>JBBBDQ010000925.1:1715000-2035000 GCA_037127315.1 Ascarosepion bandense
GTGCATGAAACTCACTTGTACTCAGCAGTGAGAAACAAAATGCATATTTATTATTAGTGTGAATTTTAGCTCTGATTTGTTTTATCATCAATAGCAGCAGCTGTGTGTGTGTGTGTGTGTGTGTGTGTATATATATATATATATATATATATATGTAAAATATTACTGTTAAATAAACGAATTTAACATTGAGTTCTCTCGAGTTTGTCTCCTTTGGAATTTACCCAGATTACATACCAAGTGTACTACATTATATATATATTTAACAAAAGTGTGCGTATATATATATATATATATATATATATACACACTTTTAACAAATGTATGTATGTATGTGTATATATATATATATATATATATATATACACTTTTTAGCAAAAGTGTGTGTGTGCGTATATATATATATATACACACACACTTTTAACAAAAGTGTGTGTGTGCGTATATATATATATATATATACACTTTTAACAAAAGTGTGTGTGCGTATATATATATATATACACTTTTAACAAAAGTGTGTGTGTGCGTATATATATATATATACACTTTTAACAAAAGTGTGTGTGTGCGTATATATATATATATATATATACACTTTTAACAAAAGTGTGTGTGTGCGTATATATATATACACTTTTAACAAAAGTGTGTGTGTGCGTATATATATATACACACTTTTAACAAGTGTGTGTGCGTATATATATATATATATATATATACACTTTTAACAAAAGTGTGTGTGTGCGTATATATATATATATATACACTTTTAACAAAAGTGTGTGTGCGTATATATATATATATATACACTTTTAACAAAAGTGTGTGTGTGCGTATATATATATATATATACACTTTTAACAAAAGTGTGTGTGTGCGTATATATATATATATATATATACACTTTTAACAAAAGTGTGTGTGTGCGTATATATATATATATATATATATATATATATACGCACACACACGCACTTTGTTAAAAGGAAAAATAAAATCATCCTAAAAGAATAGCTGATAGCAGTTGAACATTCAGAACATTTGGATGTTTGTGTAATTTATGTCCAGAAAAAAAAATTACAAGAATACAAGAAAAATTAAAAAAAAACAAAAAAAAAAACAAACTTAGTCACAGTATCTTGTTACAAGTTTTTAACAAAACTTGTATAAAAGGATTGCTGCTCAAATACACAATATATATGTAATTTTTGAATTCCTTGGAATTTATTTAAATTGGACATATTTTGGCTTCATTACTCTTAACCCCATTAGACTAAGAAAGTTTTAAATTAAAAAAAAAAATCTTTGTTTCCAGATTGTAACCACCATTTTGCCAGCAATGACTAATAGTCTACATGCCCTACTCAACAAAAAAGTTTTTTTTGTTAAGCATTTGACTTTTAGCACTCAAGGCATTATTAATATTGCTTTCCTTTCCACTGCATTCTTTTTCAAGCCCTTTCAATTGCATTAAACTTGTTAATTTCACTCAAAGGTATTTTCTATTACCATAGTAGGATATGACAACACAACTATATTATTCAAATTCAAGGTTCAGTCATCTTCAGTGGTAGGATAAACTTTTTCCCAGCAGATAATGTTACATACAGTGTGATAAAAGTTAAAAGTAAATTTGCTTTTCTGAATGATTACTAATTAAATAGAAACCTTTTAATGGGATGGAAATGTTTGTTTCCATAGAATGGGATTTGCAGGCTATTCTTCACAAGCGATGAAATTAGTCTTGGTTCAGCCATGTAAGAAAATAGAAACTTCATCTAAGTGCATTTCTTTTCTATAGAAACCTTTCTCTTATTAATGATAAATGGCGACTAAAAATTTCTATTGATTGTAGCAATGCGGCTTGAGGTTATGTGCACTTTCAGACTTGACAGTATTTAATACTGAGAAGCCAGTTACACCACACACACAGCACAAATAAATATGAAAGGCTGTCTTCTTTTTTTTTTTTTTTTTTTTTTTTTTTTTTAACACTAGAAAATGGCAGCCATGTTTGTTCTGTTTTATATTGATTTTATTTTTTTTTATTTATTTATTTATTTTTAATTTATTGCAAGGAATATTTTTGTTATAATTCTATTTGCCTTACAGGAAAATTTAGTCCCTTTTTTTTTTAATTCTTTTTAAATTTTTTTTTTTTATTATATAATAATAATAATAATAATACTCTTCTTTGATCTCTAGGTGGCTTTTCTAATTAAATATTTATAATAAACAAATGGGGTGTGAGATCAACAAAGGCAAAGCAAAAGGGAGGTAAAGAGATCATAAATTGATTCATTATTATTTTATTTTATTTTTTTTTTTTATGGGGGGTAATCTATAGACTGTTGTGGGGACAATAAGACAAAAATTCCATGGATTTTGAAAACTTCTGTTTCAATACTTACAGATTTAAAAAAAAATCTGTATGGGATCTTTTTGAGAAAGGCATGACAGTATTACTTTAAGCCTTCACAGGAGGTACAGAGAATAATCAAGGCTCCAATTGAGGAATTGGAGAGCCAAGTTTAAATTCCATTTGAGTTAATTGCATTCACTTATGTAATAACACTATTGGGGAAAGGTATGAATCCAACTCTTCTCACCCCAGTTATGGGTAAATAGAACAGACTGGATTCTATAATGTTGTGGATCTTAGTCATCTTTGTTGTGGTAAAACTTTACCGCAAAGTTGTAGTGACTGGTTTGTGCCGGAAGTAAGACACAGAATAAGAAGGTAGGTTCAAAATAGTGTATTAGTATAACAAGAAATACAAAGAAAGTGTTAATAGTAATATAGAAATAAGTCTGGTATTAGTATGCAGCTTGACTAGTAGCTGTCGTTAACTGTTGTACTTGACTGCTCGTCTTGACTGCTCCTTAGAAGTCATGGAGGTATATAGCAAGAGGAAGAGTTCATTCCTCATAGGAGGGTACTGTAACATATAGCCTTTGGTGGTAAACAGTTCAGAAGGAAAACTGAATTTAAAAAATTAACTTTATGTAGCTCTAGCAAAGCATCTAAAGAAAGGATCATTTGCATTGACTCTATGGTCTTGACTACTGTTGACTTAAGCCTTTGCTACTACCATAAAGTATTTTGTTACAAAGGTGCATTACAATATAAAAAAAATATTAATAAAGTCAACAAAAAGATTAAAATTTATAGTAAGGGATTCTACTGAGTCCTACTTGTTAATACAAAAAGTTTTCATTCATGTAGTACTTGTAGAATAGAGAAATTAGAAATAGAATGTTTGAAAGATTCTTGATCATTCCAGTATATTATAGAAAAATCTGGATGATTTGAGAAATATGCTAATTAGGTGCTAGCCGCTATAAAAATAGGTTTTTGAAGAGAGTTGTCAGTTGTAAAAAAAGGAATTTCTGGTATTATCAACTCCGGCTTTTGATTCGTGGATTATTATATCCAGCTGAAAGATCTCTCTGAAAAGTTACCGATCAACAAAAATCCAAAAAGAGGACCTCCTGGAACTAAACTGGTAAATAGTTTTTGAATATTTTCATTGACCAAACTATATATATATATGTGTGTGGGAACTTCCAGTAATAGCATATACATTACTTCACTGGCCATAATCTGTTAAAAATATTTGACTCTCACTTACCTCTTCTTCTTCATAACCCTTTGCCAGTAGACCTAGTATAGCCTAAACCTCTAAATTTTTTGTTTGAATGCCACAGTTGTGTGTGTGTGTGTGTGTATATATATATATATATATATATATATATATATATAAATTTTGATGTTCAAAACTGTTGAATGATCATTTCAACATGAAATCACTAAGAGAGATTTCACATCTCATCGGCAACTACCACATTTCAAAATGAAATAATAATTAAAGAAAAAAAAGGAATAAAAAAAAAATTGAAGGTTAAGAATTCACTACTGGAAGAAGTAAAAAATTTACATCAGAAAAAAAAATCGGTTAGCAATCAATTCTTCTTAACCTTCAGTATTTTTTTTTTTTTTTTAAATGTGGTAGTTGCCAATGAGATGTGAAATCTCTGTTAGGGATTTTATGTTGAAATGATCATTCAACAGTTTTGAACATTGAAATTTATTTTATTTTATAATTTGGTCTGTAATTTTAATTACATTGAGCTCTCCATCTGTATCATTTTTTTAATATTAAAATTTTTTTTTTTTTTTCATTTCACTCCGAGCAAGGTAGAAATGCCACTGATGGGGGGGGGGGGGCTACATAACTAGGGGAGAATCTCTTGGAATACAGGAGGTAGGTTCAAAACAGTGTATTAGTATAACAAAAACAATATATACATAGTAAGTGTTAATAAATTGTAAATAGAAATAAGTCCAAACAGTACAGTTACATTGCTTATTGTCTGACCAGTACTTGGCTTTAACTGCATACTAGCTATTGTTTACTGTCATACTTAACTGTTGTTAGCTGCCTCCTGGAAGTCACTCAGTTATTTATATATAACAAGAGAAAGAGTTCATTCCTTGTAGGAGGGCACCATAACAGATATTAATGAGATTGCCAAAATAAGATTATACAGAATAGCCATGTTTTGTCTGTTGCCATGGACACCTACTTTTCTCTCACTGTTTGATATTTTAATGTACAGCAAACAGTGTAGAAAAGTGTCAAAACAAAACTGAAAAATTAGTTTCTTACTCATTAAATTTTCTTTCTTATGCAGTCAGAAATATTTAGTTGATTAGGAATTGCCTCATTTGTTAACATCAATAATGCATTATTTTATTTTTTTTTTTCCTGTAATAAATCTTGAAAATTTGCTGTGCAAAGGTTAGGGGTTTTGTAGGCCTATGCTAACCCCAGAGGAAGGTTATCTATGCCAGATGGTAAACTGAATTCCTGTATGTTATGAACATTTTTTAATTTATTAAAAAAAACAAAAACTTTTCTTGATGCTAGCAAATGTAGTAATATATATATTCTGTGTAGAATAGGGTTAAATGTCTAATATAAGTGAATAGCTAATGATTTAACAAGAGCTTTTTAAAATGAGAAAGGGATTGTTAGGAATTAATCTAAGCATTTCTTACAGAATAGATCTATTGTACTATAATGAAAATGTACTGGAAAATGATTTGACAATAGATTTTGCCCTGAAAAATTAGGAAAAGGATAGTCAGTAAAAATGTGAATGTTAATATTTCTTTAGGATGTCTGTGTGTGTGTGTGTATATATATATATATATATATATTCAAGTATGTTTCATTGAATAATAGACATACTATGTCTATTTCTATAATAATCCTTTCTAGTGCTTTAATAATCTTGATATGAAATTGAAATTCATCAGTAATTCTTGTTAACCCAAGTACTCTTGATCACCCCAGAGGTGAATTGCAAAAACAAGCTTAATGTAATTCTAGTTGTTGTGATGTTGATTTTTGTAAATATGCGAGAATGTGTTTTGTTATAATTATTTTAAAGTTATCTGTTGTAGCTATGATGTCTTTGTAAGCAAGCATCTACAATGTATGGGCGCTAACCAGAGATGATAAAAATGCAACACGTCGTTACAAAGATATGCTGTTACTGGCGTATGATACATCATACGATAAAGTCTGCCTCCTTCTACCGAGCACCCATAGCTCAGAGGTAGAATCGCTAACTGACACCAATTTGGTCGGGTTAAATACTGGGTTAAAATCAATCGGATGTCTAACCATACTGATGAGCTGTGATACAGCGAAACAGATCTGTCTGCGGAATATATATATGTGTATATATATTATAGGGTATGATGGATAAATTGTCTTCTAAATTATACAAAAATGAAAATAACACTGACATCTCATTTTAATACAAAAATATCTTTAAATTTATTAAAAAAAAAGTCACCATTGGCTTCAACCATGGCTTTCAACTGACCTCAGAATCTCCTACATCTCTTCTGGATGGTCTCCTTGTTTCAGTTGGTGAATGTTGCCGTAATCCTTGCCTTCAGTTCATCTTTAGTGTTACATGGAGTTTTGTAGGTCTCTTGCTCAACTTTGTCACATTTTTTTGTTTATACTAAAAAATACACCTTTAATGAGTTCTATACTGAGAAACCACTGAAATTCTAGGAAGACTGAATCTTTAAGCTGAAAGAAAAATTGGGGAAAGGTTGAACAACAAAATGGCTTATATTCAGTTAAATATTTAATGGCATAATTTTGTTTTGCTTTAATTTCCTTTACAAATTATGAACACCCCCTGCCCTCCCAAAAAATATATTTAACTGATCAAAGAAAATAAAAAGAAAACATAAGCTGAAAAGGATAGAATAAAAATCACAGACAATTGCCTAAACAGTAAAAGAGTGCTCTATGTCTAAATGAGCAAGACAGTGCAGATATACTACCCAGTGGCATTACTCAAAACCAATTTCAAACCACTACTCAACTTTCAAGCAATCACCAGCTGATCAGAACATCTCTTTTGCTCTTGCATATATAGTGCTGGTGTTGATAAAACAATGCTCAATGTAATAAAACAGTTTTTAAATATATAAATAAAATATATATTAATAAATTTATATATTATCCCTGGCTGCTAGGACAATTTGGAGTTTTGTGCGCAACACAATCTTCAGGTGCTGTGTATAGACTGATTGTTATGATTTAAATTTTACTAAAAATATCTGGTTACTAAAACTCTGTGTATAGATGTGTGTGTGTGTGTGTGTATATATATATATTTATTTATTTATTTATTTTTTTTCATTAAAAACGATCGACAAGGAAGATTTTTAAGTTTCCCAGTATTTATTATGTTTTCTTTTTGCTGGAAATAATATATACCTAACAAATTCCATCATATAGTAAAAGCTACCAATCCCAAAGGCAACATTCTAACTTCACTAGACATGGAAAACCTTTATACAAATATCCCAGTTGAAGAAACATTCAATATACCGTTTGCATGCACCACACAAACTACATTTTCAGACCATAATGGTAACATATGCATACAAACTAATGGTGTTGGTATGGGAAACCCACTAGGTCCTACTTTCTTGAATTTTTACATATCCTGTATCGAAAACAGTGTGTAAACAACTGACAAACTGGAGATTTAAACAAGGTATGTTGACATTTTTGTTTTATTAATATGGATGAAATTGTAAACCTAAAATTAAATTTTAAAAATAATTCCTTGCTGAAACTTACTCATGGACAAAAACAAAATTCCGTTTCTTGACATTAATATAGAACTTAAAAACCGACAAATTAAAAAAACCCATCAGTAAGAACTCAACTTAACTATACTAGCCAATGCCCTGAAAGATATAAAATAGCAGTAATAATGAACTTAAATAAAGCACATCAAAATTCTTCCTACCAAAGTATATTTTTGAGTGAACTAAAACACATAAAACAAACCTTAGTCAACAATAATTTTCCCAACATCATTCATAAACAAATAAAATTATTATTACATAAAATACATGACACTAGTATTAAAAATAATGCGCAAGAAAACACCAACACATTTTATTGTAGCCAAATGCACATTAATTATAAACAGGATAAATTTTCTATGTGAAAAATTATTAAACACCATATTTCTTTAGTAATTACTCAAAAACATGTAAATTTATAATATATTACAGAAAATTGAAGACAGAAAACCTTGTTGTTTCTAACAATAACCCCATCAAATCTAAACTAGTGATGACTAATATAGTGTATGAATTTCAATGTTCAGTACAAAATTTTCTTGTCATAAATCAATTACCTATATTGGCCATACTACCAATTCACTGAGTAGACACCTTACATGCCACCTATCTAGTAATAATAGTGCAATAAACAAAAACATTAACCCATAACTTACAAGAACCCTTAAGAAAAGCTTTAGTTGAAAATACAAAAATACTATTTAAATTACAATATCAAAGGCACCTCACTATAAGAGGGGCACTATATATCAAACTATTTTCTCCTCCCATTAGCTGTACATTATCTAACAGTGGAAATGGAGTTTTGAAAGTTAAAAAAAAACAAGACACTCATGCAATGCCCGACCATGTGCATCTCGTGATAGCTTTAAAAAAAATTTCCTTTTCAAAAAAACACTAAAATACAAAAAAAATGACGTTAAAGCCAAACATGAGGACAAGACCGGAAAAATAGCATCCTTGAAAATGACCTGTGAAGAGGCTGAAATTGCTTGGGAAGGCAAAAATTACGGAACATTTTTACATTCCTTATCTCAAGCAAAAAGGAAACGTAAGAATACTGGAAAAATTCAATTAAAAAAAATCTTCCTTGTTGGTTATTGTTAATGAAACATGTTTAAATAAGATTGCTGCCCAAATATATATTCAAATATATCCAAATGAATAAGGAACAAATAATGTTCAAACTAATTTAAAACAGTGCTTAATATGAAAATAGAGAAATGAATATTTAGTATTAATTACTTTAGAACATGTACAAATATATATATATATATATATATATATATATATTGTAATGGTTGTTACAATGGTTTATAAAAGCATAGTATCACTACACATATATTTTTGGTAGATACCTATATTTGAGGTTTTTTTTTTTTTTTTTTTTTTTTTTAAATTTAAAAAAGAATTTTTTTTTTTTTTTTGTGTTTATTTTGTCTACTGGCCTGCATATTTGGGAAAACTTAAAATGTACTCTCTGGTAGGATTCAAACCTCTATTCCCCTTTTGTGAAAAGAATCAACCATTTGATCTGGTGTTCTTTAGACCATTCGTCTATGGAGGTCCTTACTATCAAAAAAGTTTTAATAGTCTTAATGAAGCGGCTGAGTAAACTAAGATTCATCACTTAGTCATTTTAAGCTTCTATGTGTCAGTCAGTTAAGTGCCATATGTGATACACTCTTGGGCGATCATGTCTCTGGGCATATTATCCCACAGTAGGTTGCCATTGCTTTCTGCGGTAGACTGGTTGCCAGCCAAGGCTATAGAACTCAATCTGTCCTGTTATTTAACCCATAACTGGAAGGATGACCGATTAATACCTTTCCCAACGGTATTTGTGCGTAAGTGAATGCAAGGAATTCAACCTCGGCTCCCTGATTTCTTGTTCCGAGCCGATATCCACTGTACCACAACGCACATCTATGTGTACTTTTTCTAAATTGTTGTATCCAAAATAAGTGAACTATCAATAATTTACATCTGAAAAGCCTTCTAAAAGCCTAGCAGGGTTCTGAGAAACCAAAAATTTGATTAGAAACAAAGGAAATATCTATCCTATTATATAGCAGTAAATATTGGACAATACACCCACAGATGAGCAAACTGGCGGCCACAGAAATGTGGTTCTACTGAAAGATGTTGAAAATTCTATGGACGAATTGAGTATGCAACAAAGAATTCTTAAAGAAAATATAGAAAGAACACTTAAGCTCTGAATCAGGAAGAGAGCTGAAATTCCTTCTTTGGACAGGAAGGTAGACTTAGTAAACTTAACCCTCATAGGGTTTTTTGATGACTTTGTGTGTATATATTTTATTTTTATTTTTATTTTTTTTAATCCAGTTCATTACAAGCAAACCAGTAAAGTTACTATAACACAATGGTTACTGGGTATGAAATTATAAAAAAAAAATTAAATGTTACTAAAAAGCGATAAGAGTAATCAGGGGGACAGTAGGTAATGATTGACATTGCATTTAAATTTTTTGAAGGTTGAAGTTGGCTGGAAAGCATGGCGTCAGAAGGGAGTTCCACAAGTGAGACATGAAAGAAAAACTGTTAGCATAGAACTGTCAATCACATCCAGCCAACTCAACTGTAAATCAATGAGACTCCATCGCCAATCTAATCTTCTATGTGCCTTGTTCCTTCAGGATGTAGGCGATCATGGCCTTCCACGTTTCCCTATCCCTGGTGGCTCTGAGCATGCCTTCTCCTGTTACACCATGCAAACCTCGTTTCGTCATCCGCCTGATTAGGTCCTTAAAATATGTTATCCATTGCTTTCCTTTGTCTTTTTTTTCCCTCTATCTGGCCTGTTAGTATCAGGTTCTCCAGGCCCTCCTTCCTCATTGCGTGTCCCAGGAACTTCAGCTGTCTCTTTTTGATGCTCAGTATTAATTTCCTTTTTGTTTCCATCATTTCCAAGACCTCATTGCTCATGTGCTTGATCTATGATATTCGCAGCATCCTTTTGTAGAACCACATTTCAGTTTCTTCATGTTTTTCCTTCATCTTTTGATATGCTTAAATTCATGAAGTCTAGGTACTATAGCGAAGATTTTATCCGAACAATTACCATGAAAATATTTGTAGAAAATGGATGGTAAAACAAAGGCAGGAGCCTTAGTAAATGGACAAAACTGTTAGCAGTCAAGCAAGGTAGGCAATCATTTTTAAAAAAATTCAAGGTTTTTAAACTTGTAAATTGTAAAACTTTATTTGTGCTTATACGCTACCAAATGATCAGATGTTTTCAACAAAGATCTTTATTACAAATTAAAATAAAAAGAAAAAAGGCAGCTTTAGTAAAATGAAAAACTACAATAAAAAATTAGTTTTCAAATATTTTCCACAATTTAAAAAAAAAAAAAAAGTGATGGTATTTTGTGCATTTTTATCAGTTCAGTGACCCTAATGATCTCAAGTGCCTGGAGAAAATATATCTAAAAATATAAACTCTAATAAATCTCCAAATATCTAAACTTTAGCATACTACATTTCAATATTTAACAGGAGTATAAAATCAACTGACCCCCGTCCCCAAGTTGGGGGATTCAACATAGGCCAACTGAATCTTTAGACAACCAGAGTATTAAATTACAAGACATGTGTTGGCAATAACCCGTAGAACTCCTGAAATAATCAAGATCTACAAATTTGATGTTTTTTCTTTCTTTAGTTTGTGCTTTCAAAAGTATTGATGTCAAGGAGAAGAGTGACTTTGTTTTTATTTATTTGTATTGAGGTTTTGTGTGTGTGATGCTAAAATTATCTTTTTGGGTATGGCAGATGTAAATACATTATCAGCCGTCATCTTCAAACCCAACTACCAACATTAATCTTGCTATGCTTTAAAACAAAATGACTAGCTAAAAAGTGATTTAAGTTAAAGAAATATTATGTATCTGTTAAAAAAAAAAAAAAAGTACTTTGGCATGTCAAAGGAATAAGCATAGATTTCAAGATCATTTTAAGTTTTTTATTTTTATCAATTCACTCCAAGTAAGATGATAATGCTACTAAGATGCCTCTTTCTCCTGGGAGTGAAACAGAATGAAAAAGACATTAGAAGGAATCAGACCTCATCCTAACAAGGGATAAACCTTTACTCCTGTTCATATTGGCAGCTGTTACACTTGTATATATCAGTTATGTAATAAATATATTTGGTACACTGTCATTTTTATAATCCAAGATACTTGCATTTAAAATGTCCCATCAACAAAAACATTACTTTAGTTCAAAGAAGTCCATCTAGAGGATGAAATGTGTTATGCAGAATTTTTTCCACTCTCATTCTTTTGCGTGTGTTTTTATATATATATATATATATATATATATAAAAGTAGATGGACAGTAAATAACATTTATTTTGAGAACATATACATTTACTAATACACTTATTACACTGACTATTAAATAATGTATACAAGGTGGTTCAAAAGGGAGGAGGACAGTAAATAACATTTATTTTGAGATTACATGTACAATTATATTTACTAATAAAAAAATTATTACATTGACAATTAAATTTTGTGTACAGTAATACAAAAGCACTTAAATTTTATCAACTGTTGTCCATCACAATTTACACAGCTTTGAAGTCTACTCCTCATGCTTTGAGAAACATTTTTGCACAAGTCTCTTTGTGTATTTATTTCTTAAAACGCATCTTTTATATAATTTTTCAAATCACCAACAATGTTTTTGACTATAAACAGGTGAAGAGGCTCGTCCCTTGTTTCCTGTTTAGGATGTGGTTCCGGTCTTTCTCTTTTCCAATCATTTTACTCTTAAGTAGCCCCCATGCGCATCAGTGGCGTTACCGCCTTGCTTGGGGTGATATGATTTTACAAAAAAAAAAAATATTGTTATAATATAACCGATACACAAACCTATTCCACCTACTTACTTTTGGACTTGTGTATGTGAATTGATTTCAGTTTGACATACTTTTTATGAACTGTTTTTGGTTGGACTGAAAACTTTCGAGCACCCTCCACATCATGACTGTAAGTACCCTCCACATCATGACTGTAAGTACCCTGCTGGACAAAGGACTTTCCAAATATTTTTGAATTTTTTTTTTCTTTTTTTAAAATGACTACTCTGATGGTGCTAATCTCTGCTGTATCTTAAAATCTATCACACCATCTGTATTTTTTAATTTAATTTATTTAATAAAATTTCTGTAGGGAACCAACTGATGAATCTTTGCTTGATTTATCTAAAGTGACCACCCACGTAATTTCTTTTATACTTGTCTTTTCTGATCTATGTTAACAGCTTTCTATCACTTACAGTTCTCTCTAGTTTCCCTATATTTTGAGCCTGTTTTCAAGTGATTTTGTTAATTTATCTTTTTCATACCCATACTTTAGTCTCTTTTCTGATCCATGTTCATATCTGCTAGGGTTAAAATCATTATCACATACTTAATTCTAGATGATATTTTCATATTTACAGTTGACCTTAAACCAAAAAGTTGTGTGTGGGGGATGCTTAGCTAAAATATGCTTTTGATGGAGACATAGAGAGGCTGCATAAAGTTTTCTCAGAAAATACCATATATGTTCGATAGTTAATGAGTCCTGCACTTATTACTACTGTGATATGACTTCTTTTTCACTTTTGTATTGATGGGAGCATTTGTCTATTAATGTTTTGGTAGCTAAATTAACTTACTGGATATCAACACGCTCATGAGGAAACAAGTGTTGTTCAGTGTAAGATTCAAATGAAATTTGTTGTAATGTTGTCTTTGTTTAAAATTGCCACAAACAGTGAATTGGCATGGCGAAGGAAGCATTCCAGTAGTTGAATAAATTAAGAAACAGGACAATTTTGCTAGAAACAAAGAAGAAAATACTGGATTGCTATGTGATGTTGGTTCTTCAATATGGCAGTGAATGTTGGACAATATCTTTGAAGATGAAGGAAAAAACTTGACGCAGCTGAAATGTGGTTCTACAGAAGGATGCTGCGAATATCATGGATCGAGCATGTGAGCAATGATGAGGTTTTGGAAAGGATGGAAATTAAAAGAAAATTAATACTGAGCATCAGGAAGAGACAGCTAAAGTTCCTGGGACATGCAATGTGGAAGGAGGACTTGGAGATTCTGATACTAACAGGCCAGATAGAGGGAAAAAGAGATGAGGGAAAGCAGCAGATAACATATTTGAAGGACCTGATCAGGTGGATGACAGAATGAGGGTTGCGTGGTATAACGGGAGAAAGTGTGTTAAGAGCCACCAGAGATAGGGAGATGTGGAAAGCCATGATTGCCTACGTCCTGAAAGGACAGGGCACATAGCAGTAGTACTCTCACTGCTACTGTGATGTGACCTCCTGTCCCTTCTGTTGAGGGCAAAGGTGCATCACTATTTGGTAGTTACATGACTTGATTTAGTGAGTCAAGTAAATCTTTGTGACATTTTGTAGAAGACAGCTTTTTTGGTTAAAGCATTCTATTACAGTATTAATAAAATGCAAATGTGTTCTTATGGGAGTAAGTGGTCTCCAGTTCACACCAAGGAAACTTCATTATAACCTTTTCATTTATTATATTTTAGCAAATAAAACTCAGACATATGTTTCCTCTAAGTTTCTTTTCATCATTGATACTGCATTATCTTTTATAACATAATCTTAATTACATTATTTATATTGTTCTGACTGTTGTCCTTGTCTTTATTGCAATATTTATATTCATGACATTTTAACCATTGCATACTCTGAAATTCCAATCTTCTGAAGAAGGCCAGCACGTGCAATAGTTGAAACATTATGAATATGGCAATAAAGATTAAGACAATAGTCCAAACTATATAATGTAAACACAACCTCATCTCAGAAGTATAGACATAATCTTAATTTTGTTAACTAGTTGAATTAATTTCTACTGGAACTACAGACACTGATTCTTGATATTTCTGTTTGTATGCAAACAGGTATAAATGATTGATAGTTAAGTGACACCAAGTGTGCTTGATATGGTAACTCTAGTCTCAGTTGTCAGTGACATTTAGTGGGAGTTAGATGTTCTGGTTTATGTAATCACAAGTATTTTGTTACAATGGCAATTCGGTCCTGATGAACATGGAACCACCTCTTAACTGCTGATGTTCCTAGGGTCACCCTGATCCAGGATAGTAGAACCTGTTAGGGTCCCAGCTATTGGCAAATAGTCCTCACCCCCAAATAAAACATTATGAAAGTATAAAAATACAATTTTATAGTAGAATTACCAACATTACAATTTTATCTATAATTGAAGGCAGACAATTACATTTAAAATATTTAGATTTCAGAATCTCTTCAACAGGTGCTTACTCGTGCAACCAGACTGGCAACTGGGTCTCACCCATTCACAGTTAGATCAACCAAATGCAGATGACAGTTCTACTCCTGCAGGTTTTTTTCTTGTACTTCCCGCCTGTGGAACTCGCTTCTTTATTTTTGCTTTCCTGACAGCTACAAACTCCAGTAATTTAAATGCAAGGTCAAGACTCATCTCTTAGCCACGCCGACCCTAGTTGTTTCTTCGCCGCGCCGCCCCTAGTTGTTTCTTCTCCGCGCCGCCCCTAGTTGTTTCTTCGCCGCGCCGGCCCTAGTTGTTTCTTCGCCGCGCCGGCCCTAGTTGTTTCTTCGCCGCGCCGGCCCTAGTTGTTTCTTCGCCGCGCCGGCCCTAGTTGTTTCTTCGCCGCGCCGGCCCTAGTTGTTTCTTCGCCGCGCCGGCCCTAGTTGTTTCTTCGCCGCGCCGGCCCTAGTTGTTTCCTTTCTCTCCACCTCTGCAACTGTCATCACACCTGTATTCCCTTCCTTCTCTTGCTCCTTTCTAACTGGTTCATCCCTCTCTTCACTCTCTTCTAACTAATTATTTTACTCTTATGTAGCCGCCTGCACATCACTGGCGCTGCTCGGAGTGATATGATTAAAAAAAAAAAAAAAAAAATTAAATAACCCATGGAGGTTGATACATTGCTAAACAAAATTAACCAAACAACAATAAAAATTGGATAGAAATTCATTACTGACCAACAATCCATGTTCAGTCCATGTTGAGAATAAATTTTTAGGGCTTCATTTCCATTCTCACATTTTGAAAAAAGAAAAAAATCCAAAAGAACACATATGTAAAATGTTTCTTTGAAATTCATAAGTGCCCATATGTTTTGATCTTATTTTAAATATCTTTAAGTTGAATGAAGACAACTCCAACAACTGTCACTTGATATTTCTGTTTCACTCTAAGTAGGAGTGTAATTTTCTTAATGTAATTTTTTTTATTTATTAATCCGAAGGACATTATCACTTTAAACATTATTCTTAGTGTCTACACGTATTTGAGTAGACACTCTGTTTATCAGTCAGTCATGTAAGTGCCATTCATGATCATGTCTCTTTCAATCCATTAATGACTAGGTAGATTTTCCTACAGTAGGTTGCCATTTCTTTCTGTGGTAGACTGGTTGCCAACCAAAGCTATAGAACCCAATCTGTCCTGCTATTCAGTCCATAGCTGGAAGGAGAAGAGATGGATTAATACCTTTTCCAAGGGTATTTGTGCATGAGTGAATGCAAGGAAATCAACTGAAATTTGAACTCGGGTCTCTGTTTTCTCATTTCGAGTTGATATCCCTTGCCTCATAATGCACATTCTCTATTTATCAGTTTTAAACACATCAAATCTAACGATAGTTCTTCTGAAAGCACACATTTTTCTAAAGATTTCTCAAATATTCAGACTGGTAGACAAAATTAAATATTCTGTTTGATGAATAAACAGAACGGCTACTCAGATAAGAGTATCCACTAAAAATATCCTTTAAAGTAATAAAAGCAAGAATATATAAGCAAGATTTGGGTGGAGTAACAGGTGAAAGCCTGCTAAGAGCTGCCAGGGATAGGGAGGTGTGGAATACCATGGTCACCTACATCCTGAAGGGACATGGCACATAAAAGAAGTGACAGTGTACATGAATCATTTTGTTGAGAAGATTAGCTTCTTAATCTTTGTGCTATGGTTAATATGGTCGGTACCTTTGTGCTATGATTAATATGGTCGGTACCTTTGTGCTATGGTTAATATGGTCGGTACCTTTGTGCTATGGTTAATATGGTCGGTACCTCTGTGCTATGGTTAATATGGTCGGTACCTCTGTGCTATGGTTAATATGGTCGGTACCTCTGTGCTATGGTTAATATGGTCGGTACCTCTGTGCTATGGTTAATATGGTCGGTACCTCTGTGCTATGGTTAATATGGTCGGTACCTCTGTGCTATGGTTAATATGGTCGGTACCTCTGTGCTATGGTTAATATGGTCGGTACCTCTGTGCTATGGTTAATATGGTCGGTACCTCTGTGCTATGGTTAATATGGTCGGTACCTCTGTGCTATGGTTAATATGGTCGGTACCTCGTGTACGGTCGGTACCTCTGTGCTACGGTCGGTATCTCTGTGCTACGGTCGGTACCTCTGTGCTACGGTCGGTACCTCTGTGCTACGGTCGGTATGGTCGGTACCTCTGTGCTATGGTCAGTACCTACAATTAGTTTCTGAAGAAAGAACATATAAAAGAAGTTTCATTTAGTAAAAACTTGTTGATATAAGTAATAATGAAATGTTTTCTTTTGTTTTTAAAATAAGTGGTTAGTTTTAATCAGTCATATGCTTAGATATTTTTGAGGATATTTGAACAAGAATCATTTTTTTATAATTTTTATTTTTTCTGCATTTGTTTTGCGTAAGTGAGGAAAAAGGCTCTTAACCTAGAGCACTTAAAATATATAAAATTAAAGTATTCAGTGTCAAAGTAAATATAAGTGGGATTTACAGTGCACCTGCTTCCTTTAAGCTAAGAGTAATGCCTTCACTTTTAGTTTCTCAGGAAGTGAGGCCCTTAAATCCTGTTTACACTTGCAAACATGCATTCATGTGTGCATAATCTGTGTGTTTGTTTTTTTTTTTTTTAATCATTAGTCTTGATAATTATTTGTAACACCCTGGATTATCAAAAATTATTACACCTGAGGATTTTTTTTTTTTTACTTTTTTCTTTCATTTGTCACAGTTCACTTAATACAAGCCCCAGGGGCCACTTAATAGAATTGCTGAGTGGGAAGTAAGAATACTATCAGGATGAGTAAAGTAGGTATCAGTTGACCCTAGACTTGTTTGTTTCTGTAGTTGAGTATCAACTCCTTATGGTTTTTTTAATGCCAAAAATTTTACTTGGGAGCATTAATATATATATATATAGTCTTTTTTTTTTTTTTTTTTTTTCTACTATGAGAATGTGTGATTGGTATTTTTACTATAAAAACATATTAATAGTGTTTTGAACCCAGTTTTAGCGGGGTTAACTATTTGTCCATAGCTGGGCTCCCTAACAGGTGCTATCACCCTTGGTCAGGCTGGAGCTGAGAATAACAGCATTTAAAAGGTGGTTCTACACTCCTCAAAATATCATTATCAAAGGTTTTGCTGTCACACGTAGTTTGTCATCGTAGGATGTGACCCTGAAACAGATTGGAGTTGTCAGGGAAGTATTCTCTCAGGAGTATGTTACATAAAGTAAGTTCTAGGGAAGAAGCTGTTTGAGTGGAACTTGCTCTTGATCAAAGAAACACGATTAGGATGGTTTGCCACCTTGAACATGGTATGGCAGGTCAGAGTTAAGGAATGTAACTTGGCTAAACATCTGCTGTAATAATAGGGTAAATAGTTTTGTCTGTGGAATAAGGGTTGCCAGTGGAGAATAATTTATTACTCACAAGGCTGTATAAGCACTTTTGGACAGTGAATTGGGTTGCACCAGCCCAGATATGACAGTAATACATACTTATGGTCGAATCTTACTCTTATAAGAATTGAGCATGGCAACAGGGGTTAGGTCTTTCTTCTAGGATCTTTTGCAATGGCACAAATATACATGTTTCATTTGAGATGAGGAGTGAGCTTCAGTGCGTGCTAAAATGAGATGATTTTAGTTCAGGCTGTATTGAATGATATCGGATGTTCTTTTTCTCACTGAGCTGTGAGAATTATCTCAGGAGGGGATCAACTGATAGGCACTGGTCATCAAGATACTTGGAGGTTCTCCCATACATTGGTATCATCTGCATATACAGGGTTATTTAAAAAAAAAAATTTCAGAAATTTAATAAAAACAAATACTAACAGACACATTCAACACCTTACTAGATTGGAAAAGGTTCAAAGTTTGTTATTTTAAGGTTTTTCAACCATGTGCTATGTAACAAACATTTAAACGATATTGCACTTCTTGATACACTTGAATCAATTAATCTGTAGATATTGACATTACAGCTTCAACAATTTGATGTTTCAAATCTTAGAGTAGCAGTAGATGGAACAAACAATTTTTTTTTATGTACCACTACTGATAATCACAGAGCATAAGATCTGGTGATCTAGGAGGCCACAGATGAACAAGATCCTCTTTGCCATATATAAAAATTTAAATTTATGCAAAATCTGTATCCAGACAGAAAACCTTATTGGCTGTCAACAGTGACAACCTTTATGCTAACTTCTGCAGTGAACTTGTCTCCGAATGTAAAGCCCTGTATTTCTTTGGATTATGTTTGCATGAGTAAGAGGGAGGCTGTGCACTGCTCAGTGCACAACTCCATATACTAATTCCAATGTCTGTGCCTAGAGAAATCACCATGCAGAACATTACCATTTATCTTGTCTTGTGAGATACAGATGTCTTTTTATATATATATATATACACACACACACACACATACAAACACACTAGCCAAATTGTGGCTGGTTGAACCAATATACAGTAATTTGAAAAAGTGCTCAATGCAAACCCAGCATGAATAAACCAAATATGCAGATCTAACAGTATGTTAAAGAACAGAACACATGCCATGCCACTTGCTAATCCAAATTTTGACCAGTCGGGTCTCCTCAGGCAAGCAGAATTCTGCATGTTCATAGTGCTTGCTTATATACCCACAACTGGAAACTTGACCAAAGGGGAGGGGGACTTCTTTGCACCCACACTTGATGGAAGAGTAGGGAAACCTCCTCACACCCACGGCAAGCATCTTGAGCATGCAGACTTCTGCTTGTCTGAGACCTGAGTGGTTGAAACCTGGGTAGCAAGTAAGTGGGGTGTATGTCTTGTTTTTTTATATATATATATATATATATATATAAAAAATCTGTTTGAAAATGGATTAACTCAAACATATCTTGAATTTGTTTTAAGCATTATTTTTAATGGATGCTTGTATTTGAGTAGATGGTCTATATTTCTTTTTTTTCTCCTATAATTAAATAGTACATGGCCTGAAAAAGAGTATCTACTTAAATATGTTGGAGCTAATCCATTTTGTAACGGACTTTGTAAATAAATTGTTTTTGTTTACATTAGGTTATGAAAACGGCAGATATTCATATTTTGAAAAATCAGGGAAGTGTGTGTTTAAAGGCATTAGTTAGGTTTGTTTGACCATTAGTTCTACGTGGTTGGGCAGTTAAGACATGTCAGATCTAATGATGGTGTCCCGTAGGGGACTGATTCAAATCCTGCTGGAGGATGCATATTTTCCTAACAATTTCCCGATTATTTAGGCCAGTAGATGTAAATAAATATACTGTTTGATTATTGAAAAAAAAACAGAGCATCTACTCAAATACAAGTATGCATTAAAAATGTATAACACAAATAAATTAAAAATATACATATAAACATAGTTTTAAAGTCTGCTATGTGCATTGTGGAGCAGTGGATATCGGCTTGGAACGAGAAATTGGGGAGCCGAGTTCGAATTCCAGTTGAATTTCTTGCATTCACTTATGCACAAATACCCTTGGGAAAGATATTAATCAGTCTCTTCCTCCCAGTTATGGGTTAAATAATAGGACAGATTGGATTCTATAGCCTTGGTCGGCAACCAGTCTACCGCAGAAAGCAATGGCAACCTACTGCGGGATAATCTTCTGCCCAGTCAGTCATGTCTCTTTCAAGACATGATCGCCCAAGCATGTATCACGTATGGCACTTAACTGACTGACTGATATTTATGGGTAAAAAAAGGGATTGGGATCAGATAGAGCATCTAAAAATATAAAAGCAGACACTAGAGTCAACACCAGTCTGTTTCATGTGATGACTTGAAGATTGCATGAAACATATATATATATATATATATATATACACACACACACACACACACACACTGGTGTACTTTCAAAGGACAACATTTATAATATAGTTTACCATTTTGTTATTAATTACACCAATTAACGTTCCATCTCATTCCCATGCATTGAATATTGCTGCCACAGCTGGGGTTTAGTGTTTCTGCTATGTAGCTAAATTCTTGATAAAATAAAAGAATTTGCAATATTATTGGTCCTGAAGTGGCATTTTGGCCCCATTTATATTCTTACCAATGTAATGTGCCTTTGTTACAAATATTTTCATGGTAATTGTTCTGTTGAGCTTTCCTCTTTGGTACCCTGACTTCATGAGTTTAAGTGCAATACTAGATTAGTAGCTAAGTCTTTTCATTTTGCAATTGAAATAGCTACATGTAACCAGATGTTCTATGCTAACAGTTTTTCTATTGCACTTCTCCCTTGTGGACATCTTTTCCAGCCTCTTGCTTTTCAGTAAACTTGTATCTTCAAAAATTTAAATGCATGCTCTTTTTCTCATTCTTTCATACTAGTACTCCTCCCCATCCCTGTATCTTAGTGGCTTTATTGCTTTGTTTGGGTTGAAATGATTATATAAAAAAAAATAAACTAATAAATTGTATGTCATATTTCATCTCAGAATCTTCCTTGGTGAACTTTGTCTTTGCCAATAAGGGTTTTTTTTTTGTTTTTTGTTTTTTACTTAACTTTTTTCTGTTAAATTGATATGTTAAATATGTCTTTTTTTGGTATTCATTCTTAGTTTGTTTTTTTTTTTGTCCCCCCCCCCCCCACTGAACACAGTATTATTTTACTCATTTTACTGAAATTGGCTAAACTTTTAATTTGATCAGATCAGTTAAATACTCTTTTTAACAGCAAAATATCTAATATTAAGAAATCAGAATTCCTTTGTGCAGGCAGGTACAGAAATTTAAATACCTGGGAAGGGTTTTAATCGAGGACTGAAAGTGTGACACTAAGACCTGAAGATATACTGGGATGTCCAAAAATGCATTTCAAAAGATAAGCAAAGTATTAAGAGACAAGAATTTTCTGTTGGAAACAAAGAAAAAAGTACTGAACTGTTACGTGATATCTGTCTACTTGTATGACAGCAGATACTGGACAATCTCCTCAAAAATGAAGAAGACTCGAAACAACAGAAGTGTATTTCTTCAGGAGGATGCTGAGGATACTATGGTCTGAACAAATGAGCACCAAGGTTTGTGAGAGAAGGGAAACAAAGGAAACATATACTTGACATCAGAAAAAGGCAGTTGAAATTTTTGGGACATGTAGGGAAGAAGGAGGGTTTGAAAAATCTGATAATAACAGGGAAGATAAAGGGACAGGGAAAAGCAGAATATGATATACTTAATGGGCTTGAGCAAATGGATGGCACAGCAGGGTTGGGAGAAATAACAAAGACAAAACTAAAGAGCTACAAGGGACAGGAAGATGTATGATCGCCGACATCCTGAGGGACACAGCATATAAGATAACAAGGAATAAAAGAATGGGTATCGTTGTGGTACAGTGGATATCGGCACGGAATGAGAAACCGGGGAGCCGAGTTCGAATTCCAGTTGAATCCATTATATTCACTTACGCACAAATACTCTTGGGAAAGGTATTAATCCGTATCTTCCTTCCAGTTATGGGTTAAATAGCAGGACAGATTGGGTTCTATAGCCTTGGTCGGCAACCAGTCTACCGCGGAAAGCAATGGCAACCTACTGCGGAATAATCTTCTGCCCAGTCAGTCATGTCTCTTTTGAGACATGATCGCCCAAGCGTGTATCACATATGGCACTTAACTGACTGATCTTACTGGAATTTTTGTTATTGCCTGAGGGAATAGATGGCATAACAAATTTTCATAGAGACAAAGACAATATTTCTTAAGACCCACAAAGGGCAGGAACTTGTAGAGAGCCTTGCCCCCTGTATGTCTCAAAGGGAACTGACACAAGTAGTTTATTTTATTTTTGTTTTTTTTTAAATTTTTATTTTTTTAGCAAGTATAAGTAAAGCTGGTGACATTTGAACTAGCTTCAGAATATGACTTTACTTTATGAAAAATATTATCCAATGGGGTAAGATGATTGATGAATGTTTCTGTTGGTAGCTATATTGTGTTTCTTGAATATCACAAATCTTGGTTTTATAGAAAAGCCTTTGCAATGTAGGAAGATTGTCGGAAAAGATCTTTTAAAGGATTTAAATGTCTTTAAACCATAAGCAAATTTATGTCTAAAGATACAAACTTAGCATAAACCAAACAGCTGCTTCCTTCAAGGAAATCAGGTGGGGGTGTTGAGGGTCATTCCACATGACTCAGTGTAGCAAATTTTCTCCTAATTTTATTAACACTCAGAGAAATGGTTATTTGTGCTTCTGTGGGACGGTGGGGGGAATCTACTTGATGTCAGAGGCTTGCAAATTGGGTTGCTGAGGTGTGCTGCAAGATGATTATATTACATATACATTTATATATATCTAGGCACAGGCCTACTTAATGTAAAAAAAAACAAAAAAAACTGTTTTCTCCCACTGCATCAAAATACAAACCAGTAACATTTATTTATTTTATTTTATTTTTGTTTGGTGAGTTTCCTGAAAGATGGAAATTTGAGTAAAAAAAAATTATGGGATTAATAACAAGTGTGGTGTTTGGGGGGGGGGGGGTATAATTTTTTTTTTTTTTTTGCACAGGTGTTTATATAGGATGTGCATTGTGGTGCAGTGGATATCAGCTCAATGACAAATCGGGAACCAAGTTCGAATTCCAGTTGAATTCCTTGCACTCATTTATGCACAAATACCCTTGGGAAAGGTATTACTCTCCCCCCACCCCCCAGTTATGGGTTAAATAATAGGACAGATTGGGTTCTATAGTTTTGGCTGGCAACCAATCTACCACAGAAAGCAATGGTGACCTACTGTGGGATAATCTTCTGTCCAGTCAGTCCTGTCTCTTTTGAGACATGATCACCCAAAGTGTGTATCACATATGGTACTTAGCTGACTGACTGATTTATAGTAGTTTTTGTACAGTTTAAACCTTTTAGCACTCTATTATTCACAAGTATTATTTCCTCTTCTACTGCATGTATTTTTAAAGTAGCTCTGTTGATGATTTCACTCGAGATCATTTTTGCTGTTGCCATATCAAAATATGAAAACACAACCCTGAAATTTTAAACTATTTTTCAGTAATGAGTCACCTGCATTGGCAGGATAAACGTTTTACTTGATAAAAAATGGCAACTTCAGAGTGTTAAAGATTTTAACAAAGAAAGGTGTACAAAACAAAAACAACTTGTATCTACTCTATACAAAATGAGAAAAGGTATTTTGCTTGTCTGTTGACAAGCAACTAGTTTCATCCAAATAATTTTTTTTTTTTTTTTTTTTTTTTTTTAATCGTATCACCCCGAGCAAGGCAGTAATGCCACTGATGTGCAGGGGGCTACGTAATAGTGAAAAGATTGGAAAAGATAAAGCCGGAAACCACATCCTAAACAGGGAACAAGGGATGAGCCTCTTCACCTGTTCAGTAGACGTGGGTGGAGTGTGAACCGGGCGATAGATAGATCCATCTACTCCAATAAATATAAGTTAATCTCAAAAATGACCTACAATCTGTTGTTAACTGAGGCAATGAAGGACTTAATTTTAAGATCTTCAAAATGAAACTGCTCTTTAAATAGTTTGAAAAAAGATTTTCCCTAACTATTAGCATGGCTGATGCTACCTACCAGGAGAGTGATTCTTTGCATCTTAAGTGTCATACTTCAATTTTTTTTGCCAGAATTTATCTAGCACATTTATAAGTCTTCTATTCATTCATGCATTGAATATTGCTGTTAGATCTGGACTGGTGATTTCGTTAAAGATTCTTGATGAAATACAAAAATAATCTGCAATAGCTTTTGATTCAGTTGGATTTTTGTTAGTATTTATCAAAATAAATGAATATTTTTCCTGTTAACTAAGATTGACTTTTTAAATTTAAAAAAAAAAAATTTTTCTTCTCTCTAGAAACAGAAATACTTGGAAAACTCACTTATATACAAAGTTGAGGTATATGGTAGATTAATATTAAGCCACATACATTAGTTTACTACTAGTACTACTACTACTACTACTACTAAGACTTCTTTTATGTACTGTGTTCCTTGTGGCTCTTAAGTTTTGCCTTTTTGTTATTTCTATGAAACCCTGTTCTACCATCCCATTACTTAAACTCATCAAGTATGTGATACTTTTCGCTGTATCTCTCTCCCTCAATCTTAGATTTTCCAAGCCCTCCTTCCTCATTACATGTCTCAGAAATTTCAACTGCCTCTTCATGTTTCCTTTTTGTTGACATTTTCTCTGAAACCTTGCTGTTGTTCACATGTTAGGTTCAAACCCCCCACACCAAAAAAAAAAAGAAATGGAAGAACCCCCACAGCTAGCCCACTGTATTGCTGTGTTAGTGGGTGTGATCTTGATGTGCCCATGGAAATTCATGTCCAACTCACTAGCATTGAATAAAATATTCTATCTGTATTTCCTTATATTTGGTCAAAAGATTCTATCAAGTATACACTCCTGTCCTTAAATGTAGGGATTTGTTACTTGTACTGCACCATACTGTATTAGCTTTACATTGTTTAATGATCACCATCGTTATCATTAATGAGTGGTCCACTGCTGTCAAATGACAGCAAAATATATATTAAAATTTAAGTGTTCACAAAGCTAGCTAGAAGGGAATTTATTAGTAAGTGCCGCCATAAAGCTAGCTTTGTGAACCCTTAAATTTTAAATTCCTAATTTTTAGATTTTAGAATATTAAAAATATAAATTTAATGGTTTTTGATAAATTAATTTAATTTTAACTTTAAATAGTAATTTAACCCCCTCTACCTTCCTCTCCTAGTCCCCTTTAATTTTCTATCTTAATATGGATTCTTTTACTAACCCCCATTTTCCTCTGTTAGTATATATCTTTTTAATAACTTTCTTCACATAAATTTTCTATATAAAATTTTTTTAAAAAATTTATATAAAAATTTTTCTAAGATAAATTTTTTAAAAAATTTATAATTTTCTTTAATTGTTATTTAGTTTGTCTATACCTAAAAATATCTTAAATTTTCTTAAATCTTATTTCTATTTTCCCCCTAAATATACTTTTTCTAGTAAGTCTCTGTTTTCTAAAACATTAACCACTTTAAACATTTAAAGTTAAATTTGTTTGACAGGTATCAAGCATTTCTATTTTTCCTTTTTCTTTTTTTCCCCTTCTTTATTTTTTCTCTGTACATTCTTTATATCCCGCCCCTTCCCTTTCTGTTCTGTTTTGTTTAACCCAATTCTCAATTTAACGACTTTCATTCCTTAACCCTTTTCGTTTATTAAGCTAGACATGCCAAATTTTCCATCTCTTCACTTACAACTCTATCTAAAAGTAAAAATCAAAAATAGACTGATTTTCAAAAAAATTTTTTTGTGACTTACATTTCTCAAATCTTAACCGTTATTTATTTTTTATATTATTTCTTTCTTTTTTTATTTTTCTTTTTAATCTTATTTTTATTCTCTTTTTGAATATAGACTGACTTTTGCTGAGGAGGCGTGAGATCTCTTTTAGGGATTTCATGTTGAAATGTTCATTCAACATTTTTGAATTTTTAAAATTTATTTTAAAATATATACACACACACACACCTTCTATTGAGTATCTCACATTAAGACATAAGAGAAAAAAAAAATAAAAGTAATCCAAACTTCTGAGCATGACAGGCGATATATATATATATATATATATATATATACACACACACACACACACACACGTCTTTATCATAATGGTGGGGATATATATATATATATATATATATATTTTTTTTTTTTTTTTTTTTTTTTTTTTTTTTCATTTGTAAACTAGTTATTACAACCCAAATTTCTACCGTCTGGTGTCTTTAGATGATTTACAATAAATGATTTACCATTTTTTTTTTTTTTTTTTTTTTTTTTAATGAGCGCTCATGTAATGGGGATTTTTTATGAACAAGAAAATCCTTGTTACATGAGTGTTCTTAAAAAAACAAAACAAAACAAAAAAAACGCTTAAATCAGTTATTGTAAATTGCCTGAAAACACCAGATGGTAGAAACTTGGGTTGTTTAATAACTTGTTCACAAATGTATTCAAAAGTTCTACATAACAATTGTATTGAACACTTTTTAATACAATTGTTTTTGGCCATAATTAAATTATGGCCAAAAAATAAGTAATTAAATATATATATATATAGACTAAACTATTGCCCAGTTCACACTCCACCCATGTCTATTGCACAGGTGAAGAGGCTCATCCCTTATTCCCTGTTTAGGATGTGGTTCTCGGCTTTCTCTTTTCTAATCTTTTTACTCTTACGTAGCCCCTTGCGCATCAGTGGCATTACCGCCTTGCTTGGGGTGATATGATTAAAAAAAACATATATATAATTATTTCTTCACTACTCAATGACATAATTATTGCAAAAAAAGAAAAAAAAAGGCACTGTTAAAGAGTGAACAAGTGCCAAGAGGTTCAATGACTGGCAGTAAGGAGAATGAACTGAGTTAATGCTGCCTTACTATTGTCTGTCTCTCCAGGAGCGTGACAGGAGGGAAATACACACACACACACACACACTTTATTATAATAGAAGATTGTATAATCATACAATTTAAAACTTTGTTCTGAAATAGTTTTTAATTACAATCTTTTTTGTAATTAAAGGTAAATAGTAAAATAAAGTTGAGATATTTAATGTCTCCCGTTTTAAATTGTTTATATTAAGGCGTTATTTTTAAAAAGGATATTTTTTCATTTAATCTTATAAACCTACCAAATTTCTGATGCAGTTGAAATGGAGAGATGTAACCATGTGGAACTATCTTCCTATTCAACTTTATTCTTCAAAAATTTAAATGCAATGTCAGTTATCTTCTGTCCTTTTAATTCTTTTATTGTCCTTAATGTTTTTCTTACATTTTTTTTTCACTCAGTAATTCCTTGTCTTTTAGTGGCTTTCTCACCTTGTTTGATTGCTAGATGGAAAGCATTGCAGTGCTTTCATGTATTATCCTTTCCTACCCACCTGATCAAGGTACATTTTAATGTCTATAATTTTATAGTTAAGACATGAATTGTATTTTTAAGTTGTCTGTAGTGATGGCTATAACTCAAAATGATCTTCACTCTGCACAGTGAAATAATAACCGATGCCCATTGTCACTGTTACTCAAGAATAGTTTGGCAGAATATGTGAATTCTTTTTGAGACTTTTTTTTTTTTTAATCTAATCTCTGTAGTAATTGGGTGTAATGAAAGCTTTAAAACTAATCCATGGTCCTGGAGCTCACTCTTTGGATGTTGGCATGAAAGACTAAAAAGCAATAGTTGTTTCCAGTTAAAGCAAAACTGTAGACTGAAAGAAAACTGAATGGATGTAAGTCAAATTTTGATTTCCTGGTATCGATATCAAATAAGTTTTTTTTTTTTTTTTTTTTTTTTTTTTCAACCTTAAACTGAATTTTGAAGGCTAAATAAGTCCTGAGTAAATGGTATCAATGGTATCAAGACTAAGAACTACCTACTTAGAGCCAAACCCGAAGCAAAAACTAAAATAAAAGGGCTGAAAAAAATACAGACATACAGGCAGATAAACAGACACACACACATCTTGCCTTTTTTATATATATATATATATATATATATATATATATATATATTTTCTGCACTATCGTAAGAACTGCAACCTTGGAACTTCTGAATATTGTTTCTTATGTCTTTGTCTATAAGTGATCAAATTTGATTAAAATTGGACCACTCCTTCTATAACCCGATTTTTTTCGATTATCAATTTTCAGTATTTGTCAGAGGTACCTCAACACAAAACCTAGCTAAGAACACTCGCAGACGCTTATAGTACAACTGTGTAAATTTTTAAGAAAATTGGTTTGGCCGTTTCGGAGCCTATAGGTAATGGATACACTTACACACACACACACAGTTCCATTTATAAATAAGTTTAGATTTAGATTTGCAAATGTTAGCAATACATAGGAAGTGTTTTTTATTCATTTGCAGTAACAGATTTGTTTGAAATGGTTTTGTTGCTTAATGTAAATATAAAATAATCATGAATGATATAAATTCTGACAACCTTAAAAAATTAAGTCTATTTTGATCTGAGAGAGTGCTGGAAAATTCTGAGTTTGACCGAGTCCATTGTCGCTATATATTCGACCCACTTATTTTTTTTTTTCTTCTTCTAGTATCCTCTCTAATACTTAACCTTGGGTCTCCTGAGAGAAATTTCTGAAGGAGAATCTGGCTTTTATGAAAACTCCTTTTTTATTTCTGTTGTGTTAAACAGATGTTTACAGATATGAGGCCCATATGTTTTTTATTTGAGTATCTTGGCAACCCTTTTATTTGGGAGAAGCATTTTTTAAATTATCTTTGATATATACATGTGAGTAAGGTGTTGTCTTTGCTTACATTAGTTGGAGAGAAGAGTAATTTTTAGTGGGTGTGGGAGGAAAAAATTCTTCCTAGTAAAAGAAATGAATTAGGATTAAGATTTTCTCTTTCAGCCCATACTACTTCACAAATGACCAAACTCAGATTTTACATTTTTTTTTTATTTTTTATTTACTTTTAATTTTTTTTTTTTTTTTTTTTTTTTTTTTTTGGTTATTGGTAGGACTGAGAATTTGTTTTCTTGTGTGTAAGTTTGTGTGTGTGTGTCTTTAATTTGTGAGGTTTGATACATTGACGCGTGCACACACACACACACACACACATACATGGTGATTCAGCGTTCACGTGACGACTGAGTTTCCCCGCCTAAACGCATGCTAATAAAAGTGAGAAACATCACTTGGTACGCTAGTTAGGATTTCGTCCCGGGGGGGGCGAGAGCAGACATGTCTCCCTAACTCACACAAACACACGCGCACTAATTGCGGGTAGCAATTAGTGGCGCAAATTTTTATTTTTCTTCTCATCGACATTAACACTATGCACATTAACTTTCATTCAAACTGAACTTTAAATCTTAACAATGGTACAAACCTTTCTTTCAGCTAGGAAAAAACTTCATACATCTTATTTTGTTTCTACGAACAGACGAAGGGGAATGACTCTTTCCTTTTCACTTTCTTATGCATGCTCTCTCAACCCCATGTAACCTTTGTCAATACATTGTTTTTCTGGTTAATTTCGCCTTTTTGTTCTTTCTTCAATCCTGCTTCAAACCATGACTAAGGTTGCGTCGAGTCGACTCGCAAACATAAATTAGTAAGAGGACCCATCGTCCACTACAAATACATGACTATAAAAACACAGTTAAATTCAAAACTCTTTATTATAAAATCAGTTTGAGATTAATTTAAATCATACATAAAAAATTACATCACTTAGCATCATCCATAGTTTACCTTCAGTTATATTAAAGTATATTTAAGAGTTCTTGAATTTAAAAATTTAAATCAAAACCTATTATTTAAAATAAGTTAATACATAACATTTACTCACTTTTATTTATTAGGCATTAAATTGAAACTGATCTATAAATGGAACTTTGTGTGTCTGTGTCCGTTACTTATAGACTCCGAAATGGCTGAACCGATTTTCTTGAAAATTCACACGCTTGTCCTATAAGTGTCTACGAGTGTTCTTAGCTAGGTTTTGTGTCGAGGTACCCCCAATAAATATCAAATCGATAATCAAAAAAATCGCGTGACAGAAGGAGTGGTCTGATTTTAATCAAATTTGATACACTCATAGACAAAGACATAAGGAATGATATTCAGAAGTTTCAAGGTTGCACTTCTTATAGTAGTGCAGACAATCGATTATATATATATATATATATATATATAAAATCTGTATGTTTACCTTGATAAAGTTCAACATTGGATGAAATAAATGTGTCGTCTAAGATAATTTTTTCTTTTGCATTTATACATATTGTATTTTTCCAGATATTTTTTAATTATATTTGAATTACATGCACAAAAAAAGTGTTGTTTAAAATCAACAGCAAAAAAACCACAGCCCTGATGAGTGAAGACATCATAACGGTGTCCTCATGAAACATCAAAGTCGACATGAATCTGCTCAGTTAAAGTGACAAATTCTTTGCACTAAAACATATCTATATGCCCGTTGTCTCTGTTACTCAAGAATAGTTTGACAAGATTTTAATGAAATTTGGTAGAATTGAGAGCATAAGTACCCCAACCCCAAGACATTATAACAAGTGAGGGCAACATAGGCTGACTGTAAATGAGGTGAATAACAACTCTTCATTCTAGAAATTCAGGTGCACTTACTAAGTATAGACAAAATACTTATAAAGGTAAACAAGCAAAGTACTTAGTGCTGAAAAGATAGCTTTTTATAAAATAATAAAATACTAAAGTATAAATTTCCACCTGAAGATTGCCATTAACAGCATGAAAGTCCAAGAAGAGGTGGTACATAGTAATACAAACTATATTTCAATTAAAAGGTATATATGAAAGTATCATTATGAATAATTTGAACAAAATTGAAGGGAGGAATAAATATATATATATATATATATATATATATAAAATATTCAAATTAGGAAGGTCTATTGATTACTCTACCATGGTTCCAGTGGTTTCAGCCTTTCAGTAATGTCAGGTGTTATAGATTAACATTTTATTTTGAACACACAACAGGAATTTTAAAATAAGAGGAGTTATTCAAGATTAGCAAACTAGTATTGTACATGTTTTTATTTGTGTTTGTATGAACCTAAAATGTATTTTCTAATATGTATATATCCAGACATTTTGAGCCTTTCATTTTAGTAACCTTTCTTTTTCTGGAAATGGTACTTTAGATACACTTTAATACAGTTGTTTACTGGTTTAATTTGACTCTGATATATATATCTATATATATATCTATATATATATATAATATACACACGCTCTCACACCCTGATTGAGCACTCTGGAAGAATGATAGATTTTGAAAAACAGTATCTACTCTGGCATGTACGCATTGCATTGCATCGCTCATTCAGTAATGGATTAGAGCACTCTGGCTACTGGGTGGGTATCATGACAATATACACGCTAAAAAGTATGCCTTCTTCTACAGAATGCCCATAGCCTAGAGGTAGAATCGCTGACTGACGCCAATTCAGTTGGGTTTCAATCCTGGGTTAAAAGCAATCAGTCTAACGGTACTGATGAGCTCTGATACTGTGAAACAGATCTGTCTGCGATGACTAATATATATATATATATATATCTATCACAATCTGTCAAGATGAGTAAAATAAGTAAAGAACAGGTAAGAAATAAAGTGTTATTAATCTATTTCACTTAAATAATCTCTTCAGAGTTCTTTTTAAAGACAAATGATTTAAATTTTTTATTTTAAAATGAACACACACACATATATATATATATATATATCTGTTGCTGATTTGGTGACAGCCACATTTTTGAGCATTTTGTTTGTTGGCCAAGAACAATTTAGTTGAACTATATTTAAAACAATAAGTTAATATTGTATGTTACTACTACTTATCTACATGCTAAGTTAATAAAAATTATTAATTTGCTTAAGTTGAAAACAATGTTATTTGCTTATGGCAGCATATTCTTCAATCCCACAACTGCTGAAATGTGTGACAAACCAGTTTCGTGTAAAATAAAGGGTAGAATAAAACTTTATAATAAATAATTTCTTACTTCCCAGTCAATTTGATCTGAAAAAATTTAAATGCAATGTCAATTAAGAAATTTGTGAGATGTTAAGTTTTATTTCCCCAAATCTCCTGTTTGAAGGGCTTTTTGGTCTGTCTGAACATTTTAGTTCCCCTCATGTGTTTTTAAAAAAGAAAAAGTGTATAGAGTGCTAGATGACATATAGACATGGTTATTTAGATTTGATTGAAGGTGTACTGTACAAATGCCACTTGGATGTAACATGCTGCCTGCGAATAGGCTTGCAATTTGTTGGTTTCATGTACATAAAGAGTTAGTAGGTACAAGTAATTCTCTTAGTCTTACCTTGGTACAGGTGTATTTCTGAGTGCAAACAGGTATTTTACGCGCAAATACCCTTGGGAAAGGTATTAATCCGTCTCTTCCTTCCAGTTATGGGTTAAATAACAGGACAGATTGGGTTCTATAGCCTTGGTCGGCAACCAGTCTACCGCAGAAAGCAATGGCAACCTACTGTGGGATAATCTTCTGCCCAGTCAGTCATGTCTCTTTCGAAACATGATCGCCGAAGCGTGTATCACGTATGGCACTTAAACTGACTGATTGCATTGTCTTGGTCATCATACAATTTACACACACACACACACACACACACACACAGAGGGTACAATAGGCAAATTGTTGCTATTTTATATTTTTAATTTTGTGCATTGTTTTTAATTTTGTTGACTGCACAGTATAGTAGGGCCAGTTGGGCACAGTCTGACCAAGAGCACATTGACGTAATTCCCTCTACCAAAAATTTGGAAATGGCATGCTGAACTGCTTGGCATTCATGCCAGAAGCTCTGATATAAACATTTCAGAGAGTTGGGGATGTAAATCTGAGGACAGTGCAGAAAATTCAGAAAGAGTTGGATGATATATTCAGTCAGCATCATGATGTCTTGAGTGATCACTAGTGATGGCGGCACAATGCCTCGATTCATTTTCCTATAGGGCTTCATTCAGCATTGAGGCCTACATCAAGTATCTTGGGGTGGTGCTGCCCTAGGTCAAGAGAGTGGCTGCTAGAAGACCCTAGGTTTGGCAACAGGACTCTGCATCATAACACACAAGCAGGAGAACCCAGTAATAGATGTAAAACAATTTCTGTGACCATATCACCTCTTACATCTGGCCACCTAACTCCCCAGACTGCAGCCCCCTTGATTATTATTTGTAGAGTGCAGTTGAGTGAGAGACAAATGAAATTCTTTGTAAAATAACAATGATGATCTGAAAGCAATGATTATGTTCAGAAGATATGCAGGAGATTCCAAAGTCATCTGGAGGCTGTGGTTGAAGTCACTGGCAATTTTATTGAATAAATTTATTCTTTTATTTAAAGATATTTTTGTAATTTAAATATGTCTGTGAAAATGAAATGTCAGTGTTTTCATTTTTGCATAATCAGATGACAATTTATCTATCGTATTTTATATATATATATATTAATTCAAATTTTTTTTCTTTTATCATTTCACTCTAAGCCACTAAGATTCATGGGGTTACTGAGAGCAAAAGAAACTGAGAAAATGTTATTGAGGAAAAATGACAAAAGAATGGGATTCAAAAAGACAGATGGTGATGATTGACATTGCTTTTAAACTTTTGAAAATTCACATTGACTGGAAAGTAAGAAGATGGAAGAGTTCCATATGCGAGAAGTGTAGATGAAGAAAGTATTAGAATAGAACTTAGTTATATCTCATATTTTCAACAGTAGAATGAGACAAAATGTGCATAGCTGTCAGCAAAAGGGACAACCTAAGATACAAATTACCATTTGGAGACACCAAAATCGAGAAGGTACAAAAATTTAAATATTTAAGAAATGTTTTAATATAGAATGTAAAATGTAACAGAGAAATCTGAAGGTGCATTGGGATAGTGAAAGGTACCTTCCAAAAGATAAGCAAAATACTAACAGGAAAATTTCATTAAAAATAGAGAGAAAAAAAACCTGAACTATTACATAATATTGGTATTTTTACATGGCAGTGAATTCTGGACCATCTCCTCTTAGAGAAACAAGACTTGAGGCAATAGAAATGTTGTTCTCCAGAAGGATGCTGAGAATAACATGGACTGAACGTGTGAGCAGTGACAGTTTTAGAGAAAATGAAGATGAAAAGGGACATATTTAGAATCTGAAAGAGACTGTTGAAATTTCTTCAGCACATTGTGAAAGACAGGCTAAGAAAATTTGACACTCACAGGATATTGAAGGCAAAAGGAAAGCAGCATATAACTTACATGAGCTTGTGTAAATGGTTGACTAAACAAATAAAAGATAGCAGAGACAAACTTCACTAAGCTACAAAGGATAGGGAATTGTGAAGAGCCATGATTGCCCATGTCCTGAACAGACACAGCACGTATAAGTAGAAAGTACTCAAAATTTGGTTTCATATTTTAAAAATGAGTATGATGGATATACAAGTGCATAGTATTGTGTAACAGCTTGGAATGAGAAACTGGAGAGCAGTGTTCAAATTCCAATCACATTCATTACCTTCAATTATGTACAGACTAGCAGTATAGCCCGGCATTACTCGGGTGTAATGAAAGCTTTAAAACTAATCCATGGTCCTGGAGCTTGGACTCTTTGGACGTTGGCACAAAAGACTAAAAAGTTTGCAGTTAAAGTGAAACCGTAGACTGAAAGAAAAATGAATGGATGCAAGTCAAATTTTGATTTCCTGGTATCGATTTATACATATATATATTATTGATTTTCTGCACTATTTTAAGAACTGCAACCTTGAAAATTCTGAATATTGTTTCTTATGTCTTTGTCTATGAGTATATCAAATTTGATTAAAATCGGACCACTCCTTCTATAACCCGATTTTTTTCAATTTTCGATATTTATCGGGGGTACCTCGACACAAAACTAGCTAAGAACACTCGCAGATGCTTATAGTACAACTGTGTAAATTTTCAAGAAAATCGGTTCAGCCGTTTCGGAGTCTATAGGTAATGGATATATACACACACACACACACACATTTATAAATAAGTTTAGATATTCTTGGGAAAGGTATGAATCCATTTCTTCTTACTCTCCTTTTAGGTAAATAACATGACAAATGGGTCCCTATAACCTTGGTTGACAGGTAGAAGGAAAGCTCTGAGTTCAAACCAGCCTGTACCACATTACATTGAAACCTCAGTTCTTGTATGACTACCGAAGTTGAGCAATGTTGATCTTAGTCAGTACTTAGATGGGTGACTGCTTGGTAATACCAGAGGCTATAATCTTGGAAGTGCAGGTGCTGTCATGGATAAATGCTCAGAATAGGAAATGGGAGAATCAAGTTCCAATTCCAACTGGGTTTGATATATTTACTTCCATGCAAATACTCTTTATAAAAGTATGACTTTACTTCTCTCCACAGTTATGGTGACAGGACTTATATCAGTAAATCATTCTCTTCCTAAAATTATTACAATCTCAAAAAATATTTCCTGACTTTAAATAACTTGCCATAGAAAATGAATGAATCAATTAAACCAGCATTGTTCAAGATACATGACTTCTACTATGGATGCAGTAAATGCATTATCCCTATGACCCTGGGACTAGTTATAGATATACACTTTGTAAATAATTGTTTTTTTTTTTAATTTCAGCATTGTTTGGAGTGTTGTCTTTGTCATATTCACAACTCTTCAGCCATTGTATGCTCTGGCCTTCTTCAGGTATTATATATTGGAATTTTGAACAAACCTTTTAATTTGTTCACTAGGGTAGATTGTTCTAGTTCCATATGCCATGCCTTTTCTAAATATGTTTATTTTCATTTAGTATCTTAAATCTCTAAAATTTTATTCACCTCGACTGTGACCAAGTATTGAACTAAAAAACTCTTTTGGGTTAGGTCACTAGATTACTTCAAACAACACTTTTATCCACTGGTTCGGTTTGAGATTCCTGTTTATATTACCTGAAGAAGGTTTGGCGACTGAAATGTGAATGTTGTTTTCATCTTTCATGTAAATACTGTAAATAGTTACTATACCATAACTCAGAAATATAGACAGATAAAAACAATTATGTTTGTCTTAATATAGGCATGCCTTAAAGTATTTTTCATAATACATGTCCCAGAACCCTGGAGACAAGATTACTGAATTGCAGGCTACAAAGAGTAAACTTCACTTTAGTCTTTGTCTTCACTTGCTTATTGATTACTAATAAATTTCCTGGCCTTAAATAGACACTTTATAACATTTTGCATGTTCCTAACTTCACTGTCTTTACTGAAAGTAGGCTCTTTTAAAGAGTTTAATCCGGATGACCTTTTAGGTAGGCAAAATTTAAGAGGCACATTACCAAATATAGTTTTAGCTCATAGACTTATTCTCTTTGGAGAAAGTTAACTCTCGGTAATATTAGCTGTTTCCTTATATGGAAACATTTGATATTTATTGACCAATAAGACAGTGTTATTTGAGTTACACTTTTCTGGACTTATGATAATATAACAATGAAGCATTTGATTTCCAAAGTTAAGCAATGTCAAGCCTAGTCAGTATCTAGATGGGTGACCACTTGGAGTACCAGTTTCTATAAGCTTAAATGTAAGATCTAATGGATAATGGCTCAAAATCAGAAATAAGAGAGTAGAGTTCCAACTCTCATCAGGTTTATCTAAACTTCTTTATAAATAGAACTTTTTCTATGTGTGTGTCTGTCTGTTACCTATATACTTTGAAGCGGCTGAACCGATTTTCTTGAAAATTTACACAGTTGTAATATAAGCATCTGCGAGTGTTTTTAGCTAGGTTTTGTGTCGACATACCCTCGATAAATATTGATAATTGAAATAATCGGCTTATAGGAGCGGTCTGATTTTAATCAAATTTGATACACTCATAGACAGACATAAATGATATTCAAAAGTTTCAAAGTTGCAGTTCTTACAATAGTGCAGAAAATCGATATTTATATATATATATATATATATATATATATATATATGGCAAGATGTTTGTGTGTGTGTCTGTTTATCTGTCTGTATGTCCTTTATACAAATCCACAATTTTTATCCGATTCTCACTAAACTTCATACAAATATTCTTTAAGCTGAGTCTGAGCTCCAGGACCATGGATTAGTTTTAAAGCTTTCATTATGCTGGGCTATACTGCTAGTGTGTGTACACATATATATATATATATATATATATGTGTGTGTGTGTGTGTGTGTAGATGAAACTGTATTGATGACTGGCTTGAAAAGAAAACTACAAGACCTAGACAGGGTAGTAGAAAAGAAGCAAGTTAAAAGGACTATCAACTGCAAGAAGTCAGAAAATGTGATCATCAGCAAGAGAAAAAAACCCAAGGTGTAAGTTAAAAATTAGAGATATGAACATCAAGTAGGTGCAGAAATTTAAATATCTAGTCATTGTTTTAACCTAGAATGGAAAAGGCAACACAGAAATACCAATATATATTGAACTTGTAAAAGAAGCATTGCAAAAGCTAAGCAAGATCTTGAGAAATGGACAAATTATGTTAGAAACAAAGAATACCATGCAAGATTGCTGTGTTGGCGAATGCTGAACAACCCCCCTCCCTCCCAAAACCCTGGATGAGGACAAAGCTAGAGACAATAGAAATATTGTTCTACATAAGGATACTGGGAATTCCATGAGCAGAGCGAGGGAGCCACAAGAAGTTTTAAAGAAAATGGCAACAGAAATAACACTTCTACTCAGAATGAGGAAGAAATAGCTAAAATTCCGTAGCCGCATAATGAAGAGGGCTTGTAAAACTTAACCCTTACAGATTATATTGAAGGCAAGAGATATGGAAAGATAGTGAACCACTTACTGGACAAGCTTGTGTGACTGGATGGTAGTGTAGAGTGAGCCTTAACCAAGGGATAAAAACTGTTAAGGACCACAAGAAATAGGAAATTATGGAGAGCCATGATTGCCTATCTACTAAAGACATTTTTTATTGCTATTTATTTTTATACAGTTAGGCAACCTTTGCAGATTATTCAAAGCCAGAAAATACTATAAGAATTTTTGGGAGATAATGATTTTGTGATACAAGTCCTACTAATTAACCCATAGCCGGGGAGAAAAAGTGACCTCATGCCTTTTTTTTTTTTTTTTTTTTTTTTAGAGTATTTGCACATAAGTGAATATAACAAACCTGATTGGAATAAAAAAAACAAAAAAAAAACAAACTCATCTCTGATTTCCAATTTTGAGATATTATACATTATATCACTAGCATATCCAAGCTTATATTTACCTGGTATTCCTAAGCCTAATTAAGTACTGACCAAGTTTGATGTTAAGTTGGAGGATTGTACAAGAACCAGTGTTTTAACATTATATAGCCGTAAGCCTTATCCTGAAGGGATCTGGCATGAAGAAAAATAAATACAGTAATCCTTCAGTTAATACGGTTAATGTGTACATTAAAATGTTTTGCATTAATTTAAAACGGTAACTTATAGGAAATGATGTAATTTGCACATCAAATTTAATCTCATTCATAATTAAGTTCTAATTTGCATACTTTGTAATTAAAATATAGGTACATACCAGAAGATACAATTAAAAATGCTATGACTTAATGTTTATTAATCTGATTTTTTTATTTTTTTTTTATTTTTATTAATGAAAAACATATTTTTAAAGTGGTTTGCCACATGGTATTCCATTTTTTTTTCATATAATTAGAATAGATATTTGGGACAACATCAATAAAAATTTCATTTCTGTGATTTCTTTTAATTCATAGATATTTTTAGACGTTGCTTTCCATTTTTCTTTTAATTAAATTCCATATATTTTCAATAGGATTTAAATCGGGTGACTGTGGCACCCAGTCTAATAGTTTAATTTAATTTTTATTTTATTTTATTTTTATTTTTTATTTTTTTTTAATAACCCTATGTTATGTTTGTCTGTTTTTGGAAAGTTTTGAAACAATCATTAGAATTTTAAGAAATTTATAATCTTTTCATTGTAAATGTATACATCTTTAATATTTCAATATTTTTTTTAGTAAATGTAAACTTCTGTATCTGATCTTCTTCTTTTTTTTTTTTTTTTTTTTAAGACCTTCACAGTAAACATGAAAAAAAAATCAAATGAAGTTTTCATAGAGATAAATTAAACATGTATTTTTATTTGAACAGGTGAAGAGGCTCATCCCTTGTTTCCTGTTTAGCATGCGGTTTCCGGTTTTCTCTTTTCCAATCTTTTCACTCCTATGTAGCCCCCTGCACATCAGTGGCGTTACCGCCTTGCTCGGGGTGATATGATTAAAAAAAAATAAAATATTATAAAGTTCTATTTATTTAAAACTGTCCATGTAATTTTTTTTTTTTTTTTTTTTTTCAACACTACTGTAATTACTTAACATAATAATTGACAAAGAAAATAGTTACCCATTTTCTATTTTTAAATTTTAGAACATTTTTAATTCATCAGTAACTATAAAAAAATCAATTTCAATTACTCTGGTTAAACTGAAGATTGTTTTACCACACTGGATTATGCATGCACTAATAAAATTTTGGTATATAAAAATTTCAGTGTACTAATTGAAAACACATTAATCAGGTATCTTCTGTATATATATATATATATATATATATATATATATATACAGAAAAAAAATCAAGTTATGTCTGTGAAGTCAAATACAAAAATGTCATTTAAAGATTACAAACATCTTTCCACTTTGGTTAAGAAGAATCTGAATAAATTATGCTTGGCCTTTTCCTCAATGGAATGTCAATAGCAATGTTTGACAGTCCTTACTTAATTGCTGTTTGGTCCTCTCCCTCTCAGAGGCAGCAGTTCATTGTCTAAAATTTGAAAAACCAGAAGCTTGGAGGGGAAATGAGAACAAAATAAAATGCCGCAATGTCTGCCAGAAGCAACAGTCTGTGGAATTCTATGGATTTTATTCTAAACTTATTTAGGAGGGTGGAGGGAAATCTATACTTTAATAGTGGAAATTGAATTAATATTTTCAGACTGTAACACTATTTCCCCCCACCCCCAGATAATATATATATATATATATATATGTTTTGTTTGAAAAGAGAGAAATTGATATTAGTGGTATTATTGGTTGTGCTTTAATGTAATTGGATGTGAGCTTATGTAAAAAGAAATGCAAGCCTTAAACAGAATAATTGAATATTACATGTATGTTTGATGTTTTGTTTCTGCTTGATGACCCTTCAACCACAATATGGTTGGGGTTGTTGAATAATTGTAATAAGCTTTCCTATTTATGATTAGTAAATAGAATTTAATAACAATATCACATGACTGATACAATAATTGTTTCAGTCAAGTGATATTAAATTCTATTCAGTTGTATTACAATTGAATACAGAATTTTTTAAGAATTTAAAAGTTTATAAATTCCAATAAAAATTTAAAAAAAACTGAAAACTATAATTATAAAAAATTGATTTAGTCATTGAAAAAAATGTTGTCTTTAAAACATGAAAAACAAAATTATGGACACTAGGCTACAGTATATTTTCCCATAAAAGCAATTAAAAGCTGTTTTAATTAATGTCTCAGTTATATATCCATATACAAGCCTTATTTCTCTGTATCACAGCTCATCATTGTGGCTAGATATCCACTTGGTTCTGGCCAGGATCGAAACTCTACTGATTTGGTGTCAGTCGGAGTCACTAATCCCTAAGCCATAAGCACATGGAATCAGAAGGGAAATTTTAGCATGTTATATATAAGCAGCGTATACACATGCCAGTCACAGAAAGAACTTCAATTCATTACTGAAGAGTAATGCATAAATTGCAGAAGTGGTAACTGTTTTTAAAATTTTCCTCTCCAGAGAGCTCAATCGTAATGAGATCATAACATATTAGTCATCCACATACAAGCCTGTTTTGCTGTATCGCAGCTCATTAGTGCAGCTAGACATCCACTTGCTTCTGGCTGGGATTGAAACTCTATTGATTTGATGTTGGTCAGTCGCTACTCCCTAAGCTTTAAGTGCATGGAATCAGAGAAAGAAAATTTCATCGTGTTATATATAAGCAGAATATATATCTATATATATATATATATACACACACACTTGTTTCATATGTAAATTAAAATTTTATAATTGGGAAATAGCTATTTCCTAATGTCTACTAGAGATAAGTTGTTCAACCCCAGTCGGAAGCAAAATGGAGAAATTCTAGTATAAAAAAGATTTTTAACTATTCCAATTTAATCATATTTTTAATTTTGATATTGGTTAGAATTTATATTTGGATACTTTTCAGTTTCTTCCTACAGGCTACCCTTGACCTTTCAGGCAAACCTCTGCTTTCCACTATCCTCCTCTCTATTCCCCAAATGTAAAATTCGAATTTACATATGAAATAAATATCTGCTCTGTAAATTAAATTGACATCAAGCTCTTTGTTGAATCAATTTTAAAATTTGACCTGATATTACTAAGATTCATTGAGATTCTCCGAGATTGATTTCTACTGAGATATATTTATATATATATATATATATATATAAACTTTCTGAGCTACTCACTGACCACTTATCTACTTATACACAGTATTTCTTGACATGTAGTCACAAGTTTTATTACCCTGAAGTCAACTTTGGACTTGAACCACATGTAGCGACACACATGCCATTATGGGCCCTTAATATATTATACAAAAAAAAAAATCAAGTAATATTTATAATATTAATAACAACAAAACACTTTTTCTATTTTAAAAACAAGGAATTTGTTAGTCTCAAAGGACCTTTCGTCTAACATCTCATCAGGAAAAAAAATTGTTGGGAAAAGAACAGTAACAATGATAATGAAGAGCAAAGAAAAGAGGGCAAATATGATACATACTTATATTGAAGGGAGGGAAAATCATGTGTGAATAATTAGTGAGAGGCAATTAAAATAATATATCCCCCAACAAATTTAGAGACTTTACGAAATCCTTCTGCCAGAAGAGAGGTTTCTGTAATGATATCGACCTATTCAAAAATCTTTTAAATGATTTTGGAATTAGTCTCTATATCAAAATTTTATATAATTTTCTAAAAAAAAAAAGCTGCTCAAATTTATTGTACAAATTTATGGTCTTGTGTTGATGCAATAAAGATTTTCGACCATAACATCAAGGATTTTACTGAGGATAAAATCAATTTTTACATTAAAAAAATAAAAATTTTTTGATCATTCAGCTTTATCATCAAAACATTTTTGCGTTATCTTATTTTTTTTTGGGGGGGGGGGCTACCTATTCAAGTGTAATGTTTGGTTTCTGCTTAACAGCCCATGAACTACTATAATGCTATGTAAAACTTGATAAAAGTTTTGAATTATGGTTGTTTTGGGTACAGCTAAGTTGGTAAACTTTTTTTTTTTAAATCAATTAGACATGTTGGTTTCTAATTATTTTATATTCAGATTCTGATGTAAGTTATTTAAGAGAGCCTGTATTATTTTTAGTGTAATCTTTATGAAGTCTGAAGGTTTGTTTTTTTTTATTATATAAATATATTGTAGCTTTTTAAAGAGTTCTTTTGTATATTTGACAATATTTTGTTCAGTTCAAGTTTTACTGAGATGATAGCAACTGTGAGAGCATGATATGGTACATTTTTAATATGTGAATGTGTGAGACCTGTATGTCCTGAACCCTCTTACCATGTGGTGGCTGCAGATGTCTCTTCAGATCCAATATTGGGCTCCTTTTGGACAAAAAGAAATGTCAATCACACCAATACTAGATGTGTTCTGTCAATGATGCCGACATAACTTGGGATCTGGGCTAGGATAAGTTTTTTTTTTTTTTTAGTATAGGTTCCAAGTATGTATGTATGTTTGGACTCTTCTTTCAGAACTACAAGAATTGGAGTGTCTATGAATAGAAGTTTTTAATGAGTTCAAATGTCATATTAATGGCCTGTAACTCAGCTGTAAATATGGAAATTTGATTTGCTTATAGAAATGTCCTGAAAATTAGGGATTGTCAGAAGTCAAGAATTACTGCAAGCATGACTAACAATAAGAACTCTTATATATATATATCTGGATACATTGGTAAGGAATTTGTTTTTTTACTTATAATTTTTTTTACTTATAATTTTTTTTCTTTTATTCAGATGATTTAGTATAATAAATAATCCTCTCTATTATAATGAAGATTGTGTATTTATCTGTAATGATATGCGCTAAAAAGTCTACCTATTTCCACCAAACGCCCATAGCCCAGGGGTAGAGTTGCCGACTGACGCCATTTCGGTCGGGGTTTCAATCCTGGGGAAAAAAAAAAAAAAGCAATCAGTCTAACCGTACTGATGAGCTGTGATACGGTGAAACAGATCTGTCTGCGGATGACAAATGTATGTAGTTATATATTTCCCTCCTGTTCATGGAGAGATAGACAATAGCAAGGCAGCATCAGCTCAGTTCATTTTTTTTTTTTTTTTACTAACAGTTATGAAAGCTTTTGCTGCATGTTTGCTCTTTAACAGTGCCTTATTATTATTATTTATTTATTTTTATTTATTTTTTTTTTCAATAATTATGTCCTCCAGTAGTGAAGATATATATTTTTCCATTTTTTTTAAACAAGTTATTACGTAGTGTAATAACTTTAAAAAATGGAAAATATTCAAAAGTTGTACAATATAATTGAATTGAACACTTTAATACAAATGTGCACTGGTTTAACCCTATTATAACCAAAAAGTAAGTATTAAACAATCAAAATATATATATATATATATATATATATAGTGTCATCCGCAGACAGATCTGTTTCACTGTATCACAGCTCATCAGTACGGTTAGACAGCCGATTGCTTTTTTTACCCAGGATTGAAACTTGACCGAATTGGCGTCAGTTGGCCATTCTACCTCTGAGCAATGGGCCCTCAGTAGAAGGAGGCAGACTTTTTAGCGTGTATATTATAATTATACACACCCAATAGCTGAGAGTGTTCTAATTCATTGTTGAATGAACGATGCGTAGATGCCAGAGTAACTACTGTTTTTCAGTCTACCATTCTTCCAGAGTGCTCAATATATATATATATATATATATATATATATATCTCATGTCACACTCAGTGTTTGTATTTTTTTTTTTTTTTTTTTTTTTTTTTACTTAATGTAAAATACTCAATAGGTACATCAATATATGTTGCTGTTCGTTTAGATGGCATATTGATATGAATATTTTACCATCATTTTTGACAGCATGGGTCCACTTGTCCTATTACAATTGGACTTGTTCTTCCCTTTGTTTGCACGACCATTACATTACGTTCTGCCAATACATCATAAATAATGAAAATGGATTATTCCGTTTTGATCATGTGGATAAGAGGGACAAAAGACACTACTTCCTTTCAGTGAGAAAATGAAAGGGAAAATAGTGTTTAATGTCTTGGTCTGTACCTCATAAATAATGAACTATTCTGTTTTGATTGCATATAAAAATAAACATCTACTTGGTTTCAGTGAGAAAATGAATAAAAGGGAAGATAGAAGTGTTTAATGGCTGTTTCAGTGAAATGGAGAAAGTTATCACTCAAATCTTACCATTTGTACCCACTTCTTAAAATACCAATTAACATTCATATTTGATTATTATTGCAATATCTTGTTAAGCTTAACTATTTGATGAGAGAAATTTCTATAGATGTTTTATTGTTGTAGAACTCACTGTGAGCTTATTCAATCATTAAGATTCATCAGTTAAAATATGAAAATCATTAGATTTTTACGGGTTTTCTAGTATCTATAATTTTGATAAGCCATTATCATTCTAAGAGTTTCTCAGATTGAGTTTTGTGTGTGTGTTTTGGCTGTATGAACATATTATCTTAATTGTCATGGGACCATTTGTAAGCATATATTTATGCCTGTGGTAATTTTGTTGGGTGTGTCTCTGTGTGCTATGATGCTATTCACAGTTGGTCATGTTGAATAGTGGTTTGCATTGATTGAGATGCATATATATATATATATATATATATATATATATATGCACTCACACATTTTTTAACAATGCCATCACTTGATCTATCCTTCACTATTAGCTTTTAAGTCCTGCTTGGGCTTTGTATTCTCTTGTGCAGGTGTAGCAACAATGGGTGTCTTTTGTAGTAGTTGTTACACATATGGTGTCATTTTTTTCTCTCTCTCTCATCTGACAATTTTTGAGTCTTGCCCTACTTAGACAGCTGTGACCATGTTCATTATGTGTTTCATCAGATTTTTTTTTTTGTATCATTTTCAGGGAAATTATCAAAATGTTTACGAATATCTCTTGCAAGCTCTTCATGCCCAATATGATTCTGATTAATGTCTCTCTTACCATAACACACCGCTTTTCTTCAGGATGAGTGATCTGCAGCTACATTCCTTCAGTGTATTCTAAATGCAATCTTTATACCTCAATTTTTGTTTGTGCACTAATCTTTCTCCTGCAGCCAGTCCATCATACAGCAACTGTTTAAAGATTCTATTGTCCTTTCAATTGATAATTCTGTCACAAGTATTGTATACCTACATACACAATATAATGAACAATCTTTGATATGTATGACATTTTATATTTCCAAATTATTGATAATATTTCTCATAAAAGCAGATGTTAGATGAAATTGACATTTACTGTATAATTAAATTCTGAAAATTTTACATTGGTTGGTTTCTACTAATTTTATTGGAGAAAAAGTTTAAATATATACAAAAATTAAATTCTTCATTACTAATGATTTTTCTTTCTTTCTTTTTCTTTCTTTCTTTTTTTTTGTAGGTAAGTAATGTTACTATTCTGAGATCTCCCATGGTAAAGTTATTTTAATATTTTTATATTTCTGTTTAACTTTTTCTTTGCTGTGTTTTTTTTTCTTCTTTGCGTTTTTTCTGTCTTCTGTCTCTCTTCTGATGAAAAAAATAAAATAAAATTTTTGGTCTAACCCAACATATATATAATAGTAATAATATTAGGTTGTTCTAAAAATAATAGCAAGTTTCATAAACATTAATTTTATTCTTGAAAAATTAACTGTAGAAATATTGGAATTAGTCAAAATATAAGCCTTGAGCATATATGCTCTTCTGCCATTGATTGACAAGATTTATTCCTTGTTAATAAAAAGTTGCAACAAAATCTTTGAAAGCTGATTCCAACTTTTTATTGGGACCTAAGTTTACAATTTTAAAAATGTGTTTAAAAAATAATAATTAGTGAGTGAAAGATCAGGAGAATATGGAGGATGTGGTAAACTCTTGTATCCCAAGTCTGTGAGTTTTTGCAACATCATTCTTGCAATATGTGGCTGTGCATTCCAATAGAGCAGAATTGGATCATGTCTATTCACCAATTCCGGTTTCATTTTTTTTTTTTTTTTTTTTTTTTTTTTTTTTGCAGGCATGCATGCATTTTGGCAAGTTGATTGCAGTAAAACTCTGCATTCATGCTCTGATTGGCTTCCAGAAGGCTGTAATGGATAAAACCAATTGCAGACTACCAGACAGTCATCATAATCTTTTGCTGATGCAACTTTGGCTTTTGGAAAATGTTTGGGAGGTTTATCACAATCAAGTCATTGATCTGATCATTTATGGTTATCATAAAGGATCTATTTTTCATCACAAGTGACTATTTGGTCAAGAAAGGGATCATTGGTGTTAAGCAGAAAGATCAAGCACATTTCAAAACTGTGGGGAACAGGAGACTTACCTCCAGCAAAGCAAAAAAATTGTGACCACAGTGAAATGGCTTATTCCGACTTCCATAGATGTACAATGAAAAAAAATAATTCAAACCAAGTTGAATTTATAAAATAAGTCCCATGCAAGCGAGAATTGAGTCTCATTTGCAAATAGTAGTCCTCACACACAGGCATAAAATGCAAATCTGTGAGGTAGATGGGGCGACAAGCCAAAAAAAAACTTTATTTGGTGTGATGTTGAAGGAAGGAAAATGGAAGTGTTTATTGAAACCAAATACTTTAGTTAAATTTAGGCATCACAAACATCTGGTGACCTAAATTAACTAGCGTAAGAGCTTTTTCACCTTGCCAATACTCTGCAAATGATGTGAGATTGTTGCAGTACTGACACCAGGTGTCTGAAACATTTCTCTGATACTTTGACATGGATTTTGCTCAACAACTGCTTGCAATTGGTCATTGTAAAGACTGCATGACCATCCTCTACCTTCATCTTCAAAACTTATCACTACTACAAAATTTCTGGAACCACCTTCATATTATCAGATCCCTTGTGTCCCCCTCCTGCTCTGTTGATATTAGCATAGGTTTGGGAGGCACTGTGCCACAGTTTGAACTCATTCAAGAAAACTAAATGAAGATCATGTTTCGTCATGTTCATAATAAAGGGCTTCTATTCTTCAAGAATACTTCTGTCTGAGAATAAGTTAAAAATTGTGAAAGAGCACACATGTATACCAAAATTCACCTAATATATACCATAAATACTGTTAAAATGGTTTTTCAAAATACAATACGTTAAGTGGCCATTATTTCTGCAACAACCTAATAATAATGACACACACAATCTCTCACACAATGTGAAAAACAAAAAATGTGGGGGCTAACCCAATAATAATGATGATGATGCAACTAAAAAAAATGTAACAAGCAAGCAAAATGTCTGCCAAAAAGTGGTTAATCAATAACTAGTGCTGTAATATTCAGTTAAAGTACAATTGACCAAGTTTTACATGAAAATGTCATTCAGTCTGAGAAGTCAAATGAAATTTTGTTAATTTATTGGACACACACAGAGACACTTTTAAACACATTGGGTTCCTTATAGAAGTAGTTCATGATTCAAAATAATGAGGTAACAATGTCATCAATTTTATTATTAATTATGCATTTTACTTTACTACAGCACAAGATGTAGTAATCATTACTCTCATTGTACAATATTACTTAGATAAAATGCAATATCAATAAAATAAAAAAAAATTTTCTTTATTTTTCTTTTTTTTTTTATAATGGAATTGGAAACTTATATTACACTAAAGACCTCCTCATTCAAGTAATAGTAACTCCAGAGTGACCATTTATACCAATTTTAATATTATAAATTTCAAAGATGGTCATTCACACATAAAACAAATGATAATTGTCTCCTTTGGGTCATTCATCAAAATAACAAAGTATAGATGCTTTCTTTTTGTGTACTTTTTTTCTTTTTTTTTTTTCAGAATAGTAATATTATTACACACACTACTAAGTCATACAGATTAGTCTTCAATCACACACCCATATAGCCTTATCAAGTGTTTGCTAAACATCTGAGATATTTGCTTATATAAAAATGTTCTAATGTTGTACAGTGAATGTTATATATGTTTAAATTTAATAATGTTAATAAGTATTATGATTGTCAATTATTTTTATAGTTTTTAAAATATAATATGCAGGCATTTGTTCTTACATGTGGATTGATATAAGAATGCTTATCAAAAACAAATACTGAATTTCTTATTAAAAATGCCATAAAAACAGAAAAATAGCCATAGCTCGAGAATCCCTTGTCTAATTTTAATGAAATTTGGCACACCACTCAGCAGGTTTGCAAAGTATAGCATGCTCCTAAATTGGTTGGGGTATTATGTAAACTGTATCTTGGGACCAAACAAACACTAATTCAAAAATTAGTTTTAGTATGATATCAGTTAGTCAGTTAAGTGCCATATGTGATATCTGCTTGGGTGATCATGTCTCTTTTGATCCATGACTAATTAGGCAGAAATTTTTCCTGCAGTAGGTTGCTATTTTTTTTTTCTTGTGTATATACTGGTTGCCAACCAAGGCTATAGAACCTAATCTGCCCTGCTATTCAACCTATAGCTGGAGGTAGAAGAGATGGGTTCATACCTTTTCCAAGGATATGAATGCAATAAACTTAAAAGTAGTTTCTCTTATTAAAAAAGAGGATAGAGCTTTTGTTCCTGTTAGGAAGCACATTTTGGTTAGTGGGACTTTGTTTCTTGGTTGGGAGAGTCAATTTCACTACTAAAAAAATATACAAATATCTTAAACATGTTCATAGTAATGTATATAAGATCAGTGACTCATTCTAAAGATGAAATGAACAAATGACTTTACAGAATCCCTTTCTTGTTCAGTCATATGCTGCAAAATAATTTAAATGTGAATTTCTTGTCACTGTGGTTTTAAAACTTGGATAATCTTGTTTAATTTATGTTGTGATTTTTTTTCTACAGATGGAATTCTCTTTCACCTTCCTGTTTAGACTAATCGCATTTACTTGACTTTTTTTTTTTTGTGTGTGTGTGAGAGCCATATCTCCCAGTAGACTGCTAAAAGGTTTTCTGGAATATAGATATTTCAGCAGCCATAAAAACCTCTCTCTCACATATGAACTTCCATGTGTCCTGAAAAGTTGAACTGATATTCTCAAGTGAAGGTTTCCTTTTTCTTTTTTTTTTTTTTTTTACAGAACATTGAGGATTTATTGATTTATGAAATAACTTTTGATTTGGGTACCCAGAAAGGATACTTATGCCAGAAAGACAGTTTAAATGCCTAGTGTGCAGCATAATGAGAAAAGAGGGTTTGGAAAATTTGATGCTCACAAAACATAGAGCACAATTGGGATAGAGGAAAACACAACTTACCTAGCTAGTTTGAGTAGATAGATGGCAGAACAGGGTATAGGAGAAATAATTTATTAACAGCTACAAAGAACAGGAAGATGTGGAGAACCATGATTGCAAATGTTCTACATGGACATGGCGCATAAAAGATGTTAGATTTTAAGTATATTCTGAGTTACTGGCAGCATCACTTCCACAAGATCAGTCGTCACAAACATGCTGTCTGAGTTATTTCTTAGCTAAATTCAAAGTTTTTATGCTATTATAAAGTGGTGAAATTCTTCGACATTAATTTGTGAGAATATTAACTATATAAATATATATTGTATATTTACACCTTTTTTATGCAATAACTTCCAGGTGAAAGTCTGGCAAATTATGCTTACTTGCTCTGTGCATTTTAAAATTTGAAAAAACATTTTTTAGGCTATCTTCCCAATATACTTTGCATGTGTGAGCCATCTTTTAATCTAAAATGGGTGGATGGGCTCTTTTATTCATTTATTTATTTATTTTTATTTTATTTTTTCTAAATATCAGGTGGGAAGCATTTTCATAATTCTGATATTATTGACTTTCATTTAAACTATTTACATTGTTTAGATTGTTGTCCTCATCTTCATTGTTGTATTCTTGATGTTTCGACTGTTGTACGCTCTGACTTTCTTCAGGTGATGTACATTGAAATTTTGAACTGAACTCTTAAGATTGCTCTAGTTCCACATACCTTTTCTGAACATTAGTTTCAGTTAAGTCCCTTTAGGAACTCCACCACATTTTTGTTTCTGCTCTGCTGCTATTAGGTATTGAACTTGCAACTGTTTGGGTGAAGCCATTTTTTTGATTACTTCAACCAATGTCTTTATCTACTAGGTCATGTGTACCACAAGTTTGAAATTCCAATGTATATTGCCTGAAGAAGGCTGGAGTGTAGAATGGCTGAAATGTTGTGAATATGGCAATAAAGATGAGGATAATAGTCTGAACAGTCTAAATAGTGTAAATGTAAATACCTCCTCTCAGGAATATAGACAGATTTACTTTAATTGTATGAAATGAATATATTCCAAATTAAAAATTATTAAAATGAAGTAAATGATCTGGTAAAAAGTAGAAAAACAAAAGCTTAGGACATAGAAGTATCTAGTTTAGTGTCCAGGTATGCTTCTAGCCGACTGGGAATAATAGACTCCAAGCTTTTGATATGGTATCGACTAAGGAGGGAAACTCTATTTCACTTTTGTTCAGTGTTTTGTGAGTATCAAAATCGCCCAGTTCACACTCCACCCATGTCTATTGAACAGGTGAAGAGGCTCATCCCTTGTTCCCTGTTTAGGATGTGGTTTCCGGTTTTTTCTTTTCTCTTTTCCAATCTTTTCACTCTTTTTTTTATTTTATTTTATTTTTTTTTTCAATTGGAGTAGATAGACTAAACTATCGCCTGGTTCACACTCCACCCACGTCTATTGAACAGGTGAAGAGGCTCATCCCTTGTTCCCTGTTTAAAATGTGGTTTCCAGCTTTCTCTTTTCCAATCTTTTTACTCTTACGTAGCCCCCTGTGCATCAGTGGCATTACAGCCTTGCTTAAGGTGATATGATTAAAATAAAAAATAAATTTTTGAAGCCCTTTTTCTTCATTATGCTACACACTAGGCATTTAAACAGACTTTTTCTGGTATAAGTATCCTTTCTGGGTACCTATATCAAGTTTTCATAAATCAAAAATCCTCAATGTTATGAAGAAAAAAAAATTTGATTTGATATTATCAGTTCAACTTTTCAAAACTCGTGAGTATATGTATGCATATGTGTGTGATTGAGTGAGGTTTTTATGGCTGTTGGAACATCTATATCTGTACCTGCTTGTCTTTGGGATTCTTAGCATTGTTCATGTGATTGCAATGACTTATACTGTGTAAGGTGTACATGATGATAATCTTAGTATGGTTATTTCTGACATCTTAACATCTATTTTGTATATGTTTGAGTCACTATCCTTTATATAAAGGGTAGTGACTCAAACATATACAAAATAGATGTAAAAAAAAAACGTCTCACTTCTCTCTCTCTCTCACTTCTCTCTCTCTCTCACTTCTCTCTCTCACTTCTCTCTCTCTCTCTCTCTCTCTCTCTCTCTCTCTCACACACACACACACAGAGGGTGTGATGGATAAATTGTCTAAATTACAAAAAATGAAAATAACATTGACACCATTTATATGTCAGTTTGTTTGTTTTTGAGGTTTAATGACCTATCAATCCTTATGGGATCATTTAAGGTCATAACCAATGATTTGGGGTAAAGTTATTTTATTTTTACATTTTTCTTTTCACGATTCATTGGGATTTGTTTTTAAGGGCAGGGTCCCCAAGTCCTACCCTTGTTATTTAACCCATAACTGGAGGGAATGGACGGATTAATACTTTTCCCAAGTGCTTAAGTGAATGCAGGGTATTCAACTGGAATTCGAACTCGGCTTACCGATTTCTCTTTCCGAGCCGATATCCACTGCACCACAACGCACATCCGTCACTATACTCTTACAGCACCTGGTATTCCCAAGCGGTCACCTATCTAAGTACTGACCAGGCTCAACGTTGCTTAACTTCGGTGATCGAGTTATATGTCAGGCCCGGGATTTAAAGGTAACACATCATACAATAAGTGTAGTACTAGATTAATGGAAAGATCTTATTAATTCCCATTTGAATTTGCTAGATGTAACCATGAGTTTTATATAAAGTTTCTTTTCTTGCATTTTTTTTTGCTTGTGGAACTATTTCAGATCTATTCTTTCCAGCAAACTTTGATCTTTGAAAGTTTAAATGCAATCTAGTTATCTACCATAGAAGACAAAGAGGCCCAGCGTTGCATGTAGTCAATGTAACACTAAAGAAAATCGCTTACCTCCAGGCTGAAAACAGATTTGAACGCTACTCCCATGTAAAGTAGAAATGCATAATGAGGCGACACAGAACAGTGAGTGCTGTAGGGAACAAAAGATAAGTTCTGTGGTTAGTGGATTGTTTGACTTAAGGAAACCAATTAGGGAATTGATTACAAGCTAGAAGAAACTACAATTTTACAAACTTTAGTCAATCATTTTTTTCTTGATTGCACTTCTATTGTTCTTGCTTCCAAATGTTTTACTTTTTTCTTATTCTTTCACTTGGTAACCCCTTGCATGGGGTGATATTTGAAAACAGAAAAAACTTGGACCAACATGATCAAAACCTGGATAACTTTAGTTGTTAGATAAATTCAACTGACAAGGTCAGATTCATATTCACTTATTTGCTCTAAGATACTTTTGACAAAACTTGATTAAAAAATTTTATAAACAAAACTCCTGGCTGTCATAAAATAAGTATCTAGTTTTCAAACAAAGTATACACAAAACCAGCAACATTTATAAATATCAATTTATGCAGCGTCTTGACATCCAGGCTTTCAGTCAGTTAAGTGCCATATGTGATACACGCTTGGGCGATCATGTCCCGAAAGAGACATGACTGACTGGGCAGAAAATTATCCCACAGTAGGTTGTCATTACTTTCTGCGGTAGACTAGTTGCCAACCAAGGCTATAGAACCCAATCTGTCCTATTATTTAACCCATAACTTGAGGGAAGAGATGGATTAATACCTTTCCCAAGGGTATTTGCACGTAAGTGAATGCAATGAATTCAGCTGGAATTCAAACTCTGCTCTCCGATTTCTCATTCCAAGCCAATATTCAATGCACCACAATGCACACAATGCATAAAAATGTGCTTAGATTTGAAAAGTGCATTTGCATCAGTTTGAATTTGTCACTTAATCTGGGCAGTTCATACAAAGGAACTTTGTTTAATTGTAACTCTGTGAGCTGTAGTCACATGATCAATTTCTGAGTGAATGTGGTTGTTGCTAAGAAAATATTAAACAATGGCTTGTCTCAAAATCCAGGGAGATTTAGTGTGTCATTGAACTTAACAACTGTATATGTAGATACTGTAAATAAAGCTGTTAGAAATTTTATGTGGGATAAAGAAGTTTTGTTGTTTTAAAAGAAAATATGAGCAATGATTTTGTGAATATCATATGATCATAATCCTATTTGAGAACATTTCAATTGGAGCTGACTTTCATAAATGAAATGCAGATGGAGCAGCCAACCCCTACTGATAACAATACTTGCCTCTGTTAATAAAAAAGACAACACTTAGTGTGCTGTCTCTGCAGAAAGACAACACATTGCTGCCTTACCAGAACAGTCAGTGCAAATCCCGAAATGTCTGGTTATGAAAAAAATAAAGTGTCTACCAGTTCCCCCATGATATAGTCGGGACAGTGTTAGCTATGCAAATGATTCCTTTTAGGCTCCGTACTGACTGTAGCCTCCCTGAGCCTTTTCTATAAATACTTTCATGGTAAGCGTTCAGATGAACCCATTGCTAAGGTATCTAGACATCATGCATTTAAGTGCGGTACTAGATTAGTGGCTGTAAAGATTTTATGGAACAACCAGCCAGTAATCAACTAGAATAGAAGTTGAGTCTAACTGACCAAAAAACCACCAGGGCAAATTAGTAGGTGGTTTAAATAATAACCTGGGAGATTCCATTCTGTTACAGGCAAGTCTATTCTGTAAGCATTGACTGGCTGATAATTTCAGTGTGTATATTGAGCTCCATAAATATTCAGCACAATATCCACACTCTTGAAGCTTCACCTTCCTCATAGAGAAACTGAGGTATTATGGTGGACGTAGTAAGATTGGTAAGTAAAAATGTGGTATTATGGTGAAAGGTTTATTGTAAGCGTGTCAGGGTCAACGAAAGTGAATAGCTAAGTTAAATTAGGACAGTTGAAGACCAGCCTTCCCCATCCCCATATTAGGCCTTGTGCCACATTTGTACACATCGTACAATAAATAATGAAGCTTCACCTTCCTACAGGGAGACAAAAGAAGACAGCAATGTTGAAAGGTAATTTGACTTCTACAGTGGCAAGGTCTCTTCACTTCCCAGTTGAATTGGCCAGATGTAACCATGAGTTTTATGTGAAATTTTTCATCTATGAGTTTTTAGTTTCTTGGTTTGGAGATTCTTGTGAGGTGTTGAAACTTTCTCAAGAAAGGATTTAAAACAAAAATTCTCATCAACTCTCTGTATTTCAGAGATGATGTATTGTAATTATTTACATTGTTCAAACTTTTGTCTTCATCTTTGTCATATTGACAATGTTTTAGCCATTGTATGCTCCTGCCTTCAAGTAATATGTTGGAATTTCAAACTGAACCCTTTTTCATTCACTTGTTCTAGTTCCACAGACCATACCTTTTCTGATTATCTCAGTTTCAGTTATTTTCTTTTTAGTAACTTGTCTCTCCAAGTATTTTGTTCACCTCTGCAGTGGCATGTAGAATTAGAACAGTCTGGTGGGCAAAATAAAGGGCTTGGTTTGTAATTCCAATGTAGATCACCTGAAGAAAGCCGGGGTGGACAATGGTCAAAATGTTGTGAATATGACAAAGATGAGAACATCAGTCTAAACAATGTAAATAAGAGTGTAAATAAAAATCCCCATGTGTTTTTGTCAGACTTTGGGTAGTGGGTTGGCCCAACAGCGGTTTGTTACCATCTTGTATTTCATCTTTAATCTGTAGTGCCTGAATTATGTGATAAAACGTGAGAGATCTTAAAACTTCAATTAAAGGAAGAAAAAAAAACGTCTCGTATTTTAGAATCATAAGTGTGCCATCAAATAGGCATCCTTGATTTGCATATTTTATGACTTTTACAGTCTAATTATTGCTATCCAGATTAGTAGCACTAAGTACATGGTTATTAGAACTTTGGAATTGGAAGCCTTTTAATACAAGTGTTTTGAGTCCAGTGACTAAGTACTTAAGAAATGGATAGGCATTTTTTTTTTTTACATATAATTGTTTAATCAGTCGTTATCTTGGTCTTCATCTCTTTTTAGGAGCAGCTTTTAATTCTCATGCTTTGGTTTGCTTGTAACAACAACTTAGAAATGTTCTTGTACTCTGATCCTTTGACTATAAAGATACTGTTTATAATTTTGTGAAGTGTCCTTATCATTGCAAGAGTCATTTGCACTACTGAACTTATTCTTTGTTGTTTTCGTTGTTGGCACAACTTTTCAGTCAATCTGTTTCACAGCCTTTTTCTCTCTCATCGTCATATTTTTTTTTCTTTTTACAAAGATCTTTGTAATAAATAAATAAATTAAAAGAAAATCTGTGAGCCAATACAAAGTTCACTTGCAGATCTGGTGTGAACTAACAGGCAATGTAGTAACAAAAAGTGTCAGAAATTCAACCTACTCTTGTAACAGTGAAAATTGCATTTTCGCTCACCAAGCTCAAAAATTGTGCTTCCTCTCTTGAAGCATAAAATCCTTCTCTCTCCCAGTAAGTCAAAACAGTGGCGTTCATTCACTGAGCAATTTTTTTGGCCATGCCAGACATGCAGGGAAGAAAATTGGTATAGCTGCTGATACTCATAGCAGTTTTTTTTTTGTGCTAACAAATTCTCCGTAATTTTTCTTCACCAGACCACAAACTCCTTTTTAAAGTTAGGTGATTTTTCTCTTTGTTATAACCTTGTACAATGTCTGGGGTGTGGGGGCTAATTGAGGTAGAGGGTTATATAAATGGCTGGTCCATATGATTTTTAACAAAGATAACATGATTTATCAGTTAACAATGACTTGGTATATAAACTGTATAAATGCTTCCAGTGATTGTTTGTTTGTTTATTTATTTTAAGTAAAAAGAAAGATTTCATGTGTATTAATTTCTTGCATTTCTACAAGTGGGCATAAGGAACTTTGATGCACATTTGTATTTATCTCTCAATTTAATAAGCATTCAATTACTGAACAACTATAAATTTTTTTTTTATATACAGACAATTGTCTGCATCTTTATCACAGTGTTTTCTTCATTGTGGACTCTTGCCTTCATCAAGAGCTTGTTAATTCTGGTAACCTTCATGGAACTTTGAACTAAATCCTTTATTTAATCTAGAGGTGTAGCTTGTTCTCATTCCGTTGATTATGTCTAGGTATATTTTATTTAGTACTGCTCATCCCATTTTCACTGAATCCAAGTACACACTGCCAAGACTAGGGATTGAACATGCAATTACTATCACCAAATTAACAAATGTATGTTTTTGATTCACTAGGTTGTCTGTATGTAAATAACCCCTCAGCCTTGAATTCAGACAGATATACCAAAAATATAATGAAAATAAAGTTGCTTAAATTCAGTGTTTCTCAAACTTTTTAAGCAACAGCACACCTAAATGAAAATATCTTTGCATACTTAGCAAAAATTTTAAATGGTATACATTTAAATGTTATGAAATAAAACCATAGATTAAAAAAAATATGCACACAAATATGAACTTTATTTCAATGTTTCTATTCAACTATTTGTGCAGCTTATTTAGTGTGAAACCTCTGCCCTGTGTGTGTGTTTTTTTTCGTCAATGTTTGGTTGAGTGTTCAATACACACTCATTTCTTCAGCTGAGTAGTTCTTGCTTTTTATTTTTGATGTTATTTAGGGTTGAGGGGCTTAAATCACATGCATAATTAGAAAGTTGCAATAAAACTGATAAAGCCTTTTTAGCAAATGTGGTATTAAAAGTTTAATACATATTCATTTATTCAAATACTAACACTGTACCATGACTACATACATTCACGCACACGTATCAGTCAGATAAATGCCATACGTGATACACACTTGGGCAATAATGTCTCAAAAGAGACATGACTGACTGGGCAGAAGTTTATCCTGCAGTAGGCTACCTTTTTCTGCAGTAGACTGGTTGCCAGACAAGGCTATAGAACCCAATTTATCCTGTTGTTTAACCCATAACTGGAGGGAAGTGATGGATTAATACCCTTTTCCAAGGGTATTTGCATGTAAGTAAATGCAAGAAATTGAACTAGAATTTGCACTCTGATCCCTGATTTCACCTTCCAAGCTGATATCTACTGCACCACAACGCATCCTATATTTGTATCCCGTGATACTAGGATGCTGTGGCATGGTGGCTGAGAATCTTTGACTTAAATATATATTGAGTGTGGATACTGAAACATTTTTGCCAGTTTTGAAAGCCTGAGAACTTTTCAGCAAATACTTGTATACATAATCTGTAATGAATAGGCAATTATTCTAAAGTCTATTTTTGTAGAAAATATCCCATCCAGACATTATATATAACTTGTCATAATTTGTCATATTTAAATGACATCTCTGGTTTGTCACTTACATTGGCCATGTAAAGATGTGATTATTTAAGTTTCATTTGTCTTCATCAACTCATTGTTTATTTTAGAAGGGCAGGCATTTTTTACTCTTTCCTGAAAATGTCTTCTGTTTATAACCTTTAAGGACCTTTGTTTTAGTATCATGCAGTTTTTGACACTGGTCCTTTAAACTTTACAAATTGTTGATAAATTACTCTCAAAATAGCAAGGGTAGATGCATAGGAGACTAGTCTTCTCTAGTCTCCTATGCATCTACCCTTATTTTTCTCTTTCTTTACTCTCTCTTTTTGGTCACTATAGATATTTTTTATGTTTTTAGGGTTATTATCTGTGGCAAAAAGTTGTTTAGAATACATATTTGCAAAAGGCAGACAAAATGGAAATTTTTATTATCAAACCATTTTTCATTCTTTTTAAAAAAGAAAAAAAAATGCTTGCTTCGGTATAACATCAACAGAAATGTAGTTCTATAGAAACATGCTAAAAATACCACGGAACCATGGAATGAATGTGAGCACTGAGCAGTAACAGTTTAAAGAAAAATGGAAATGCAAAGAACCTATATTTAACATCAGGAAGAGGCTGTTGAAATTTTTCTGTTAATATTTTGCTAGGCTTTTGAAAGGCATCTTTTGCAAACATTAGAAAAAACCCTTATGAGATTTTTTTTGTTTGTTAAAAGGAAAAAAAAAATGTCACTGACTTTTTTTTTTTTTTTTTTTTTTTTTTTTTTGTCTTTTTTTTTTTTTGCTGTTATTCAAATTAGGGTCGGATCACTGTAAATAGTTAAATACTTCATCTCAGAAATAGAAACATGTAAAAATAACTTGTGGATTTTCTCTTGCTAAAGTAGCTTGGGTTTTAATTTTATTTTTTCAATTAATTTTGTATTTACTTTTGCAGGTTTTTGTGTGAGTTCTCTAATTCATTTTTTTAACTGTTTATTTTGGAAATAAGCACATTTTCAATGCAGAGAAATGTAATACAGTCTTCTCTAGTCTCCTATGCATCTACCCTTGTTATTTTTCTCTTTCTTTACTCTCTCTTTTTGGTCACTATAGATATTTTTTTAAGATTTTTTTTTAATATTGTCTCAATCTATTAAAATCTATTAAGTTTTCTCATAACTTAGCTACTTGTCACCTGCTATGAAACATTTAGCTGATCATTGGATAGAATGCACTTAAAAGTGAAACCTTAAGGTTATTGGATCTTAAAGTTATTACATGCCGGAAGGCAACACTTGTATTATAAGAAGTGTTGAATACTGGAAGGAAGTAAAGTGTACAATGAATTTATTTCCTTGAACAATTGTGTGACACATTCAAGCGATCTCATTTAGTGTTGTTGATACCCAACTTGTAGATGCCCATTTAATCAAATCTGACATTGATATTTTTTGTAAATGCCAGCAACTTTTCTTGTGGCAATTCAACTTTCTATAATTTACTTGTCCCACTGTGCAATATCAATAGATATTTGTATTTTATGAGGCTACTGAAATATTTTCTGTTCAGCTATGGAACTGTATAAATATTATTTATACCTAATGTGAAAATACAGTTTTCATATTAATTTGGTGTTTTGATCTAGAAACCCTAGACTTAAAAAAAGATGGAAAATTTCTAAAGGGGTTAAATTCTGCATTTAATCCACTAAGACTTCCTTTTTGGGATGTTTAGTTGTGGCACAGTGGATATCGGCTCAGATTGAGAAATCGGAGAGCCAAGTTCAAATTCCAGTTGAATTTCTTGCATTCACTTACGCGCAAATACCCTTGGGAAAGGTATAAATCCATCTCTTCCCCCCAGTTATGGGTTAAATAATAGGACAGATTGGGTTCTATAGCCTTGGTTGGCAACCAGTCTACTGCAGAAAGCAATGGCAACCTACTGCGGGATAATCTTCTGCCCAGTCAGTCATGTCTCATTCTGTCCTGCTATTTAACCCATATCTGGAAGGAAGAGATGGATTAATACCTTTCCCAAGGGTATTTGCGCGTTAGTGAATACAATGGATTCAACTGGAATTTGAACTCTGCTTCTCATTCCAAGCCAATATCCAATGTGATGAAATTAATTTAATGAATATTATCAATGATAACTTTTAATCTGCATAATAGTCTCTTAAATAAAGACAATAGGTATATGAAAGTTACTCTAAAAGTCTAAGCTAATAGGAGTTGCCAGGTAACTAATTTCACCAACTCTCGTGAATTTTAAACCTACATATGGTAAATAAGACACAAGGAATTTTAAAATATATTTTTAGTAAAAAAAAAAAACAATGTGTACCCTATATAGCTATCAAATATGGTAATTAGAATCAACATAAATGCAATTATTATTAATAAGCTCATTCTATAATGATTAATAAACCTTAGAAAACCAGTTTTGTAAAAGTCTTTGTTTAGAAGAAAAGATGGAAAGGGTACTTTCATGTATATTAGGAACTAGTCTTGCGAGATGGATCTCTAAACTCTATAACAGATGTCAATCAGATGGAGCAAAATCTGGAGAATAGTGTGGGATTTTTTTTTTCTTAATCCAGGTCTTCAATCTTTTCATAAATGATATTTGCTGTATGGAGTCTCGATACATTGTCATGTTTGATTTATCACAAAGGTGTCATGCCATTTGGACCTCTTTTTTTTTCCTTCAAAACAGTGTTTAAATCGAGTTTCAAAATTAGCATTGCCCTGTTGTTCCAGAAAAGATAAAACAAATAGCACTTCATTTAAGTGGCATAAATTTAACTGCTATTCTCTGAAGAGCTTAAAATCAAGATCATTTATTACAATTACCCATTATATCCCGTATTCGAATAGGACATACACACATAACCCATTCTTATCTCCTAAAAAATGAAGAACCTCCTGAATGCATTGCATGTCAAGAACCCTATACAGTAAAACATGTTCTACTCGACTGCAGTGACTTTACATATATCCGGCAGTCCCTCTATAATGTTAACAACCTGAAAGATCTTTTCGAAAAAATAAACTCTAATACTTTTTTAACTTTCCTCAAAAAGATCAAACTATACAACAAAATATAATCTAAGTAAAGATCCGAAGATCAAAAATAGATCTGACCCTCACCAGTTGAAAAATTTAAAAAGTAATACAACTTGAAAGCAATGGAAAAGTTTAAAAAGCAAGACATCTTCCAAAAGTCTGTAAAAATAATATAACCTTACCCCCCAAAAAAATTTATGACCTTAAATGATCCCATAAGGATTGATAGGTCGTTAAACCTTGAAACAAACAAACAATTACCCATTATTATAATAGATTAAACAGTAAATAAATGCTGAAAACAGTGGATTGTCTTTGTATCTCTGATGACATGCAAATTTATAAAGATGTCATATGACTAACACCTCAGAACTGTTAACAATTTATGCTTGACATGCATCCAAAGAATTTCCACATTTTTTTATATGGATGGTCACAGTATTTACATTATTCAGACTATTGTCCTCATCATGGAGTTCATATACTCTAGTGATTGTAATAAAGGGTTTGATTCAAAATTCCTAGCACCTGAAGAAGGCCAGAGCGTACAACAGCCGAAACATCGCACAAGTGTCAACAAAGATGAGGACAATAATGTAAATACTACCTTACCTCAGAAATATAGACAAATATTAATAGATGGTCACATTGTCAGGATCCACTGAATAAAACAAAAATATTTTAAAACAAGGAACTGTAGCAAACATTAGTCTGTACAGATACACAGAGGCCTTGAATTGCATGCAGACATGTTTAACATCAAAGTTTTTCCCTATTAGCAGCAGGACAGCTTGGTATGTCTACATCTGGGCTTCTCTGCAACTGGTTAATATCCAGGTCTTTGTAAGGTGACTAATGCTAATAAAAGCAATGGGAAAACCAGCACTCAGCTGTTGGTAAGACAGTGTCTTGTGAAGTCAGTCCTGTTAGCATTTTGTTCTTAGTTCCTGTGGTTTCCAAGGTAGTGTTATTTTTGTTATCACCTGTCTCTTTCCTCTCTCTGCTTATTACCCCTGTAATTACTGGGAGAGCAATCGATTATAAAACTGAAACATTTAAAGAAATAAATATGAAGTGAAGTGGTAGGTAATTGTGATAAATGTGTAAGAATTCTTCTTTTAAGTGCAACACCCAAAAGAAACCACAATTCATACTCTATCACCTCCCCTAAAATTTTGAATGTTGTTTAAGTTTTATATTTATCCATTGTTCATTTTTTCTGTTTATGAAGTAAAAACAAAATATAAACAATTCTAAATAAAAATTGAATTTAAAAAAATATATTGTATAAAATAAATAATTTAAATTCTATAATTATTAATTAATCTGCTGTAGGAAAAGAATAGTTATTAAATTTCAACTTTTAAATTTATCAAAAATTTAAGTTTTAAGGTAAGTATAAGTTGTGAAAATTTATATTAAGTTAATGTATTTGTTGCATTGTATTTTGTACTATTTTTTTTTTTTTTTTTTTTTTTTTTTAGATATTTTTAATTAAAATTATGTGTGCTCATGTAAAGGAGTTTTAGAAAGCAGTTTTTTTTTAATTAGAAAATTCATTCTATAACTATTTAATCTCAGAACAGACATACTACAGAATGCACTACTTACTAAAGTCATGGTTAAATTTCTGTCTGAATTTCTAGGATGAGGAATTATTTACATGTAAACTGTTATCTTGATAATCCTTCACTTAAGTAGTAAGAAATAAACTATTTCCTGTATTCCGTTTATTACCAGTTATGAAAGCTCTTGCAGTACGTTTGATCTTCAATAGTTTATTATTATTTTGCAAGAATTATGTCCTTGAGTATTGAAGAATATATATATCTCCTCTATTATTATAGTAAAAACTCTGTGTGTGTGTATATATATATATATATATATATATATACACACACACACACAGATGTGTGTGTGTGTGTGTGTGTGTGTGTGTGTTGTGGAGGAATATCCTGTCCTACCCAGGAATGGGTATGGCCCCAGTTATAAAAGACCTAGATGAGAACGAACTACAGAGAGCACTTGAGAGAGATCGAGTGTGTTCGTGACTATACGAGAGTCTTCGTCATTACACGGGAGGGATCAAGATTATTCGTCATTATACCAGTGTCGAAAGCCATCGGCCTTAGACGAGAGTTAGACGTCACTAGACGGAAGCCTACTTCTCAAGACGGACGCATACGTCCTATACAGAGACATTGCCTTCTTACTTGTTAGTTGTGTTAACTGTTGGTGTACTTATATTTGGTTGATTGTACTGAGGTATAATAAATCTCTATATATTCTCAGTGTTAAGAGTTATTCCTTGCGCTATTCTTTCTCTGTTTATCCCCTCCTGGGATACAACAGTATGTATACATATACCTTCTGTCATATTCAGAGGTTTGGATTATTATTTTTTGTTTTGTATTTTATGTCTGAATGTAAGATACTAGGTACATCAATATATATGTTGCCACCATTTTAGACAGCATATTGATATAAATATTTTGCCATCATGGGCCCACTCATATATAATATACCTTACAGGTGGACTACTCATTAAACTTGATTGGTAGTCAGTCTAAGAGAAAGATCACTTTGATTTCAAAACCAGAATAGCTGTGATATCTTTGTCAACCCTCCAAGAAGTGATCATTTCCTGAATGACATAAAATCAATAAAACCAAGACCTATATGTTTATTTCAATAGGTAATGATGAATATGCAGCAAATAACATTTAACCCAACTGGCCAGTTGCACTAGTTACAATGTAGGCTGTTTTGAATGAGCCATCATTGTGCTAACCAATGCCGCACATTTATAGGCTCTCCAAGATGATTATAGAGAGCCATGATTGTCAACATCCTGAACTACACAGTACATCTTGATTCTTCTTATATGTAATATACCTTACAGGTTGACAGCTCATTAACCTTGATAGGTAGTCAGTCTCAGAGAAGGATCACACTGATTTCAAAACTTGGGTAGTTGTGATACCTTAGTCATCTGGATGACAACCCTCCAAGAAGTGAACATTTCCTGAACAGTGTAAAATCAATAAGAACAAGATGTACATGTTAGGTAATGGTAAACTATGCAGCAAATAAATGTGACCTTTAGCCCAAATAGCTGTGACTCCTTAGTTACCTTGATGACAACCATCCAAGAAGCTAACAACCTGAACAGTGTAAAATCAATTAGAATAAGGTATATATACATTTATTACAATTAAACCTTCAAAGAGAGTACTGGATTCCTGTGTGATGTCTGTTCTTCAATATAGCAGTGAATACTGGACCATGTCCTTCAAAATGGAGAGACTTAAAGCAACAGAAATGTGATTTTGCAGAAAGATGCTGAGGATATTATGGACCAAACATGTGAGCAATGATGAGATTTTGGAGAGGATGAAAACAAAAAAGAAACTAATACTTAACCACAGGAAAAGACAGCTGAGCTTCCTGGAACATGTAATAAGGAAGAAGTGCTTGGAGAATCTGATACTCACAGGTCAGATAGAGGAAAAGAAAGACAGGGGAAAGCAATGCGTAACATACTTGATGGGCTTGAGCAAGTGGATGGCAGAGAGGGACTTGGGTGGGGTGACAGAAGAAAACATGCTAAGAGCTCTTAGGGATAGGGAAATGTAGAAGGCCATGATCGCCTACGCCTTAAGGGGGCATGGAACTTAGAAGAAGAATAGTAAACTATGCAGCAAATGAATGCGAGATTTAGTCCAAATATCTGGGACTTATTAGCCGCCCTGATGACAAACCTCCAAGGAGCCAACATTTTCTGAATGAAGTAATCAACAAGACCAAATTATATACATTTATTACAATAGGTAATGGTGAACTATGCAGCAAATAAATGCGACATTCAACCCAAATAGCCAGTTACACTGGATGCAATGTAGGCTGTTTTGAATGAGGTGCTTCTGTAATGATCAATGCATCACATATAAACATCTCTAAGATGTTTTGCCTTCAATTAGCATTCTTGGAAAATATCTTGTGATAATTATTAATTTGGATTGATGATTGACTCTGGGGCCCTGTGACATGGCAAAAATGAAATAAGTAAAAAGCAGAACTTTGACATTATTTTACAATGCTTACGTGAAAGATTACCATCGTCTTTGTTATCAATGTTTCAGCCATTGTACCCTGTCATTCATGGGCTTATTGATGCAGGTAACCTACAAGAAATTGTAAACTGAACCCGTGACTTCATCTGTAGGGGTAGATTGTACTTGTTCTACTGAATATGTCTATTGGTGGTCCCATCTTGCTTGGGGTGAAATGATTAAAAAGAAATGTCGGTGGAAAACATTAGTCTAAGAAAGCACAATTTGTCCTGGCAGTTCTGATGAAAAGTAAAATGGGATCTCTCAGATAATTAAAAAACAAAAAAATTCAGCTTTATTTTGGAGGTGTGTTGTGAACTACCATATAGGATAAAGATGCTAGAAAGAAATGACTTACCTCCAGGGCAAACACAGATTCAAACGTGTTTGAACTGTCCAAAAAAGAAAAAAATGGCAGATGAGGTATTGGAAATGATGGAATCAAAAAGGAAATTAATACTGAGCATCGTGAAGAGACAGCTGAAGTTCCTAGGACATGCAATGAGGAAGGAGGGCTTAGAGAATCTGATACTAACAGGCCAGATAGAGGGAAAGAGAGACAGGGGAAAGCAATGGATAACATATTTGAAGGACCTAATCAGGTGGCTGACAGAATGAGGATTGCATGGTGTAACAGAAGGCGTGCTCAGAGCCACCAGGGATAGGGAAACATGGAAAGCCATGATCGCCCACGTCCTGAAGGAAGGCGGCACATAGAAGAAGTGTTAGATATTCTCTTACAAGATTATCCTTTTTCACATATGTAAATTTTGGCTGAAATGAGGAGAAAAAAACTGGCAGAATGAGGTGACAGACAGAAGGTTACTGCTGCCTGAACAGGCTACACTTGTTGTGGTCAGTAGTGAGGAAACAGATTGCAAGAATTGTTTACAAGGCAGAAGAAACAAACATTTTTTTTCTACAAAGGTGTTTAAATTAACAGCTATTCCTGGACTGGGAATCCTTTTTTGCAAACTGTGTGACTTAAGGTTTTAAAATCATTCAGTCTTCCAACAGCATACTTATTTTTTTCTAGTCAAGGTCAATATACCTGTTCTACAATACATTTTATATAGTATAAATCACATTAATAGAAATAGTGTTTTTTTTTTTTATTATTATTAATGGGAGCTTTGCCCTTGCATGATCTTAGCCAATTGCTCAATATTGGCAGCATACTTTGTTACTTTGACTTTTACACAATTTGTGTGCCATTAGAAATTGCTTGGTATACCATAGGTTGCTGACCTCCTGCTTTAATGTATTGTCCTGAGCTGGGTAGTATTGATTCCCTCTTGAGACAGGACTAGCAATAAGTGAGTCTTGTTAAAAAGAACAAGATCTCTAGACAATTTACTTTAAGGATTAAATAAATGATCTTATTTGAAATTCTCTGAAGAAAACCATATGCTACAATGGTTGAAATATGGTGAAACAAAAATGAGTATTATTCCAATCATCTTGCTTAGTTTTTGAAAAGCATATTTCACTGTTCTTGAATGTTACCTGGATCAACAAACCTGATGAAGAATGGAAACACAATAGCTGAAACATAAAGATGATGAGGAAGTTAGTCTGACTGTAAATAATAGCTTTTTATTTTATGGTGGTATGTCTATCGTTTTGAGGGTTAAGTGAATAACTTCGTTGAATTGTATTCTGAGGATGTAACATTCATTTTAAAGCTGTATGTCCACGTACTGGTACACATTATCATTTAAGAATTTTATAGAAGTGGACATAACACATTCAGTCTATCACTATTAGATTCCGGATATTACTTTATGATGACCTGATATATACAGAATGGAAACCATTACTGACATTCTTGTAGACAAGTGATTCCAAAAGATTGGCCAAAATGTTGTGGTAGCAGCATAAAGACAATGTGTTCAATTGTCCAAACTCTCATCAGAAAGTTAATTACTGTTCTCAAAGTTATGACAATATTGAAAGATCATTCCTGATTGTTCTGTGACCAAGTTTTCTTAATGGACTTCTGTCGATGTTAATGCCAATATTCTAGAGACAAGAATCTTGCTCATAAATTGACAGAAATAGCTTTTCATAATTTCATATCACAGTATTGGCATGGTACAAATACACAAGTGTATATTAAGCATGTATGGGTGTCAACAGGTGGGTGCATTGATAAATCTGGAACTTAATAATGAAAAAGACATTTATATGGCACATACTGTATTTTCTAGTGCATAATACAAAAATTATGAATTAAATTTAAAAGCAAAAAAGGTTAGGGGTTGTATTATATGCAAGGTCATGTTTTCATGAATTTTTACTCTTAGATTAAAAACCCTTTGTTTAAAACAAAAAAAAAATGCAAACACACACACACACACACACACACACACTTAACACAATAGATAATAAAACACAGTCAGAATTATTTACAAAAGGTATTTGATATGTTGGCAATATTTGTTTCCCTCTTAGTTCTTAAACTAAAAAAAAGAATTATTTTTTTAGTTTAATATATGTAGGCATAATATAGTTTTATATTCCTGAAACAGAATTCACGAAAACACCGTCCCGCCGCTGAACAAGGATATCTAAAAATATATATATATATATATATATATATATAAAACAGACAATGTCTGTGTTTAATCATGAGGCATTCTGAACATCGTATTTTAGCTTTAATTTCTGGTAAAAATAAAGACAAAAACTGTCCAACATTTTCTTTTTATTATGCTAGTTTTAAGCTTTCAGCTCATACAAACCATCTTCATAGTGGTTGTAGGAACATTAACATTCACCATCAAAGATGATATTTTCTTGTGTTAGCATAAAACATTGCTATGTGGCAATAATGATTACCAAATAGCAAACACAAGTCATAAATTATTTATGTAGTTCTATAGTATGTTATGAGTGACCAAAATGTTAACAACAGTACCACATATCTAAATGTAATGTGTTGTGACTAATTTGAAATGTGACTTTACTGAGTGTGGGTTACTTTGATGTAATGTAGATGGCCTCCAAGATCTGGAGGTTCTTTTACTGTGTATGAGAGAATATTATTATTATATTATGTACATGGCTATGTTTTTCTAAGAAATATTGTTTAATAGAACTCTTATCAGGAAGGCTACAGGAAAGCGTGATTGTAGTAAAACCATACATGTAGTGAGTTATTATTAGTATCAGACTCTGAATGGAAATGTAAATTGGTACACTACATAGTCTTTATATAAAAAGAGACTAAATCAAATTGGCTAGACTATATACTCAAGCATATTTAAAAAAAAAAAAAAAAAAAAAAAAAAATCTCCCCCCACCCCGCTTCCCGTCTTTTTCATAAGCATGTATGATCACATCAGCATTAATATCTATTTAGTCTGGTTAAATCTGAAAGAACAAAATGTGTTATCTGTATCTTTTCCACTTTGTCATAGATTTTCCTAAAATATATATTTGGGGAGCAATTTTTCTTTTAGATATGTTTTATTGAATAGACTAGGAAAATTTTATAAGTTCTGTTTTTTTTTTTTTGTTTCTTTTAATTTTTTTTTTTTATTCAGTTTTTCTAATACAGTGACTAAGTGTAGAAGCTGTGTTTTATTTAAAGTGCTTTTGGCCAATTCAGTAACCATTTTCATACTTTTCATTGTATATTTTACTGTTTATATTCTTATCTGCATTGTGTAGAAGTGGTAGTAATTCTAAGCTGTATTCACATACTTACTTTCCCTTTGGCTTTATACTTTGAGGAGATGGAACAGCACTAGGTAAACTCAATTATTTTAGAAATTCCATGATGGATTTATCCTTATATTTGGCTGAGCTGTTAAACCAAAAGCTGATGTGATTTGAATTACAAAAACAAAAAAAGATTCTTTTGATGTATTGAAAATTCCAAGAACAGTATCAAGACCTTAACGCATTGATTAACGATGGTTGTGAGAATTACTTAAGTCCTAGACTGCTTTAAACATTATTTTATATTGATCCAACTGTATGGCAATAAATGCTGCACATTCTTCTCACAGATGACTTGATTCAACAAGAATCTGATCTGACGGAAGGATACCATGAACTGTGAGAACTAAGGAAGTTTTAGAGAAAATGTAATCAAAAGAAAATTATCCTTAAGACTAAAACAGACTTGAAATTGAGATGATATGGCAAATTTAACATTTGCAGGATTTATTGATGGCATGAGAAAGAGTTTTGGAGATGTGCGTTGTGGTGCATTGGATATTGGCTCGGAATGAGAAATTGGGGAGCTGAGTTCAAATTCCAGCTGAATTCATTGCATTCACTTATGCTCAAATACCCTTGGGAAAGGTATTAATCTGTCTCTTCCTTCCAGTTATGGGTTAAATAGCAGGACAGATTGGGTTCTATAGCTTTGGTCGGCAACCAGTCTACCGCAGAAAGCAATGGCAACCTACTGCGGGATAATGTTCTGCCCAGTCAGTCATGTCTCTTTTGAGACATGATCGCCCAAGTGTGTATCACGTATGGCACTTGACTGACTGACTGACTGAGAAAGAGAGGAAAGCAATGAGTAATCTACTTCAGAAGCTTGTGTAAATAATTGGCATAACAGGTATTGGAAAAGATAGCAAGAACACAAACTTTATTAAGAGGGACAGTAAGTTGAGAGCCATGATCACCCACATCTTGAATGTTTTTTTTTTTTAAATACCCAATGTTCAATATGAGGTGTAAGAGACACTAAAGGTAGAGTTACTGTGTGGAGTTTTATTAGTGTAAGAAAGGACAGGTATTAGAAGTATAGTTTGAGTTTTGTTTAATGGCATATCAACCTCTGTGGGTTATTTAATGCCAAAAAGGTAGGGTTTTAAGGTTTAAAGTTCAGAGAAGGTTGATTTTTATCAGATTTTGATAAATCTTCCTTTTTTTTTTATTTTTGAAAACGGATGTCTTCTAGCTCAAAAAATGTATTGCTTGTAATAATTTTTTTTCCTTCAAAAATGTAAATTTTTCGATAAAAGTCTAGTTTTATACTTTCATAGTGTTTTGATCCCAGTTTGGGGCTATTTCCCCGTAGCTGGAACTCTAACAGGTGCTATTGCCCTGGGTCAGGGTAGACCTGAGAACAGCAATTAAGAGGTGGTTCTATGCTTCTCACAGCCTTCCAATCAGAGGCCTTGCTGCCAGATGCAGTTTACTGTCATGACCAGAAGTATGGAGTTGAAAACTTTTAGAAGGAATCAAAATTCAAATTCTGGACAGGATACAAGGGATAAAGCTTTGCTCTTCTTCAAAAGAATGGGGGTAGCATGAACCTGGATGATTAGCGGACATACCTACTCCTATTGAGAAAAGTAATTCAATAGTAAATAAAAGTTCAAGTTTTAGTCAAATACCTTAGAAGTATAGATTCAAAGTATTTTTCATAAGGAAACAGAACTCAATCCTAAACAAGAGATAAACCTCTACTATTAAAAAGACTGGAGAGGAGTGTGAATCAGGCAATAGGTAAATCAATCTATTAAGATATAAAATTTCTGTTTGAAGATGCTTAGCAAATTTTCCTTTTTAAAACTTAAAATTCACATAACCAGTGTTTGTTTCTATACTATGAAAATTTTACCTTTTACAAGTTTTTAATTGTTGCATTGCTGATGTCAGCATTTTGTCTGGAGAAAAGCCCACACACAAATTTGCAGAAGCGACTAACAAATTTGCATGACCAGGTGTTGCCAATGTCAATAAAATATCAGCATTTAGTCTATTTTAGAAATAGGACAGAAAAATCTTTCCCATCTTGCAAACATAAACTTTTATTTTTTGGCAATTGGATAGTAGGATGTTCTGTCATTTCAAACTCACCTTGCATGATTAAAATTTGAATAGCACTTAGATTTTCTCTAGAAGACTATTTCTCATGAGGCTAGTCAAATGTCCTCAGGAAAGATCACTTTAACTCTCACACACACACACACACACACACACAAGATGTGGTTCTACACTCCTCAAAACTTCCAGTTTTCTAATGAGTGGCTTTGCTGGCAGGTGTAGATTATTATTATACCTAGGGCAAGTGTGTGTGTGTGTGTATGTATATATATATATATATATATATATATATACACAAAAAATCTCGAGCGGGCCAAAACCTACTGCGGTTTCACACTACTGATCGTTTTTTTTTTTTTTTTTGTGTGTGTCTTTGCTCTACTTTTGTATATCTTTTGTACTTTGTATCGAGCACTTTTTCTTGTGGTTGGTTCTGTTTGGTTTTTTTTTTTCTTTACTGCGGAGTATTGAATGTTGTGTTCTTATTCCGCGGATTTCTTTTTTTTCTCCCCATTCATCCGACGCCTCAGTGCACCGGATTGTAACGGAATTAGGTTCTGTTTGTTAATGGTTTTTTTAAAGGTTTATCTTAGTATAAATTTACAACCTAAATACTTACAGAGTCTATTTAGTTATTATTTTGATTATATATATTTATATATATATATAGGAAAAACTACTAAAAAGTTGTAAGTTTAAAAATGTATTTTTTTGACAGTATTTATTTCTAGAAATAAATACTGTCAAAAAAAATACATTTTTAAACTTACAACTTTTTAGTAGTTTTTCCTATATATATATATATATATATGGTTTAATAATTACTTTGTGTTAAAATGCTACTTACTCATCTGTGTTGGTTTATACATTGTTGATATCTAGAAATAACTTCTGATATTTCTCCAGAATTTTATTTATTTTTAAAATATTATAACTCATTAGGATGTAAGTAATTATGGCTCCTCTAGATTTTTTTTTTTTTTTTTGTTTGCAATTTTCCATGACAGTGGGGTGGTTTCTAGTTGTCTGCTCCAAAGTTTTAAATTTATAGTTTTCCTTCTCTTTTCCTGCCATCCAAGGCTAGAGAGCTCAGTTTATTCTGTTAACTTCTATTGGGAGTGGGGATAATAGCTGGATTGATACTTTAGTGAGTGTGAATGAAATATATTTTCAAATTTGGACTTTACATGCTGATTACTTTCTGTGTTGATATTCATTTACCAAATAACCATCTGTCTTTTTTATATATATATATATATATATATATATATATATATATTCTCTGTTATATAGAAAATTTTATAAGTGAGGTGTGACATGGATTTAATGTACACACACATTTGAGAATATGGACAGGGTGGCACATGTCTTGCCTTGCTTATATCACAAGACTCACTCCTTCTATGAAACTCACTATATGTCTTCCTGTTCTGATAATATAAATTTGAAAGCTTGGACCATATTTCTTTTGCTTTCCTGCTGTAATGAACTTAAGAAAATTTCTGAAAGAATTTCCTCTTTGTTTGAGAAGGATTATTCATAATGTAGAAAAGTTGATCAGTTAAATGAATCAAAACTAAATGTGTTTTTATATATATATATATAAAATATGTATGCGATTTAATTACTAAAAAAAAAAATTTCAATAGGAATTCAGTCAAATTAAGTTATAGCCGTACTAGTAATTAGAAAATTAATTAAAAAAACAAACGCCTGAAACCTAAATAACAATGTACAAAACATCATTAACAAGGAATGTAATTGTAGGGACAAATTAAATGTGCATTTAACGGACTTTGTAATACAAAAGGTATTTACAAAGCAAAAGTACATGATATCAATGGTCAAAGTAAAACATGTTTAGGATTAACCAAAGACAGTTTTAAAGTTAGATGGAATAATTGTAAGTCTACTATTAAATTGAAAAACCTCAAATATTGTACCAAGCTGGCTAGCCACACGTGAAAATTGAAATATATATCTGCTATTGTCAACTTTTTCATGGATCTTAAATATTGGACCTCCTAGCTTTACTCTCCACTTGAGCAATGCCTGTTAATGCAACCACCTTGTACTGTAGCATCTGTAGTCACTACCTGCTAGTAAATATTTTGTTATGGGAAGATGATAAAGATGCCATACTTCTTTATCTATTTAGGTTGAGGGCATAAAGGCAGTTGTCATTTAACTTGCTGACTCACTATGATTTCTCAAAAACATTGCTAGACCTTCCCCATACCCAGAGATATTTCTCATCACAAGGTTATTTATTTGTGTGTATGGTGGGGTAGCTGTGATAGAAAGAAGCTGATAAAACAAATATATGCTTTTGTCATTAAAGGCCTTTGTTGTTGATTCTGTACCTGTATATTTGTTGTATATTTTATTTATTTTTGAAAACTCATTTGCAATTTGGAGAGGAAGATGAACAAAGTCAATAGACACAACATCTATACTATTTATAGTTGAAGGAATAAATGCTGCCTAATTACACCAAATACCTTTATATTAAAAGAATTACAACAAAATATAGTTTTTTTTTTTTTTGTGTGTGTGTGTGCATGCATTTATACTGGACTAAACCAACCCAGCACAAGACTAGATTCACAGAGCACCCTGTGACAAACTAATTCCTCACTGTTAGTCTGCTAATTATCAGGTCAGAGCAAGTGAATAAATATATGAATTTGAGTATATATCGGTAAATTGCTTTTTTGGATCTGAAATTTTCAATATACGGAGCACACTGGATAAATTGTTGCCATTTTGTATTTTTCATCTTGTGCATGTGTGTTTGAGTGTTAATTTTGTCAACTACACAGTATAGTTGGGTCAGTTGGGCAGTGAGAAAAAGAGCACCAGGATGCAATTCACTTGGCCAGAAATTTGGAAAGTGCATGCTGTACTGTTTGACATTTGTGTTGGAAGCTTCGATAAACACTTCAGCGTTTGGGTGTCGATCTGAGTGCAGAGGATTCACAAAGAGTTAGATAAATGTAATGAGGGTTATGAAGTTACAGCAACTCATAAAACTGATATTTCTGATAAAAGAACTCCTGAATTTCTTGGTGAGGACATCAGACTCAACATGGAGGCCTACATCAAGTGCCTAAAGAAGGTAGTGCTGCTCTGGATGAAGAGGGTGTCTACTGAAAGAACATGTCTGGCAGCAGGACTCTGCACCATGCTGCACAAGTAGAAGATCCCAGTTGTGGATGTCTGACAATTTCTGCAAACACACCAACCCTTGTATCTGGTCACCTAACTCCCAAGACTGCAACCCCCTTGATTATAATGTGTGGGCCACAGTTGAGTGAGAGACCAAAAAACTTCTTGTAACATCAAAGATGAACTGAAGGCAAGTATTATGGCAGCATTTATCAATTTAAACAAGGACTGTCCAGAAAAGATGCAGGAGGTTTTGAAGTTGTCTGAAGTCTGTGGTTGTAGCCGATGGAAATTTTATTATTAAATAAATTTACTCCTTAGTATTCCAAAATATTTTTGTGTAATTTTGGTAAATATTTATTAAAATGAGATGCCAGTTTCATTTTTAATTTATACATTTCATCCATTTTAACCTGTTTTAGGTTTGATCTGTAGGATAAATATTAAACACTGAATTAAATGCATTGACAAAATTATTATACTGAAAGTATTTGTGTAAAGTTGTTCTACTGTAGACTTATATATACTAGCAGTATAGCCCGGCGTTGTTCAGGTGTTATGAAAGCTTTAAAACTAATCCATGGTCCTGGAGTTCACTCTTCGGATGTTGGCACAAAAGACTAAAAAGCAATAGTTGTTTCCAGTTAAAGTGAAACCGTATACTGAAAGAAAAATCAATGGATATAAGTCAAATTTTGATTTCCTGGTATTGATATCAAATAAGTTTTTTTGTCGTAAACTGAATTTTGAAGGCTAAATAAGTCCTCTGAGTAAATGGTATCATGGCTGAGACTAAGAACTACAATTATACCTACTTAGAGCCAAAAGCAAAAACTAAAATAAAAGAGCTGAAAAAATACATACAAGCAGATAAACAGACATACACACAGAAACATCTTGCCTTATTGTGCAGTATTAACAAAAGAACTATTCTTTTCATTTACAAATATTCACTAAAAAATAGTATGAACTACATCAATTTTTTAAAACACTGGTGTGGCCTAAAAATTATGGCTGGTAGTGGAAATTTTATAGTAATTCTGTTTTTGTTTTATATTTCCTGTTTGACATTTTTTATTCATTTATCATGCGTGTTTGTGTACGTCGACCAGCGTTCCTATGTTTAAACTTTTGCATTTGTGTGCGTTCATATCTCTTTCTAGAATGTGATACACTTAGGTGCTACGGTATTAATATATAGCTACTATCTCATCTCATCTCATAAGTATAAACAAATGTTAAAATGAGATGTCAGTGTTATTTTCATTTTTGCGTAAATTAGATGACAATTTATCCAATTGGAGTAGATAGATTAAACTATCACTCGGTTCACACTCCACCCACGTCTATTGAACAGGTGTAGAGGCTCATCCCTTGTTCCCTGTTTAGGATGTGGTTTCCGGATTTCTCTTTTCCAATCTTTTCATTCTTATGTAGCCCCCTGCACTTCAGTGGCATTACTGCCTTGCTTGGGGTGATATGATTAAAAAAAAAAAAAAAAAAAGTATATATTATTGATTTTCTGCACTATTGTAAGAACTGCAACTTTGAAACTTCTGGATATCGTTTTTTATGTCTTTGTTTATGAGTGTATCAAATTTGATTAAAATCGCACCACTCTTTCTATTACCCGATTTTTTTCGATTATCGAGATACCCCTGCTTATAGTACAACTGTGTAAATTTTCAAGAAAATTGGTTCAGCCATTTCGGAGTCTACAGGTAACGGATACAGACACAAACACACACACAGATAAAGTTCCATTTATAAATAAGTTTTTATATATATATATATATATATATATATAGAGAGAGAGAGAGAGGATGAGAGACTCTATAAAATCTGCCTTTCTCTGTCATGTGTCGATAGCTTAAGGGTAAGATCTCTGATTGATGACAAATTAGTCGAGTTTTGATTCCGGTTTAAAGCAAATGGTTAATCTAGCTGTGTTAATGAGATGTGATACAACAAAACGGGCCTGTATGCAGATGATATATACATTATTGATGTGCAGTAGTTTTCGCACTAAAAGTTATAATTGCGCTATGTCGGTTGTTGATCAACTTAACGCACACAAAATGTTAGGAACTTGTTAATCTTCCACTGTAAGCTGACTCCTTAGTATTCGGTTAACTGCCAACTAATATCAACTGCTAAAGAACTTCTAAGAACTCCTATGAATTTCCCAAGAACTTCTCGAGTTAAATTCCTGTTAACTCTTAATATAGGAGGGAGAGTCCATTATCTGAGGAATAGGTGTATTTCACCATAATAATTATCAAGAATAAAAAAATGTACAAATTCACTTTCATTATATGGCTAGGCTTTATTACAATTCTAATCATCACTTTTTAAAACAAACATTGCCAAACAGTGAAGGTAGTAAAAATAATAGCAATGTCAAGGGAAAAATCCATCTTTTTGACACTGTTTTGTTGCAGGCAGGAAGTCAAAATTGCCCAATTGTGATTATTGTATTATTCAATTGTGATTACTACTATAAACATGCTTCGTGCCTACATACGTTTCAGTAGACGCCCGCCTTTTTTTTAATGAAGAAATTAATATCTTCAGGCCTAGAGATGGAAACTCTTAAAGAGAAGCTGTCATCCATTCTTGTAATAAGATTTTCAATCTCTAGGCTAGCAGTCATTATTAGCACTGTTTTAAAATAAAGATATCTGCTCAAACATGGGTACCCATTAACCTTTAACATTCTAGATGTGATTTTGTTTGCAAAGCAAAAATTTTATCCTGCTATGGCAACAAAAAATTACCATAATTGAAAGTAAATAGTGCAGTAGAGGAACCTTGAAATCAATGCAGTAGTGAATAATGAAGTATGTTAAAAGTTAAAATTTAAATTTTAAGTAATAAAAAAAAAATCCATGAACTGCTTCAAAAAATTAAAATGTAATTATTCCAGTATTTAGCTGTAGTGTTGTTATTGCAACTTTAAGTGAAAATCAACTGCAGTTCATTCACTGGATTATGAATAAAAAATCATTACTGCTTAAAAATGCATTTTAATGGTTTACCTATGACATAGCAAACTAGAAATCTGATTTTCCAGATAATCTCAAATACTGCTTCTCTCACACCACTGTAGTCATTTTTAATGTATGGTGCTATTGCTTCGACATTAAGTAAAACTCTTTAATCTAAGCTTGATAGAATCAACACTCAGATGCAGAGAGCTATACTTAACATCTCTTGGAGACACCATCCAAACAAATCTCAACTTTATGGACCCATCCTCTCATATTTCTACAATCTTAAGTGAATACAGAACGCGCTTTGCATTGTTCACAAGCAAAATGAGAACTTGCAAGTAATTTACTGTTTTGTCCATGGCACAAGACTGGTTGAGTCACCCAGCAAGCACCTACATTGGCCAGCTCTGTTATGACACAGGATACCACCCTAATCACTTGGACATTTCTCAGCTAGTTCAACCCAATAAATAATAATTAATGTCAGTTGTACTTAGGAGCAAGATAAAAAAAAACAAACAAAACTTTCATATGTACACTCCCGATCAAAAATTTAAGACCACTTAGAAATCTTTAAAAAGAAATTTTTTTTTTTTTTTTTTACGGATAGATTTTAAACTGCTTCCACTTAAGGTTACCAATACTACAATCTAAAAGGTTATGGAAACAAAAAGCTACATTCCAAACATTTTATTTAGAAATTTACATCTTCATAAAACGAGGCGATTTACACATGATCAAAATTATAAAAACCAGAAACAAAAATTGTATGAAATTGTACAAAAAGTGTATGAAAACATTCAACAACCAAATGTAATAATGATTTCTACCTCTACTGCTTTTGATGACTTCAATAATTCTGTCAGGCATGCTAGAAATAAGCGTTTCCATTAAGGTGCGTGGGGATGTTGCTCCAGCTTCTGAAGATGGCTTCACAAAGTATTGTTTGCCATTTCGATAAACATCTCTTGTCATCCATCCCCAAACATTTTCAATTGGGTTCAAGTCCAGTGAGCATGCAGGATATCCCAAGAAATGGACTCCATTTTCTTCTAGAAAGGTCAAGGTCCGTCTTGCAGCGTGGATTGCAGCATTATCCTGTTGGAATAACCATCCATCCCCACACAAATGATGGCCCTCCATCATCAAAGATGCTTTTTGTAGCATGCTAACATAACCAGCTGCTGTTTGATGACCCTGCACCACCTGGAGCTCCATCGTTCCTCTGTAAGAAAAAGCACCACATACCATTAGGGACCCTCCACCACTATGACGTGTGGAGAAAATTTCAGGAGGCATGTTTTTGTTATGCCAATATTGCTGGAAGCCATCAGGACCATCTAGATTGAATTTTTTCTCATCAGAAAACAGGAATTTCTTCCACTTCTCAACGTACTATGTTTAGTATTTATGACCAAACTTTCAGCGGTCCACTTTGTGATGTGGAAGCAGCTGAGGAATTTGTTTATGCTTTTTATTTACCATGCCTTTTTGTCGTAAGTGTCGTCTGATGGTAACGGCACTGCAATCAGCATCTGTGACTGCCTTAATTTGACTAGAAGTTTTCCGTCTTTCATAACAACCCGTCTTATTCTCCTACTCAATGCAGGAGAAATTTTGGGGGGCCTACCAGAGGATTTTGCTTTTCCATAATTCTCACTGTTCTTTAGAAAGTTGCAAATCACAATTTTATTGTGATTTACCTTAGCTGCGATCGCCCGCTGTGACAAACCTTGCTTATGGAATTCTAGAATTCGAGAACGCTCAATTTTGGTAAGTTTGCTTGCTTTAGGCATGGTAACACCTTTATGTGTAATATAACAATCTGGCCCCACCCGAGGAAGTGATGCAAGCGATGGTGTTTTCCATCGGTGAAGGGGGCGGCGAAGCGACAAGACAGGTGTTTGTGAAATACATCCTGTCAAAGCCGGAGCGGATGTCGTTTTGACCTTATTTCTGACAGCGGCGGAAATGGCTACAGAGGCAAACAGATCAGGTGCCTCTTAGAATTACGTGGGCGTTGCGTGGGCGAGGCAAAAAAAAAACCGGAAGGAAAGTCCCGGTTCTAGAGGACTATATAAAGACCTCGACACACGGATTCGCCAGTAGCAGAGAGCGGCCGGTGGAAGCAGAGAGAGACAACACAGGCAGACTACACTCCCGTCAGCCATTCTATATGCGCCCTCACCCTCCTGTTCTCTATTCCACACAGTTCGTCGTCATTAATAAAAATATAACCTTATATTTTTATATATGCGTGTTTGTTGTTTTGTCGTCGTACGGCGATATATAACATACGCAGTGATTGCTAATCTCTAACTGAATGAAAAACATTGGAATTACCATAGATCTAACAATTTATACCCCTGGTCTTATAATTTTGATCATGTGTAAATTGCCTCATTTTATAAAAGTGTAAATTTCTAAATAAAATATTTGGAATGTAGCATTTTCTTTCCATAACCTTTTAGATTGTAGTATTGGTAACCTTAAGTGGGAGGAGTTTAAAATCTATCCGTAAAAAAAAATTTCTTTTTAAAGATTTTTAAGTGGTCTTAAATTTTTGATCAGGAGTGTATAATTAAAGGCTTATGGCTATAGTGTCGAAACATCAGTTTCCATAAGATCACCAAAGTTAAGCAATGTCTAGCCTGGTCAGTATATGAATGGTTGACTGCCTGGGAATACCAGGTGCTGTCAGCTTGGATGTATGGATGTTGTAATGGATAATAGCTTTGAATTGTTAATGAGAAAGCAGTGTTCCAATTTTAGTTGGGTTTGTTATATTTACTTATGTACAAATACCTTTTGATAAAGGTATGAATTTACTTCTCCCTATCAGCTATGGGTTAATTTGTAAAACCTTTATTGCTGAAATCATTATCTCAAAGAAAAAAGTTTTTATAATCTAAAAATATTTCTGGCTTTAAATTACCTGTGAAGGGCTGATAAGCTATAGAAAATGAATGAATCAAAACCAAACATGTATAATTAACAAAACTTGTCTAAGTCTAGAAACCTTGAAATACAGTGAAGTTTTACCAACTTTGAAAAAAAAAAAAATTGCATTTAACCCATTTAGACTTCTTTTCTGGAGAGTTTGTCAAAAATGGGCAACCTTAGACCAGTTTTGAAATCCTGGGTTTGTCTACTTTGAGATTAGATATGTTATGTTTCTTTTTTTTTTTTTTTTTTAATGAAAAAATGACACTTGCCAAGTATTGGAAATAACCAGGGGATTTATTTTTGTGGAAACATGAGTACAGTGAACAGTTGTGGATGTTGAACAATTGTGTGTTTATAGAGAGCGTGACAAACCTCAGCCTGCCATGTTTGCTCGCCTTTACCAGAAGTCCCCTCTCCTTGTCTCCCAGCATGCACCTTTGAATGGCCCAGGGGAGGTAACTTTTGACCCTTTTTTATGGTGATCCTAATAATATAGAACATAGAAAAATGCTGAATGTTTGAGAGCACACTGTGCAGCTTTCCCTTAGAAAATGAATTTAGAATGAAGTGATGTTTAATTCTGTGTAATTGCAAGTAGGATAGTAATTTCTTTGTTGCTTGCCATGCCAGGTAGCTAGCGACTTCATTGCTGTTTGATATTGAGATGTTTTGTTAAATAGGATGAGAATTGTCCAGTTTCTTTGGACATATTCAGTGTTCTATATCCTTTCATTACATTGAACAAGAAACTCTGAGATTCTTTGCTTGCCAATTTGAATGTAATTTTTTTTTTTTTTTAAGGAAATTAATACTGAGCATCAGGAAAAGACAGCTAAAGTTCCTGGGACTTGCAATGAGAAAGGAGGGCTTAGAGAACCTGATACTAACAGGCAAGATAGAAGGAAAAAGAGACAAGGGAAAGCAGTGGATAACATATTTGAAGGGCCAGATCAGGTGGATGACAGAACGAGGGTTGTGTGGTATATCAGGAGAAAGTGCTAAAAGCTACCAGGGATAGAGAGACACATAGAAAGCCATGATGTCCTTAAAGGACAGGGCACATAGAAGAATAAGGATGTGCAAGTGATGCAGTAGGTAGTCTCAGAATGAGCTGTGTTCAATTTTTAGTTTAATTATATTGACTTATGTGCAAATACTCTAGAGAAAGTTATGAATCCATCTCTCCTATGGGTAAAATTGGAAAAGTCATTGTTATTTTTAAGAAATTATTAATGTTTTTTAGCTTTCACCCTTTGGCCTTCAATTACTCAAATCTGCCCCATGAATATCAGCTCTGTTCAACCAACCATAACCTACTCCATGTATACCCTGCCAAATATGACATCTTTCAGATAACGTAGGAAGTCATGCAAACAGTTGGACTTTGAGAGCCAATATTTATGTGGTGGCTTGAGCATGTTGCACATTAAAGAAGTTAAATAACCCACAAAAGGTTGATAAGCCATAAAAAAAAGTTAAATGACTGATTCTATTCATTCCAAGTAAATACCTCCTTGGCTGTTTATTCTGATGGGTTTGTTAACATTTATTTAATGTTTCCCAAGAGACTGTGTTGAAATATTGGAAAGGACTTTGCACAATGAAATCATAGATATTTTTTCTTTGCATATCAATTTAAACATCTGCATAGATGGATCTAATAATCCTTTACATTCTCTTTCTCTCATTTGTTTTCACTGTTATGGTTTTATTTACTTCCCTCTGGATAATAAAGATTTCTTTGTTGCTCCCTCTTTCTCCCTACTCTTCCCTCCCCTCTCTCTCAGAGTAAGTGTTTGCTTTCCCTGGCATCTTATTTTGATGGTTTTACTGTAATAGTGATACTGAAGAAAGCAAAGACTTTCTCTAATTTAAATCAACCTTACTCCTTCAATTTGGCTAAACTTGCTAAAAATACTTATAGAATCTTGTGAAAAATATTGATTAATCTCAAATTCATAAGAGAAGAGAAATTACTTTAAAAGAAAACCATCTCTGGTTTTTAATGAAATATGCAAAGGAATTTGTTCTCAAAGTGTGTTCATGTGTGCACAATGGGAGTAGAGCAAATACTATATATAATGATTGTGCTCTTACTGATAATAAAAGTACCCCAACATCCTGGTTTACAGTAACCTTGTTCACAGTACAAGAAGATTAGCTAAGTGTTAAATAATCTGAAAAAAAATAGTGAGTACCTATAATGATGCACTATTTCTTTGGCATGATACCAGTTCACACTCCACCCACGTCTATTGAACAGGTGAAGAGGCTCATCCCTTGTTTCCTGTTTAGGATGTGGTTTCCGGCTTTCTCTTTTCCAATCTTTTCGCTATTACGTAGCCCCCTGCACATCAGTGGCATTACTGCCTTGCTCGGGGTGGTACGATTAAAAAACAAAACAAAAAAAAAACACAATAATGTCACCTCATGGATGATTTTCATCATTAAATCAATAATGTAGCCCTGTGCGCTTCCCCTGTTGGCCTTCAAATCCCTTCAGACCTCTTTGGTTACCATCAGGCTGGCCCCCCATTTATTAATGTGTGGCTCATTTGCTGCTGGTATCATGATGGTGGGCACAGTACCACTCAATATTTATTTGTCCCTGAACCATTCACACCTCTGCCATGTTTTATTTATTTTATCCCAGAGTGAGAAGATTGCTGATTAAGTAAACTGAAGTGAATATGGTTCGATAGTTTAGGAGTTACACAAAAATGTATCCCTTGGAATAAGGAATTTCATATCAAGAATTTTATTTTATTTGTAAATAAATGTGATAATAGCTAAAAGTATCACTGAAAGTACTTGAAAATAAAAAAAACCTTTGGACAATTCTTATATAATTTGAGCTCTGAAAAGAATAGTTATAAGAACACCTGAAAAAAACTATTAAAAAAAAAAATTAATAATACCTTGTCTGTCATTTTCAATGAAACCTGCATAAAAGAGAGATTGTTGCCTAAATTATATATATATATATATATATATATATATATATATCTTTATACATGTACTCCATCTTATCCACAACTGACAGTTTCATGTAATAATACAATTTTCAGGTGAAGAGTAAATGAAGATAAACAACCAACAAAGAATTTTAAGCAAGCAGGATGGTACACAGACACAGTAGGTCGAAGAAAGAATTTCATGTTTATTAAAAAAAAAAAAAAATAATAAAGATACTATTGTATATTATTAGACTTTTAGACCAAAGAAGCATGAGAAAGAAGTTAAAAGTATTTTTAGATATCCATATGGCCTTTCTCAGCGAGAAATGAAATTAAACTTTTTTTTTTTTACTTAGTCTAAAGGCCTATTCTACAGTATTATTACTTTTTTCTTTCTGTCTCAAATTTCTTTCATCATTCAACTATATCTGTGACATTCAATACATGTCGTTTTAATCAGGTGTGTCTAGAACCAGTTGTCTTGTTCTGATACAATTTATTTTACAATAAGTGAACCTGACTGCATCTCTATGAACAGACATTCATATATGAGATTCCACAGTTGACAATGAAATGCTATTTAAGAGAGTTTGCAATACTGCATGATTGTTGCATTCACAAAGACTATGTGAATAGATTCTACATGTTTTGTGTGGATTTTCTTGGCAAAGCACCATCCATATCTGTTGCTCTTCCTCTGTCATCCAGATTTGGCCCCCTTGTGACTTCTGGCTTTTCTGAAATAAATGTTGAAACACTGAATTAGATTAAGAAGAATGTGACAATGCAGTGATGATAAAATGGAAAGAAAATTTTTAAAAAGTGGAAGGGACATTTGAAGAAGTCTGGAAAGTTTTAAGTAGTTTTTCATAGGTGAAGAAAATACAATTTTTGTTCGGTTGACTCTTTGCTTTTTTTCTCTCTCCCCTCTTCCTATCTCTGTGTGTTCTACTGTCTCTCTGTGTGCGTGTGTCCGTCCTACTGTCTGTGTGTGTGTGTCACCCCTACTGTGTGTGTCCCCTACTGTCTGTGTGTGTGTCTCCCGTCTCTGTCTCTGTGTGTCTTCCGTCTGTGTGTCTCCCGTCCGTCTCTCTCTCTCTCTCTCTCTGTAATTGTTGCATGCATTTTTCTAAATCACCATGCTCATCAAGCCTATACTTAAAAATCCTGACATGATGTAACCTAAATTTTTCATACTTTCACACCCAATTCTCTATAAAGCACCACATGCACCAAATATCCTCTAATACACTCTTAAATTATATAATACTAATACTAATAGTAATAACAGAATTCAGCAGAACTCACACCCATGAACCCATCCTCATTACATACCAAGAATTTTCTGATACAGATGATTTTCCCTCAACAATAAAATATACTCCTAAATTAATAACCTACATTTAATCCATAGTCAAGACATGCACTCATCAGTCAACTTTTCAGAAATATCTCCCACTTTTTAATGTTAAGATTAGTGGCAATGATGTCTTCTAGCTAATGTCCTAACCATTATATTGAAGGTATTTCTGTTGGACCTTGTATTATCAACTGCAAGCACAACTAGAAATTTGATATGCATACACATGCAATTTTACTTTGCCATTTCTTCTCACTATCATCTTCAGGAATTAAATACACACACATGACATAAAAAAAAAAATGCCCACTAGAATTTGTGTGCGTGCACACACGGAATGCTCAGTCGTGTTCACGCAAACACACACACACACACACACACGCGCGCGCACGCAAAATGCTCAATCGCGTTCGCACCCCCCACAAAATGCTCAATCGCGTTCGTGCACACACACAAAATGCTCAATCACATTCGCGCACACACACACACGCTCAAAATACTCAATAGGATTCGCACACACACACATGCATGCACAAAATGCTCAATGGAATTCACTTTCTCACACACACACACACACACACACACGCTCACACACAGGATTTTTACATACATACAAGTTATATCTTTGTGACCAATTTCAAAGTACTGAAACAATATCTTCCATAAGTAATTTCGCAAGACATTTCTGATGAAGCTAAAACATGAGCATTGGCTGAATAGTTCATAGGCTGACTATGAACAAGTGATGCTAGAGCTGTGAAATCTTGTATGCATTAATTTCACATCTTATTAATAACTGCATTGTTTCTTTCCAGGTAAACTGACATCTGTTCAAAAAAGACTTCAATAGTAACTATTAGTGACTTTTTTTGAAAATGAACAAAATTAGGCATTGTGGTGGTATCAAATATTCCCCCCCCCCCAAAAAAAAAATTGTTACATTAAAGTATAGCACTCCAGATTTATCAACAGTGCAAAAGTGGGCAGCTGAATTTAGGAAGGAAAGGAGGAGTCTTGAAAATTACCCTAGGTCTGGACATTCTGCATATTCCACTAACAAAAACATTGATCATGATCAATACATAGTGATTGATGATGGGCAATTAACTATAAATCAAATATCCAATGCTAATCACATATCCTGTAAGCAAGTTGAGAATATTCTTCACAATGAACATGGTATAACAATGCTTTCTGCTCACAGGTGTCTCATCTGAGAGCTGATCAAAAGCACATCAGCTTACGGCATATCACGTTGATTACACTGGTTCTCTTTTGAACACTGAAATTAAGCAATGTTGAGCCTGCTCAGTACTTACATGGGTGACCACTTGGGAATACCAGGCGCTGTAAGCGTTCGGTGACGGATGTGTGTTGTGGTGCAGTGGATATCGGCTTAAAAAGAGAAATCGGTGAGCCGAGTTTGAATTCCAGTTGAGTACCCTGCATTCACTTAATAATCTGTCACTTCCCTCCAGTTATGGGTTATTCCAGTTATGAGGCCTGGAGACGACCCATCTAGTGTTGGTGTCACAATAAAAAAAAAACACCCTTGGTAGCCATGGTAAAGCATCAAGTATTCAGCTATTTGGCAAAATTATGAATTTCGCTGCAAACTGCACCAGGGTTCCAAATGCACAGGGAATACTGGAGGGGTGTAGTGAGTTCTATCTCAGCCAATGGCCGCAAGACGACGACGGCAACCTTTTTGGATGCAAAAGGCATTGTTTGACCATCTTTGAAAGGACCACACCATTGCTGGAGAGTAGTATGCCAACTTGCTGAGGCAATTTAATTTTTTCTTTTTTTTTTTTTTTAATAATCATTTCACCCCAAGCAAGGCAGTACTGCCACTGGTGTGCAGGGGATTACATAAGAGGAGAGTGTTGAGAAAGAGGGACAAGTTACAGAGGGTGTCAGAAAATGGATAAGAGAAGGATGAGAATGCTGCTGTGAAGAGAGCTGCATGAGAGTAGAGTGGACTGGGAAAAGAACATGATACGAGGGCTGTCAGGGAAAGGATGCTAGTCAGGGAGATCGTAGATGGCAGTTGACATTACATTTAAATTCTTGGAGGTTGTAGCTGTCATGTAAGCAAGTATACAGAAAGGAATTTACAAAAGTGTATTGTTGTATCGCTGAGGTGGCAGGACGATACCTAGAAGATGTGTATCCATGCTAAGGGATATTAATACAAATAAGACAGATACCAGAAGACAGAACAACAAATAGTAGAAGAGAGGCGAGCTTAAGTTGTTAGTCGCAGAAAGCCCTGTCTGATACTGACGCTCTGAAATCAATGCTGACTGCTATTAATTTCTATTTTTCTAGTTACCTTCATCCACAGACCATTCCATTCTTGAGAGTTCCGGGGGGGTGGGGGGTGTTAGCTGCTCTACAACATTTATGAAAACCAAATGTTCAAGAAAACTTGGTTTCAGAAGCTGCTGACATGACTGTGGCTTTAATCTGGTTGATCACCCTCCCTATTGTCTTGATTTCGGGAGTTTGTGAGGAGCATGGAACTACCTCCTAATTGCTGTTGTTCTTAGGTCAACCCTGAGTGGTAGCACCTGTTAGGGTCCCAGCTATGGGTAAATAGTTAACTCCCAAACTGGGGTCATATTACCAGCTATACATTTTTGAATGCAAAACTAGAAGACATTCAGTTTTCTAAAATAAAATTTAATAAATTTTTCATCAAAATTTGACTAAATCAACTTTCTCAGTAAAATCGAATATTAAATTAAGAATACCTTAAAGCCTTACCTTTTTGACATTAAATAACCCACAGAGGTTGATATGCTGTGAAACAAAACTCAAACTCAAAATTTGGTATCATCCATTCTTCAACATGAAAAATTACTTGGCTGGAAACCAGCATCATAGTGATGATGATGATGTAATTTCTGCTGTTAACATTTTTTGGACCAACAGGATGAACAGTTGTCTTTGAACTTGTTGATGTCAATTAACCTGGAAAGAAACAATGCAGTTGAAATTAATGCATGAATGTCCTTAGGGGTTAAACCCTTTTCTGCAGATACTTGATAATATCAAGATGCAAATTTTCATTTTTAAGATAAATTGCTACTAGTTACTTCTGAAGTCTTTAAATAGTTAAATGTCGGTTTAACTGAAAAAAACAAAACAAAAAATAACAATATAGTTATTGGTAATATAAGAATATAAATTAATCCATGCAAGATGTCATGTCACTAGCATCACTTCTTCATAGTCAGCTTGTGAATTTTTCAGTCCATCTTTGTAAAAGTAAAACCTGTTAAATTTATAAACATTTTCCTATTTGTCCTTTCTTTAATCAATGACTGTAATCTTTATCATGTTGCTAATCAAGAAACAATTTGTGTTTTCATGTAAAAGAAAAAATGTTACTGAAATTTTTACTGTTCTGGCAAATGAGAAAATCTCTTGCAACAGATTCTATACTCCAAAAATTCTTCAATTCTTGACAGTCATCAGAAATTCATTTGTTAAGAATTTTAATGGCTTCTCTAACTTTGTGTTTTACACAGATTAGGCATAGAGAATCAAAAATACTAAACAATAAATAATTGTCACTTTAGACTCACTAACTTAGGAGTGATTGCCACTTGGCTTTAGTCTTCTTTTTTTTTTCCCTCCTAAATTCCTACATCATGCCATAATTATCAACAGCTATGATTCTTCTTTTACTGACAGTCTATGATAACTTTCTACTTTAAGCTGTGTTCTTTGTCTTTGTTGATTAAAAATGTTAGCCTTTGGGGTGTGGTGTACTATTATAATTTTTTTATTTGAAACAGCTGTTCAAACTTTCGTCTATTGTGTCCAAAGGTTATAAAATTGAAAACAGCTATTGAGTCATATTCTCTCGACCATTGCATTGTGAACTTTGCCAGACGTTATTTTGCAGGAGAAACTGAAAAAAAAAATACTAGGGGTTTGGTAGACGGGAATTTTATGCATGGCTCTTAGCAAAAGGAACAGTCCAATATGCAAATTACAAATTAGAAAGACCAAAATCAAACAAATACAAAAATCTGTTTTAACAGAGGATGGGGATAAGACTCCAAACGTGTGTTGGGATAGCGAAAAATGCTTTTTAGAGGCTAAGCAAAATATTAAGAAAAAGGAAAAAAAAATTATTAGAAACAAAGAAAATTGTACTAAGCTGTTATGCAATCTCAGTCCTCCTATATGGCAGTAAATGCTGGACAATCTCCTCACAGATGAAGACTTGAAAAACAACAAATGTGGTTCTACAGAAGGATGTTGAGAATACCATGAATCAAACAAAGCAATATCAAAAGCTTCAGAGAAAATGGAAATAAAAAGGATATTTAACATCAGAAGAAAATAGTTGAAATTTCTTGGGTACGTAATGAGGAAAGAGGACTTCGAAACTTTGATACTTACAGGTCAGATTGACAAGACAAAGGAAAACTATGCATGACCTATCTAGTGAGCTTCAGTAAATGAATGGCAGAAAAGGTTTATGGGAGATAACAAAAACACAATTTATTAAGTCATAAAGGACAAGAAATTGTGGAGAGCTATGATTGCCAATGTCCTGATGAGACATGGCACATGGAAGATTTTAACATAAAAATTGACATTTTGATTTTCATTTCTCAATTGGTTTTGAAAGTCTTGCTCTTATATTCATACCTAGTGCCTTTGTGGCTGTTACTGTCTTGTTTAGGGTGAAATAGTATAAAAAACAATAATTTGAGAATTGAATTGTTTCTTTTAATTCTCTTATGTAGCTTTTTTTTTTTAAATTATTACTAGTAGGCCTGTACCATCAAAAATGACAGAAAAAATATTTATCTTAATATACCATCTAAAATAACGGTAACATGTCTTGATGCACCACCTATTGAGTATCCTACATCAAGACACGAGAAAAACAAACATAATCCAGACCCTTGAGTGTGATAGGAGGAAAATTTCATATATATATATATATATATATATATAAAATGTAGTTTGTACATGTTTTAAAGTAATAATTAATGATAAATATCCACTGCTTTATTTTTTGTCTTGAGCACTGTTTTATATTAATGTTTTGAAAGTTTCAATCGTTTTTTGTTCTTATTCATTTCGGGTATATATATATATATATATATATATATATATATATATAAAGAAAGAAAGAGATATACATACAACAATCTTTATTATAATAAAGAGGATATATATATATATATATATATATATATATATTCTTCACTACTTGACGGTATAATTATTTAGGATAAAATGTCACTATAAAGATGAAATACAAGGCAAGAGCTTTAACAACTGGTAGTGAAGAGAATGAACTGAGCTGACTTTGTCTTGCTATTGTCTCACTTCATGAGTGTGACAGGAGGGAAATATATACACACACTCACAAGGATAGTTATTATAATAGAAAAGATAAGCAACTTAGGATTTTAACTCATACTCTAGTTCAGTGTTTGTCAACTGCTGTTTTCTCAGAACCTTATGATTCTGCAAGAGGTTACTAGAGGTTCTGTGAGAAATGCTGATAGTCTAATACTTTTTTGAGTAATTCTATATTTGTAATTTTACTATACACATATGGCATTGTTGAAAAATTCTTGATTATTATCATAAAATATAAGAGATATTAATAATCATGTGTAATAATTTTTTTTGTGGGAGTTTTTTTTTTCTTTTTTTTATATAAAAACTGTTTCAAGGGTCCCACAAAAGTAGAAATGTTAAAAAAACACTTTTCTAGTTTTTGAATTTTTACACAAGCATGAGTACTCTTGCTGCTTAAATGGTTGCTAAAATTTTCTTATGCTTGGGTATAATAGATACAAAAGGAAGATAACACACTAACTTGTATCCATTCTCTCAAACACTCTTCCATCTACCCAACCATCAGCCTCGATACCCTTACCAGTCTATCACCCTCCTTATGACATTTCCTATATCTAACCACTCTTTCTCTAAGCCTTCCCCTATGTAACCCCTTGCGCAATAGTGGCAGTGGAATGCCTTGCTTGGGGTGAAATGATTAAAAAAAAAAAATTTCAGTGTAACTGAACTAGTAGAATTTTTTTTTTCTTTTTCTTTCCTGGTTTAACATTTTACAGATTATTTAAAGACAGGAAATATTTTTATTTAATCATTTTTTTTTTTAAATTTTTTATTTTTTTTTTTTTATAATGATTTACTAATAGAAGACTTACTAATTTCTCTATAGGCAGTAGGGAGAAGATGGGGATTTGTACCTTGCTCAAGGATATTTGCACATAAGTGAATATCACAAACCCAACTGGAGTTGAAACTCAGCACACGAATTTCAAGTTCTGAGCTATTATCCATTCCATCACCTGCACATCAATATTTTCCAGCAGTCATCTATCTAGGTACTGAACTTTGGTGATTGTATGCTAACCTGTGTTTCACGATAGAGCAATAAGCTACAGTTCTTGAATACGGTATGTAAAATAAGTTATTTTTAAATCACTTCATCCCAAGCAAAGCAAAGCTACTAGGATGCAAGAGGTTACTGAGTGTTATAGAATGCGAGAAAAACTACTGTTAGAGAGAGAGAGGGGGACGAGAGAGAGGGAGGACAATAATAGAATGAGAATTAAGACAGAAAATAACAATTGACATTGTATTTAAGCTTTGAAGACCAAAGTTGACCGGGAAGTAAGAAGCTGGAAGATAGTTCCACAAGCAATAAGGGCAAAAGAAGAAACTGTTACTTTAGAACTGTTATATCTAGCCATTTCAACTGTAAATTGATGAGACATTGCTACCAATGTAGTACCGTTTAGTAATTTGTTTTTAATTTTAGTTGTTAAGAACTTAGTAAACAAAAATGTTTACTTTTGAGAGTATTCCGTCACAGAATGTAATGTTTGGAGTTGTTGTTGATTAAATCTCTTCTTGGTTTACAGCCATATCATCTCATTCAATTACCAAAGTTAAGCAACACTGAGCCCGGTCAGTATATAGACTGGTGACAGCTTGGGAGTACTAAGTGCTGTAAGCGTAGACATATCAGGGATGTTATGGATAACAACTTTGAATGAAAAATCTGAATGTTTTCTATGGGCACAATGGATGAAAAGTTTTCTCTTGCAGTGGTGAGTAGGGGAACAAGTGTCAGCTTAGACTATTTTTATTGTAAGCTTGTCCATTTTACAGTGGCAATAACTTCTCTTTCTGTGTTTGGCTTAATGGCAATGTGCAATGGTTGACTGCTACTGGGAGACTGGTATGGCTAGCAGACTTTCATTGGCTGGATTGTTTCTTTGCTTGACTGATTTAGGCTATTTTTATCTATGATGGCTGAAATTGTGGAGTCATGATCACTTAGGTTCACTAAGAAAAAAATCTTGAAAATGGCATTTCTGATTATCATAACTAGAAGATAAAAACAAGTTTCTACTTGTAATTTTAAATACATATACATTTCTTTATTTTTCTTCCAAGTTGAAGTGAATCCATATTTGTGGTTTCTTCTATATGTTATGCATCACTTCCAATAAGAACCAGGTGCTTTCAAAGACTTTTATTGTCTTAAGTTTCTTGATAAATAGAACCAGGTTTGGGACAATCTGTTTTTGTTTTTTTTTCTATCTGGAAAAGACTCTTTCTTCTAAATACTAAACTCTGTTCTTATTTATATAAAGAAGTGTTTAACAATTCTCAGCTCAATGAAGAGATTTTTGGGTTAGATTTTGGGAAGTGGATTAAATTGAAAAGATATGTCTATAGCACAAATCGGAGTTTCATACACTGTGCAATTATCAGATAAAAATGAAAGCTTCTACACAAGCTACAGGGCTATGGTATAACTGGATGATTGTTTGACCTAATCCAGTTTTTCTTTTCAAATTGTGTAATGAAGGTAGTATTGAATGAGCATGCTTCCAGATATTATCATACAAATGCAGGTGTCTCCCAACACTCTGTTCTAGGTTCTATGCTTTTTCTGATTTTCATCAATGTTCTCCCTGATGTAATCAGATTCCAAGTAGGCATCACAACTGTTCATTTCTGCCTCGATAAGAAATCTGCCAAGGCTGACAAAGCAAACTTTGCTGCTGTTCTTGAGAAAGTCCTCCAATCTGTGGTGGACTGGGGTAAGAAATGTTGTGTAAATTTTAATGCTTCCAAGATGAAGCAGCTGTCCTTAGACAACCACCATAGACAACCGCTCCTACCCACCATCAGAATGGATCAGGCTAGACTCCCTAAAGGCATAACATTGTGCCTCCTTGACCTAACTCTATCAGCTAACCTCAAGTGAAATGACTACATTGAATCCATAGCTAAATCTGATGCTAGGAAGTTTGTTTCCTTGTGTAGTGCCAGGAAGTTTTTCTTGACTGACTCCATCTTGCACATACATAAATCTACTATCCGTCCATGCATTGAATACTGCTGTTCCATCTGGTTGGGTGCCTCTGCTATTTTTGACAAAATTCAATGGAGAATCTACAATGTAATTGATCCTGACCTGGTGGCTCAACTCCAGTCACTTTCTCACCAATGTAATGTGGCTTGCCTCTCTCTTCTACAAATACTTTCACGGTTTCTGCTCCAATGAACTTAGCTCTCTGGTGCCCCCTCTGCATGAATTTAGATCCTACCCTTTTACAGTGAAGCCAATCAAATGTAACTGCGACTTTTACTCTAGCAGCTTCTTTGTTCATACCCTTTCCATATACTTGCTTCCCTGACAGCTACAATCTCCAGGAATTTAAATGCAAAGTCAATTGCCATCTCTTATCTTCTTGACTAGCATCCTTTCCCTGATAACCCTTCTATCATGTTCTTCCTTTCCACTTTACTCTCATGCAGCCCTCTTTAAACCAGTGTTCTCATCCTTCTCTTACCCATTCTCTGACACCCCTGTAACTTGTTCCTCTTTCTTATCACTCCTCTCTTATGTAACCCCCTGCACACCTGGCAATATGTGATAAACCTAAATATTTTTAGATTACTGACTTGACTGTATCTGGTGATAAGATTATTGTGTGTAGGTGTTTTTTTTTTGTTTTTTTTTGTTTTGTTTTTTTTTAATAAGAGCAACCATAGCACCTGAAAAATGAAGGATAGGTTAATTTTTTGGTAATGTTTTGTGCTTGCAAAAAAAAAAATAGGTGTCAAAAAAAATGGTTACTGTTATTACTGTATACATTTTTGACTCCCTCAACAATGTATATTTACAAGATTATGAAAAAAGCATCCAGCAACTGGAACCAGTCAAGGTAAGTGGGGACTGCCTGTGCTACAAATGATCGACAACATAGCTGATTCTTAGGTAAAAATGTACACATACACGCACCCACACACATGAGTCTTATACTAGTTATAAAAATAGTATTTAATCTTTTGATAAGCTTCAATTTAATATCAGTATTTGGACAATGTACTGAAGTAAATATGAAAGAAAAAGGTTTGTCAAAAGGACAGTTATTACTGTAATACCACTATTACCATATATGTTTTTGACTCCCTTGGCAATGTTTACTTACAAGATTATAAAAATATGTGAATAGAGTACAAGAAAATATGTCATTTTAATAAAGCTTTATAAAATGATAAATAAATTTACCATTTTATAAAGATATAAATTTAAAAATATCAATTTTTGAATAAAAATTGATAAAAAAAAACCTACAAAATTATCAAAATATATAAACCAGCAACAATGCGATATTTATTTACTAATTCATAAAATTTCAGATATAACTAATATATGTGCATAAAAGGATAATATGAATAATGACGAAAGGAAAACTTATCTTAACCGACTTGTTTGCCTTGATAAAATCCATTGGATGACAAAACGTATAGGCTAAATTGATTTTCTAAATGCCACTTAGATGTAGTCCAAGGCTGAAAGTATGGGGTACCCAGTGATGATTGAACTCACTGCTCAGTTATAATAGGTCCTAGCAAGACAAGCTTGCTAACTATTATACCCAGTTGAGGTGCCCCTCTAAAAAAAAAAAAAAAATAATGCATAGGATAAGATAGGTTTCCTTTTTGGTTTTTACACACACACACACAATTTTATATATCAAGAACATTCAGTTAAGTCCCATACATGATACACGCTTGGGTGATCATGTCTCAAAAGAGATATAACTGACAGGGCAAAAGATTATCCCACAGTAGGTTGCTATTACTTTCAGTAGTAGACTGGTTGCATCAAGAACATTGGGGGGGGGGTTGTATGATTAAATGAAATATTCCTTATGATTTCATTCAACTAAAAAGTTCAAAGAAATCCTGAAGAAATATTTTCTGATTTGTTATATATAATTTATTTATTTCATTAAAAATGACAGACAAGTTATCAATTTTTTTTTATATAATTTTTCATGTGATTGTATACTTTTTTTCTCTTTGGAATTCAAATTATATAATTGTCCAAAGCTTTTGTATTTTCAAGCACTTTTGGCCGTACTTTTAGCCATTATCAAGAATTAATTTTGTTTTACTTGTAAATAAACATTTGGAAAGTTTATGCATATAGTCTTGTGTATGTTAAGTTCTGAACACGGTAAGCACATTGTTACCGTGATCATAATTGATTTTATTAAGTGTAAGATTTCTCTTTTTTTATTAGTAATGCCTCAAATATTTTTATCTTCTCTTGCCTGTGGATGATGCTATTATGTATGTATTATCAACAAGGATATCACGGATAGGTACTAGAAGATCTCAATGTGTGTTTTAAATGGGATTGGATGGAACTGTTGTGGGAAAGGTGTAAGGTCAATCTTCTCATCAATTTTGTGGTGGTGCTTCAAATCAACATGCTAACGTGTGTGTGTGTGTGTGTCAGCATTTTGACTTGAAGCACAAAAACATACTTCTACAGTAGGATACTGGGAATGCCATGAACATAACATGTGAGCAACACAGAAATTTCAAAGAAAATAGAAACAAAAGATCACTTGTATTTAGAATAGGGAAAGATCAGTTGAAATTATTTGGACTCATACTGCGGCAAGAAGACTTGTATAATTTGACACTCGGAGGACATTAAAAGAGAGAAAGAGGGAAAGCTTACTAAACAAGGCGGTGTCAGTTGATAGCAGAACAAAAACTGAGTGTAGTTGTAAGTGGATAAATATTGATTGTGAGGATAGGAAGTTACATAGAGCCATGAACCACAAATATTGTTGGCATATCTGGTCAAATGCTCATGCTATTCATCTTGAGGTCTTTGGCAAAATCTAAAGGAGGATCTTTTTTTCACCCCAAGCAAGGCATTTCACTGCCACTGTTGCGCAGGGGTTTACATAGGGGGAAGTGATGAGAAAGAGGGGTTAGGGGTTTACATAGGGGAAAGTGATGAGAAAGAGGGTTAGGATCTGCAAAGTAATCGATCCTGATTTGGCAGCTTGCCTTCAGTTACTTTCTCACCAATTTGATGTGGCTTCCCTCTGTCTTTTCAACAAATATTTTCATGGCTTCTACTCTGACAAGCTTCTTTCCCTGGTGTCTTGACCACACAAATTTACTTGTGCTTCTAGTTTGGGATCAAGGTCTAAACCCTTTTACCGTCAAAATAGTAAAATGTAACTGCCACTTCTTCTCTTACAGTTTCTTTTCTTGCACTTTCCATCTGCGGAACTCCCTTCCCTATACTTGCTTCGCTGATAGCTACAATCTCTAAAAGTTCAAATGCAACATCAATTACCATCTTTCATCTTCCTAAATCCAATTCACCTCTTAATCTTTTTTTCGGCATCTTCTGTACCCTGTTTCTTCTTTCACTGTAACCCTCTGCACACCAGTGGCAGTCCATTCTTGCTTGGGGTGAAATGATTATAAAATTGCGTAAATGAAACTGGATCAAAACCATCAATATTTATGCTTGCATGAAGTCAAAAGCCCTCATGACTGAGGGTTTTAGCATACTGGTTGTGCTGAGCTACTGATCACAGATTGTCTCTGTGGGTGTCAACGACAAGTGTACCTGTGCATAGATTAGATCTCCATCTTTGCAATTAGTGGACTTGGAAATGAACAATATCATAATATATAGGTAGAATTAGTTTAAAATAGGGTTTCTTAAAAATGATTTTATACTTATTCATCAGTAATACAATATCTTGTCTAAAATGTTTTGGCCTAGACCCATTTTGGAATTTAAAATTATTTAGAATAGCAATGCAAATACTATGCCATTGATGCATTTGAATATTGCTGCCATATCTAGTCTGATGCTTCTGCTATGTAGTTGGACTCTTGATAAAATATAAAGAATTTGCAATGTTTTTGGTCTTAACTTGATCGCTTTCCTACCACAGTAAAGTAGCTTTCCTGTGCTTTTTCCATCATTTTCATGACCTTTCTTATTTTTGTACCTAAACTTCATGTATTTAAGCACAGTACTAGTTGAGAGAACCGAGGTCGAATTCGTTGCATTCACTTACGTGAAAATACCCTTGGGTAAGGTATTAATCAGTCTCTTCCCTCCATTTATGGGTTAATTAACAGGACAGATTGGGTTCTATAGCCTTGGCTGGCAACCAGTCTACCACAGAAAGCAATGGCAAACTACTGTAGGATAATCTTCTGCCCAGTCAGTCATGTCTCTTTCAAGACATTATCACCTAAGAGTGTATCACGTATGGCACTTGACTGACTAGATTGAGGAAAAGTTCTCATTATCTTACAGTTTAAATTGCTAGATGTAACCATGTAAGTTGTATGCTGTTTCTTCTCGCACATGGAACTCTTTTTTTTTTTTTTTTCCAGCTTTGATCTTTTAAAATTTACATGCAATGTTAATTGTTATCTTCTATCTTAATATTTGTTCTTTTATTATTTTCTCCTTAATGATTTTTTTCATATTTTCTTACACAGTAATCTCTTATATCCTAGTATCTTTTTTGGCTTGCTTGGGATGAAATGATATATATATATATATATATATATATATATACACACACACACACACACACACACACACCTAGAAATGTCATGGAAATATGACAGCACTATGTAGCGAAAAACATGTTTTTATTATAAACTCCAGTTATAATACAACAAATATTGTTCTACTATTTATTGAGTACTATTAAGAATTAAATGCTCCCACTCTTTTACAGTGCTTGATACTTAGTAGAGCAATATTTATAGCCTAATGAGGTGCTGGATATAATGTACCAGAACACGACAACTATTGGCAAGCAGAAAAAATGTTTTATCAACTCCAATAATAAGTGTTTTTTAAGAAAATCTGCAGTGTATCTGATATAAACCATGGGTGAAATTAAAACTATAAATTGTATACTATTAGTACAGATGATAATGAAATATGATATCAGCCATAAAATTAGTAGCATATTTTTTCTCATGGTGAGGAGTGGGGGTCCAAAAACTAAACCTTTTTTTTTTTTTTTTTTTTTCTTCAGTATTTGTCTATATTTCTGAGATGAGGTAGCATTTACACTATTTACATTATTTGGACTATTGTCCTCACCTTCATTGCCATTTTCATGACGTTTTGGCTGTTGTACACTTCGCCCTTCTTCAGATGCTAGGAATTTTGAACTGAACCCTTTATTATGATCACTGGAGTATATCATTCTCGTCCCTTGTGCGAATTTATTTTCCAGCGGTCTGAAAGAGATAATGTAAGTAAATTTACATTGTCGAAATAAATCTTGATTTATAACCATCTAAATATTGAGTTTTCCTCTCAATATTGTATAATGCTTGAGTAATATCCATCGAGTTCTCTAATGATTTATATTAGTTGGATAAAATCTTTTGGATTATCCTCTTTGTTTATACAGGTCTGTCATTCACTCATAGATATACTGCTAAATATAAGAGACAATGAATGTTTATAATGTTTAATCATGAGCTGTTCTAAACGTCATATTTTGGCTTTAATTTCAGTTGAAAATAAAGACAAAAATTCTCCAACATTTGGATAATTTTTCATTACTTTGGTTCTAAGCTTTCGGCTCACGTGAGCCATCTTCAGAGAGGTTATTAGATGGTAACACAATAACATCCACCGTCACCAACGATTTTATTTTGCGTTGACATAAAATTCTGCTAGGCAACAGCAATAGTTACCAAAAATAACAAACGCAGTTTGCAAATTTGCAATGCATGTTTACCTACATGTTTATAATAAAAAACAATAAAAAAATACTAATAAAAAAACCTAGTACATATATTGGTTTTACTACAACCATGCTCTCCCGCAGACCTACATGTCACCTTTCTGATCAGAGTACAATTAAACATTTCTCAGAAAAACATAAACATCTAGGTAATATCAGACAGATTTTAGTCAACAATACAATGATCCTTATTCATACACACAGTAAAAAGAACCTTCAGATATTGGAGGCGATGTACGTTAAATCCAAACAACCCACACTTAATAAAATCCACTTTAAATCTGGTCATAACACATTACATTTCATTTGAATACATGGTTCTGTTATTTCGCGCTATCACACGGTATGACGTCATAGAACCGCATTGCAAATCATATCTCCTTCAATCCATGAATGACTAGGCAGAAGATTTTTCCTGCACTAGGTCACATTTCTTTCTGCACTAGACTGGTTTCCAACCAAGGCTGTAGAACCTACTCAGTCTTGATGCTAAATCCGTAGCTGGAGAGAGGAGAGATGGACACATAGCTTTCCCAAGAGTATTGGGTCTAAGGGAATGCAACAAATTCAACTGGAATTTGAACTCTGCTCTCTGATTTCTCATTCTAAGCCAATATCCATTGTACCACAAATGCACATATTAATACAAATTAACACTTGGTGCTATTTCCAGTATGACTGGTTTTTGTGACATTTTTTTTTTATTGTGTGTTATAGGATTGTTGTTTAGCTTACTATGAGTATTTAATTGAAACTAAAATACCAGTGTTCAAAAGAAATTGCTATTGTCATCTTTTACAGTCATTTATTTCTAATAAATCCCAATTTTGTTTTCTTTTTTTTAATCTTGGCACAACTTGGCAAAAATGCTGTCACAGTGCGGCAGTGAAAGTGTTAATTAAATTTTAATAAAGTGTTATACTTTTTCTTTTTGGATTAGTTTTTAATCATTGTTGTATTTTGATTAGTTCTAGTGGACATACCAACTGACATGCTGGGGGTGGGAAATTTGAACACACATTGCACTAATTAATCAGTTGATAATTAGTAATTAGTTACAGCAGCAATTAATTGACTATTAAAGTTTTTTGTTTATTGTTGGTTAATCACTTTTTATAATCGTTCTTGTTTATAGCATTACAGAAATTTAATTTCTGATTAAAAATTTTCAGTTATTCTCAGAGCTGATGTATCTGCAAATTATATACACACACTCACTATTGAGACAGCTCCTCAAACCCACACATGCACATATCTATATATAGTGTGTTTGAGGGGCTGTTGATGGCTGTGCTATCTCGAAGTCTCAAGTCATCTGGCCTTGTTCACATTGTTGTTCAGACCAGGTAATGTGCTTTCTCCCAGAAACTGTAACTAAGGTGTGCTCAGCATAGTTACAGTATAAACCACAGATGGGCTCTGTAGGTGTTAAACACAAGTGTGCCTGAGCAGGTATCTACAATGGGGATTAGCTAGCTGCCCTGGTAGACAGGCATTCTTGAATACAAGTGGCCAGCCATTCTCTCATTCATATATAATTTTCAATGTGCAGTGACTGATTATAACTGCAAGTTTCATACACTTTCACACACTTATCAGGTAGTAAGTGAAAATGGTAACTTTATACCCCTTAGGCAAGTCAAAGATGGTAAAAGACTAGGTGAGTAAAAATGCCTATCTAGCATGGATAAAAAAGCTGTAAGTTCATGATAATTATAAAATCAAAAACACAGTGTTCACCAGTATGCCAAAAAGTGCCTGATGACACCAACAATGGCACTACGGGAAAGCAGTTCACTACTAAAAGCAAAGTGTTGGACTGTGCTGGGCCCACAAAGTCCACCATGACAGAGCATGTATGTTTGCTTTCAACTCAATAGTTTTGTCTCCACCTAAATACTGAAATTTTAATTACTATTTCTTTTTATTTTTGTTGTTTTTTTTTGTTTTTTTTCAATAGGAATGGATAGGTTTTTTTGGGGTTTTTTTTGTCCAGTTCACACTCCTTCCTGATCTTTTAAACTAGAGTAGATATTTATTCCTTGTTTCCTGTTTAGGATTGAGTTTCTGGTTCCTTAGAAAGTCTACTTCAACTATATACGTCTAACATCTCTGCCTAAAGTGTATAAAAAAAAATGTTTTTCCTTTTTTTTTTTTTTTTTTTTTTTTTTTAACTTTTTGCTATGTTGACCCTGCTTCTGGGAAGGTCTTAATCCTACAGTAGACTGAAAGAATGATTGATTTTATTTATAATAGACACTTCAATGTCCACTCTTATATATATATATATATATATATATATATATATATATATATAGTTATTTATCTGAAAATTCAAATAAACTTTAGAGGGGGAATAGCTATTTTCAATATGTATGTGCGTTGTGGTGCATTGGATATCGGCTCGGAACGAGAAATCGTGGAGCCGAGTTCGAATTCTAGCTGAATTCATTGCATTCACTTATGCGCAAATACCCTTGGGAAAGGTATTAATCCGTCTCTTCCTTCCAGTTATGGGTTAAATAACAGGACAGATTGGGTTCTATAGCCTTGGTCAGCAACCAGTCTACTGCAGAAAGCAATGGCAACCTACTGCAGGATAATCTTCTGCCCAGTCAGTCATGTCTCTTTCGAGACATGATCGACCAAACGTGTATCACGTATGGCACTTAACTGACTGATTGTCAATCCTGTTATGAATGTTAAGAATGAGGAAAAATTCTAATGCTGGAGGCAGGGACTATTAAGGGAAGGTGTTGAGTTGGTTATTATAGGGTTAAACTAGAGGAATCTTAGTAGTAATTTCTTTTATGGTAATGGGAGGCATGGGAAACTGTTGTATCAGAAAGTGCTGAAAACATGTTTGAAGGGAGATATACCCAGGGGCAACAGTCTTTCATGCTAAATGCAATTGTCAGGTTATGTGTTGTTTTTGCTTGAGATATATATATATATATATATATATATATATATATATTGATGGTCTTGTGATGTATTCTAAAAGCTAAACAAAGTGTACTAAGAAATGGAAGGGTTTTATTAGAAATAAAGTAAAGCGTGTTGAACTGCTGTGTGATATCCAAGTTTTATATCAGATGTGTGCTGTGGGTACTCCTCACTCTTTTCTAATTAATCTTTTTACAGTTATACAGCCCCCTGCGCATCAGTGGCATTTCCGCCTTGCTAGGGGTGAAATGATTAAAAAAAAAATTTTTTAAAAATATCAACATAGAACAAGAAATCAGAGAACCGAGTTCGAATTCCAGTTAAATTAGTTACATTCACTTATGCACAAATATCCTTGGGAAAGGTATTAATCCATCTATTTCCTCCAGCTATGTGGCAAATAACAGGACAGACTGGATTCTATAGCCTTGGTTGGCAACCAATCTATTGCAGAAAGTAATGGCAACCTACTACGAGAAAATCTTCTGCCCAGTCGGTCATGTCTTTTTCGAGATATGATCGCCTAAGTGTGTATCACGTATGGCAATTAACTGAGATATATATATATATATATATATATATATATATACAGGTCAGTGATACACTGTGGGCAGTCAATTGTATTCTAATGGTTATTTTTGTGGACAGTAGCAGTTATGTTTCAAATTTTTCTCAAGACTAATTGTACATCCAAACCGATAAGGAAAGTAAATTATAAACAAATTAACCACAAATGCTCATATAAACACAGTTAAATGTATTAATAGCAGTCAACAATAAAATAATGAATAAAAATGTAAACAATACTATAAATAGCTAAAATACTGCACCCAGACCTACAGTTATTCCCAGTCAATAGACCCTAAAATAATGCAAAACATAACTGTTACCATCCACCAAAATAAGTATTAGAATAATATAATAGATTACCAAACAATGCATTACTGACCTGTATATATATATCAATAGTTGAGTAAGAACACAATGTTATAGCCTGATCATTGTGTTTAACATTAAACAGACTGTCCCTATGGGTGTTGACTTTAATGTTCACTTTATATTTGCATATGCTCTATCCCTTAAACCATAAATATTGCATACCTTAAAACTATATTTTATCATAAATCAGTGGTCTAATGATAAAAAAAAAACTATTTTACCCAAATATTTCTCAATATAATCAAATACTTTTCCGTCAGACAAATTTTGAACATTTTACAGTGAAAATTTCAGATCAAAATTCTGTTTGACAGTCAGGCTACAAACTTAAACATGGAAAGTCTAGAAAATGTTTCTTTCTCATTTGTGCTAAAGAAAAAACAAAAACTATAGTTTAAAAGATTCTTTCACTCACACTAAGAACATTTACATAAATTCTTAATGTTTTATCATATCAAGTAGAAGGGGTTTTTGCACAATAAAATATACAAAAAATGCTTCTGTGGTATAAGTCAGTCTTTTAGAAGACTGACCTCCCCCTGCTACCCAAAGCAAAAGCAAAATCTGTAAATGTCTTGCTCACCACTCCACTCAACTACGATTACTGCAGGCAAGGTTTGGTTCATTCTGTTATCAGAATTTTAGTAATAAATCCCTTGCTTCCATCTTTGGCAGCATTATCGTAGCAATGCAATGATTTACCTGAAATTCAATCTCCATCATTCTAATATTTACCGACAGAAAGTGTAATTTTATAATTATAAGACACTTTCTGGGTGTACCTTTTAGATAATAGACTTTTTTTTCTTTTACTTTTTTTTCTTTTTTCTTTTTTTTTTTTTATTAGAGAAATGTTTATAGCAACAATAATAATTTCTCTCTCTCTCTCTCTGTCTCTCTCTCTCTCTCTCTCTCCTCCTGCCTCTCTCTGTCTCTCTCTCTCTCTCTTTCCTGCCTCTACTCTGTCTCTCTCTCTCTCTCCTCCTGCCTCTCTCTCTGTCTCTCTCTCTCTCTCTCCCTCCCTGCCTCTACTCTGTCTCTCTCTCTCTCTCTCCTCTGCCTCTACTCTGTCTCTCTCTCTCTCTCTCCTCCTGCCTCTCTCTGTCTCTCTCTCTCTCTCTCTCTGCCTCTACTCTGTCTCTCTCTCTCTCTCCTCCTGCCTCTACTCTGTCTCTCTCTCTCTCTCTCCCTCCCTGCCTCTCTCTGTCTCTCTCTCTCTCTCTCCTCCTGCCTCTACTCTGTCTCTCTCTCTCTCTCTCTCCTCCTGCCTCTCTCTGTCTCTCTCTCTCTCTCCTCCTGCCTCTACTCTGTCTCTCTCTCCCTCCCTGCCTCTCTCTCTGTCTCTCTCTCTCTCTCTCTCTCTCTGTCTCTCTCTCTCTCTCCTCCTACTCTCTGTCTCTCTCTCTCTCTCCCTCTGCCTCTCTCTGTCTCTCTCTCTCTCCCTCTGCCTCTCTCTGTCTGTCTCTCTCTCTCCTCCTGCCTCTACTGTCTGTCTCTCTCTCTCCTCCTGCCTCTACTCTGTCTGTCTCTCTCTCTCCCTCACTGCCTCTCTCTGCCTGTCTCTCTCTCTCTCCCTCCTGCCTCTACTCTGCCTGTCTCTCTCTCTCTCCTCCTGCCTCTCTCTGTCTGTCTCTCTCTCCCTCCCTCCTGCCTCTCTACTCTGTCTCTCCTCCTGCCTCTACTCTGTCTCTCCTCCTGCCTCTCTCTCTCTCCCTCCTGCCTCTACTCTCTCTCTCCTCCTGCCCCTCTCTCTGTCTCTCCTCCTGCCTCTACTCATCTCTCCTCCTGCCTCTACTCTGTCTCTCCTCCTGCCTCTCTCTGTCTCTCCTCCTGCCTCTACTCTGTCTCTCCTCCTGCCTCTACTCTGTCTCCTCCCTGCCTCTCTCTCTCTCTCTCTCTCTCTCTCCTCCTGCCTCTCTCTGTCTCTCTCTCTCTCTCCCTCCTGCCTCTCTCTGTCTCTCTCTCTCTCTCCTCCTGCCCTCTACTCTTACTTCTTTTTACTTCTCAAAATTTCATTTTGATTATTCAATGTATAGAGTAATTAAAAACAACTTTAGATATATTGAATTGTTTTAACAGCTTATCAATCATTTATAGGTTATTTAAAGCCAGAAAATATTTTGAGATTGTAAGAATTTTGTGGGGATAATGATTTACGGAGATAAGTCCCACTATTAAACTACAGATTGGGGAGAGAATAGGTAGATTCATAACTTTCCCAAAGGTATTTTTGCATAAGTGAATATAATGAACCCAATGTGAATTGGAACACAGCTCTGATTTTCAGTTTTGTGGTATTATCCATTGCACCATCCACCTCTGCATCCAAGCTTACAACACTTGGTAACCATCTAAGTACTGACCAAGCTCAACTGTGCTTAATTTTGATAATTTTTACAAGAACCAGAAAGAACTCTAAAAGTTTGTGTGTGTGCATATATATATATATATATATATATATATTTGGACAGCAATCTCTTTTATGCAGGTTTCTTTAAAAATGACAGACATGGTGTGATAGTTAAGTTTTTTTAACACATCACTCAATAAGTCCTGGGCCTGACATATAGATGGTGCCATTAATAAAAACAATCCAAATGTATTTTATGAAGTACTAACCTTCAAATGGCATGTGACAAAATTTGGGCCCAATCAGATTATTAGTTCATAAATTAGTTATTTAAGTGAATTTACTGTTGCAAATTTTCAAAACAATGGAAAAATTTGAATTTCATGTATTGATAAAGCATTGCTTTTTTATGGGGAAAATACTGTTCAAGCAAAGCAATGACTTGATAAGTGTTATTCTGACTCTGCTCCATTGGAAACAATGGTTAAGAGGTGGTATGCTGACTTTTAATGTGGCTCTAAAGACACAAATGATGCTGAATGCTCAGGTTGCCCAAAATAGGCAGTTGTCTTAGAAAACACTAGATAAATCCACAAACCCCTTTTGGTTGATTGTAAATTTAAGTTGTGCGATAGCAGAAAAGTTGAACATATCAGAAGCCAGTGTATTCATCATTTTGCATGAACATTTGTCAATAAGAAAGCTGTGTTCAAAGGGGGTGCTGTGTCTGCTCACAGTCAAACAAAACCAACAATGCATCAACAATTCAGTGTTGTTTGCAACTGTTTCAACACAAGGGGTTTTTGTGTAAATATGTGACAATGGATGAAACATGGATCCACTGCGTCACTCGAGTCAAAACGGCAGTCAGCTAAGTAGACAGCAGCAGGTGAAAGCCGTCCAAAGAGACCAAAGACGCAAATATTAGCAGGCACGGTTTTGACCTCCGTATTTTGGGATGCACATGGTATTTTGTCCTTATTCAGTTTCATGCTTAGCATGAAACTGAATAACAATTTCAGATCAAACTTTAACTGAAAAAATATACATATGAAATCAGATTGGATCAGTAAGCCTGACATGGTTATTAGTAAAAATTTTATTTGAAATAATTACTGTTTTATGTTCACTGGTCAGTGAAGTGTATTGGCATGGAAGGAGATTTTTGAAAAAGTGGCTTTTATATCTAGCTGCAAACTTAGTCATACACTGTGGATTTCACCACAGTGGAACACATTGAAATCATATAATTTGGTTCCAGTACAGGGCAAAATGTGTGACATACTTGATGGTCTTAAGCAAATAGATTGCAGAGCAGGGTTTGGATGAAATAACAAGACAAACTACAAGAGGCAGGAAGATGTAAAGGATCAGGATCACCTACGTTCTGAAGAGACATGATTCATAAAAGAGGAAGAATGTTCTTTTAATCAGATTTGCCTAAAAAAGAATAAAATATTCTGTAACATTGATTCTGTTTTCATAGAACTGGTCCTGAGCCAGGTACAAACAAATGAGAATTCCATTGCCTAATTTGCATAATGTGCCACAAAACTTATAGGGACTCTGATGAATTGAACCTGCAGCAGAATTTTGTTAAAGACACTGGAACAAGGAATAGCATATTCATGTTCAAAATAGAAAATTGTGGAGAGCTATGATTGCCATGTGCTGAAGTAAATTTTGTCTTAAGAATCAGCTAATTCTTGTGACTGATATTCCATTTTACTGGATATATATATATATATATATATATATATATATATATAAAATGTATTTACTTTTTTTCTTATTTCTTAATCATCTAGTCTCTAAGGAGCAGGGTGTTGCCCACATCTTGTCATAAGTCTCTAGGGTGTGATAGAGATGGTGCCACAGGGGTATATCTCTGTAATGGTGGGATCCCACCATTATTTTCAAGAATAGTATCATGTCTTTGCCTCCATTTGCTTGCCAGGTTTAAAAACAAAAGAAAAAGAACTCTGTGCCAATCCTAAGATCTTACAGACATAGGCTTCTTTAATTATATGCAAAGATGTTGAAAAATGATCTGTAACCCAACTTTTGCAGAAATACTTTGTAATGATTGGTAACTAAAGAAGAGACATAAACTGTGAAGAATTATTTGGGGAAATGTAAGTCATTTAGAGTCAAATAAAGATATTGGGAAAGTTCTTGCTGATTTTTAGTCATTCATGTTCCAACATCAAATATATCAAGATATAATATACTTACATTTCTGATGAGAGCACACTTTAAACTCCCTAATGAAGAAGGAAGTTTAAAATTATTTAATTCATGTCAATTTTGCATCCTTATGAAAATGGAAGATAAGATGCATTTTAGACACTTGATGTTTGTTTGTTTTTTTTTTGTGTTTTTTTTTTGTTTTTTTTTGTTTTTTTTTTTTGTTTTTTTTTGTTTTTTTTTAAATAACTAAAAGCTAAAAATGCCTCACAAGCAACAAAAAAAAAAACCCCTGTCTACAATGAAGGTGCTTTAGCCAATAGAACTGTATGGAAATTTAAAGAAGAATGATCAGGCAGCCCCCCCCCCCCCCAACTACAGATGCAGACGAAATCCAAATATTGATTGAGAATAACCTGTATTACACAACATGGGAATTGGCAGAAGCACTAAATTTCTTAAAATCTAACATCCATAAGCACTTTGTGAAGCATGGGTATTCAAGTCACTACGATGTTTGGGTACCACATGATCTAAGTTAAAAGGATTTTTTGGATAAGATTTCTAGTTGTTTTGCTGTATAAATGCAATGAAAATGTACTCTTCTTTATGCAAATTGTGATGGGTGATGATTCAGCGAAAAAGATCCTATGGTAAGTGACATGAGCCAATTTTAACCACCCTATAAGCAGGTCTTCATCCTAAGAAAATCATAATGTGCATTTGGTGGGATTGTAAAGGAATCTTGTACTCTGTGCTTCTGCCAAGTTACCAGTCAATTGAATCTGAAAAGTACTGTTTGCACCTGGATAAATTAAAGGCAGCAATTCAAGAAAAACATCCGGATTTGAAGAACAAAAAATTGGTTGGGATGTGTTATCCTACCAACCGCATTCACTAGACATTTCTCCTTCAAATTTTTATTTATTCAGGTTCTTGAAAAATAATCTCAATAGTAAAAATTAATTTTTTGGATAACGTAAAAATCTACCTTTTAATGAGTTCTTTGCCAAGAAACCACCAAAATTCTGAAAAGATGGAATCTTAAGTTGAAAGAAAAATGGAGAAAGGTCAGACAACAAAATGGTTCATATTTAATTGAATAAATATTTAATGGCATAATTTTTTTTTTTAATTTCCCTTAAAAATTGGTATGAACTTTCTGGACAGTTTTTCCCTTTGGGATCGAGTATGCTTATACAGTGATCACTTCAAAAGTAATACCCCACCCCATTTTTATTTACTTTTTTTTTTATTAAAGATTCAGCCAATAAAAGAATGTTACAATTACAGATTCGCTAGTCTTCCAGGTGGCTTTCTTTTAAATGCTGAACCTATGGCCCTGAAATTTTCAACCCATAACAGAATCTATTTTCTATCTGAAACAGCATAATTCCAACATAATATGAATTAAGCCCGAAAAGCTCCCCATTGCAATTACAGATTGACCAGTCTTAAACAGCAAATGCACAGTGTGTATCAGGCTAAACCATGATAGTAACTGATAATACTGGAACAAAAAAAATGGTCAGACATTAGCTAGATGAAAATACTATTACCATTTTCCTAAGTTAACTGGCAACCACACTTTGCTGGGTATGATGATAGACTACATCTGGTAGCAAGACATCTGATCAGTAGGTTTAGAAGAGTGTAGAACTTGTTCCCAGATAAACTCTGAATTGGGTGATAAAAGCTGTTAGGGTCCCAACTATGGGTAAATAGTTAACCCTCCAAACTGGTGACAAAACACTGAAAGTATATGTGGTATCCTATGCAAATTAGCTAAGATGTATTTAAGTTCTAAACCGATAACTGTTGGTACTAATTTATGTCACGTGGAATGGTGTAATACGTATTGAGTACTGAAACTGAGAGATATATACTAGATATAACAGTATAAAAATATGTTTTATCATAAAAATGCCAGCAATACATTTTGAATATAAAAACATTACCAGCAATATGTGTTTGTGTTGTATTTTTAAAAAGGTTACAAACAGAAAAGGTGGTACTTGAGTGAAAGAACAGCAACATGTGTGTAGATGAAAGAAGAGAGGTTAATTGCAAAGAGAATACACTACGGCAAGACAGGGAATCTGGTGGCAGGCTAATAATTGCTGAAGCAAGTCCCCAGTATCTCCTGTGCTCACTATATATGATTATTAATATAGTCAGCTCACGCAGGCAAATGGGAGTGTGAGACATTACATTAAAACAGCTTGTAAGAATTTTTTGCTGAAATTTAATTTTCTTGTGAGCATTAGTGATAGGTAATTTCAACATTGGGATGTACATTGTGCTGCAATGGATATCGATTCAGAACGACAAATTGGGAGAGTCAAGTTTGAATTCCAGTTGAATTCCTTGCATTCACTTACATGCAAATAACCTTGGGAAAGGTATTAATCCATCACTTCCCTCCTGTTATGGGTTAAATAACAGGACAGATTAGGTTCTATAGTCTTGGCTGGCAACCAGTCTACTGCAAAAAGCAATGGCAACCTACTGCGGGATAATCTTCTGCCCAGTCAGTCACATCTCTTTCGAGGCATGATCGTCAAAGTGTGTATCACCTATGGCACTTAACTGACTGAATTTCAGCATTAAATTATCCGTAAAGAGTTGATATGCTACTTAAAAAAAAAAAACTTGCATCACACAGGTGACAGTTTAAAATGTGGGAGGTATTTCTGATGTACGAGTATAATGCCATGAGTTGTTTTGTTAGTTAAAATGCTATAAACAACATATACTTTATTCTGATAAATAGAAGTAAATTGATTACTGCATTCATTGTGGCCTTAAATATTTGAACTTAGCCATTTGGTTAGCCTTATAAATTGCTATATAAGACTACTTGTATTTTACTTAGACTAATAAAATTAAAATTAAGTTTTAAAAAAATCATTGCTATACATTTTCATTTTACTTATTTTCTCTTTTCATAATACCTACCATCTGATGCAGATTATTTTTTAGCAAGAGCAGCTCTACAAAACAATTAAAAAGGAATAAAATAACTTTCTCTAAATAGGGAATTAAAACAACTTTCTCTAAATAGGGAATTAAAACCATAGAACCAATGCATATACGCACATGGGGGGGGGGTCAATACGCAACTAGCTGCAAGATGCAGATGGGTACCTAATTCCCTTCAAATGGCTTTCCAAATCACACATGGTTTTTATTACTGAACTAATGAATATAATGGTAATATTAGCCATTTTCTCATAAAGAAACATTTGGCATTCATTGAGCGGGTAGTCAATGCTGCTTTCATTTAAAATTTATAAAATCGTTCTCTTAAAACAGTTTTTCAAGAAAATAAATTTCTCAAGTCCTGTAGCTCTTATCACAGTATTAATGGAGGTTTCCTTCCTAACCTTTTGTTTGAAGTAGTGTGGAACATTAACATTTTGATTGTCATTATTTTCTTTTTAAGTTACATGTGATATCAATTTTAGTAGCTGTTATTGAAAATCCTCAAGTGATGTTTCTGATATCTGGTTAAGTTCTTTGTGAGTCTACAGCACAAGTCCATAATGTGTGAATTAGGATGGTCTTCACTAAGACCCATAGGCTTCACTCACTCAAAGCCATTTTTAGCCATTGATCCTAGAAAGCAGATGAGGTTTTTCAGGACTGAACTGGCTATTATCTCTTTGATATTAGCAGATGTGCAGGTGATGTAATGGATATTGGCTCAGAATGAGAAATCCGTGTCCAGTTCATTATGTGCAAAAAAAACCCTTGTAAAAGGTATTGATCCATCTTCTTCCCCCAGTTATGGATTAAATAGTAGAAATTATATCTTAAAAATCATTTTTGCTTTCAAAAAATCTATTAATGCAATATTAACTTGCAAAAATAATTTATTATTCAAAATGTTTCACATAAATGGTTAAGGTGTAAAAAAAAAAATCAATATATATATATATATATATATATAGCATCAGATTCTTGATCTACTTTAGTTGTGATGAAAATAATACAGTTTTATTTATTTTATTTTTTTACATATATTTTTTTATAGACATTCTTTTATTTTATTTTGTGGATTTGTAGAAATATTTTTTTTGTTAAATGGTAATACCCAACACCTTCTTTACCTTCTTTTATTAGACCAAATGCATTGTGATAGCCTTCACCTATCCATACACAATGCTTCAAGCAAATTATAATTTTTTTTTTCATATTATAGATTTGCAATGCAGATCACAAATTAAAAAAAAATCAGAATTATTAAATTTTATACAAGTTAATAGGGGGTCTAATTTCTTATATAAATTAATTGCAAATTGATCCCCGCTAGGGAAATCAAACCAAAATATGCTCATATCAGGTGATTTCTTAAAATATTTAAAAAAAAGAAAAAAAAAATTATTTTTAATTTTTTTTTAATTTTTAATTTTATTTTATTTTATTTTATTTCTTATCAGGATAGTAATATATGGACAAGGTGGAGGGAAATTGCTGATTATGAATTTCAATTTTTTTAATTCACTTGCATTTTAGCAACTGACATGTTGAGTATTTCATTTGACTTTTGTAGTGAAATCAATTTACAATGAATTTGCATAGCAAATTGGCCTTACCTCTCAACCTCTTAACTCCTTGTGATAATTTGTTTTTTAGCACATATAATATTAAGTCTTGCTTAGATGACTTGCTGTGATGTCTGTTTGAAATACCCTTGAATGACTCTAACAGACTTTTAGTTTTGTTCACTTGGAGGTCTTTATTTAAGGCATATTGTGGTGCAGTGGATATCGGCTTGGAAGGAGAAATCATGGAGCCGAGTTCGAATTTAATTTGAATTCCTTGCATTCACTTGCGCACAAATACCCTTGAGAAAGGTATTAATCCATCTCTTCCCTCCAATTATGGGTTAAATAATAGGACAGACTAGGTTCTATAGCCTTGGCTGGCAACCAGTCTACCACAGAAAGCAATGGCAAACTACTGTGGGTAATCTTTGGCCCAGTCAGTCAAGTCTCTTTCAAGACATAATCGCCCAAAGCGTGTATCATGTATGGCACTTAACTGATTGAGCCTAGTTCATTTGTGTTACTGAGGATGTATTATTTGCTCCACAACACTTTTATGAAATGAAGGTTAAAAATCAAAAAAATATTTATGGTCTGGAGTATTTAATCCGAATTAATATAAAAGGAAAATATTTGAGGAAAAAAATGTTCTTGTCACAGTGTTTACTGTGTAGTAGGACAGTTTTTATTAATATTAGAAAATCAACACTTGGTGCAAAACCTGCACTGGCACCAAAAATTAAATTCATAGCTTTTACCTATTTTTGAGTATTTAGTTTTAAAGATTGTCTAAAAAAAAAAAATATATATATATATATATATATATATATATATACAGAAATACATAATTTCCGTAAGTTTTTATTCACAAATTGAATTCAAAATTTAACTACTTTAAGGATAAATCCAAATAAAGATTTTTGTATTAGTATTTATTTATAAACTTCTGCCCAGTCAGTCATGTCTCTTTCGAGACATGATCGCCCAAAGCATGTATCATGTACTGCACTGAACTGACTGAGCCTAGTTCATTTGTGTTACCGGGGATGTATTATTTGCTCTAGATCATATATATGCTTAGTGGATATAGACATTGGTTATGGGGATTGACACAAAGTTGTGAGTTCAATCAATACCAGGCTATAGCAGTGGTAAACAAGGAACTTTTAGGGTTAGAGGGATATAACTCATGACTACCAGAAGAAGCACTACTACACAAGGAATGAAGTTCATATACCCCAGTGGTTGTAATAAAGGGTTCAGTTTGAAATTCCTAGCACCTGAAGAAGGCCAGAATGTACAATGGCCAAAATGTCGTACAAATGGCAAAAAAAGATGAGGACAGTAGTCCAAATAATGTAAATACTGTTTTGTATTAGATACATTGAATAGGAAGTATATTCAAACCAGAATTCTAGTTATGAATCACCACAAACAAAATATGCAATTTTTTTATTGTATTCAGTAAGTAAAAACCGTAAAAACAAAATTGTAAAAGCCTTATAAATAAGGCTACTTGGTGAATAAGATTTGTTAGATCATAATTAATAAAAATAGATAATAGTCTATATAACATTCTAAAACCCTGGCTGCAAATTATAAGATAAAATGTTTTAAATTGCAATTATTGAAAATTGCACAAAAATTACTGCACTGTATAATTTATTACATCATAATATAGGTAAACTGTTCAGTATAATTTGAAGTAAATGAAGGTCTTATTTAACGTTAAAATGATTTAGTGATAATGACTTTGTGCCATGCATCTTGTCCATATAAAATTCGTAAAGCCCCAATAAATTTTATAAGGTTTTCATTGATCAACAGAATGAAATTCAAACACTGATTTTTTTACCCAAGCTTAATTTTTAAGCTTGTTTCTTCAAAAAATGGTAATTTTTTTTTTTTTTTTTTGTGGGGGGTTGGGGAAATGATGCTGTTATTTATCATGTCAAATCCTAACTTTCAAATTGAATGCAATACCATGTCTTGAAAATCAGCTTACCCTACTGTGGCTTACAGCCGTATGTTGAAACACTGGTTTCCTGTATGATCACCAAAGTTAAGCAATGTTGGATTGGTGACCACTTCGGAATACCAGATGCTGTAAGCCTGGATATGCAGGTAGTGTAATAGATAATGGTTTGGAATTGTTAATTGGGGAACTAATTTCAGTTGGATTTGTTGTATTCACATATGCACAAATACCCTGGGGAAAGGTATGAATTTAATTAATCTCCCCCATCTATGTATTAATTAGTAAGACTTGTATCACTAAAACCGTCATTATATAAAATATAAAATAATTGTCTATATTTCTGAGATGAGGTATTTACATTAAGTTGTACAACTGGCAACAAAGATGAGAACAATTGTTCGAATAATGTAAATACTATCAAATAGCCATGTTTTGGCATTAAATAAACCTATAGAGCTGCTTAAAAACAACCAACAAACCTGCCCAATTGTACAACTTTTTTTATTCTATTTTTTATTTTATTTTTTTTATTTATTTAATTATTTATTTATTTCCAAAATTTCTAGCACCTGAAGAAGGCCGGAGTGTACAATAGCAAAAACATTGTACAAATGGCAACAAAGATAAGAACAATAGTCAGAATAATGTAAATAGTTTGAACAAGAAAGAAGTTGTCACCTTTTCACAGAATAACAATATTATTCCCACTAAATATAAATATGATTTATCTAGCATCTACAAAGCATCATCTTGACATTTTAAAAATAGCATTCTCCATTATATTGGATATTTGAGTTTTGTAAGTTGTGGGTACTGTTAATCACATGGTAATTTAAGACCGTTCATACAAGCTAAAACCAGTGAAAGCAAGGATTGTCCTGGAATTGTATATGAAATCTTTTGCTGATGTGTCACACATTGACTTTGATAGGATGTTGGAACTGGGGTGTAACTTTCACAGTAAAATTTTCTGAGATTAATTCTTGCCTGGTCTGATATAAAGAAAATTTAAAATATATGCCAATTCCAAGTGGTTATATCAAATTATCAAGCTACTTCCATTATATTAGTTTTGGAATTTTTCTGAGGAAGAAAAAAAGGACCAAAGGTGGAAGCTGTACAACCAGGGGAGGTTTTTGATACATAGAAGTGAGAAGTAGAAAGAATGTTTTAATATGCAGTTATAGGTCCTCCTGTATGACAAGGCGTGTTGGTTAATGTTTTTGTCAGCTATCCTGAACAATGTGGTATTTGTTCATTGGAGATCTATTTGTTGTTTTGGTACCAGTTGTGGATTTTTATGCCCAGATGCCCCCCCCCCTTTTTTTAACATGGAATTGCCACGCTGTCAATTTCTTTTTTTGTCAGATTATCTATCTTTAGTTGGACTAACAATGCTGAAGGACTTCACCTGCCCTGCTATTTACCCATAGCTGTAGAAGGTGGTGAGGGAGAAGTGGATTGCTGCTCCCTAAGGGTACGATTGAGAATTACTGTATGGCTTTCAATGTTTGAGAGAAGGAGTTACCTAAAATGGAAAATCTGAAAGCCCTAAGATTATCATTAGCCAACAAAGTAGATTAGGCAAAAAATTAAAATTCGGGGGAAATTTTATGCAGTAATGGGTTAATTTTGTTAAAACTTTTCATGAAGTGACACTCTCTTTCTGGTCCGAAGCGAGTTAGTTTTGAAAAAGGACTTCAATTTTTAGGCAATTCTTCAAAATTCAGAGGTAACATCAAAGTTTGGTTAAGGTGGCTTGCATTTGCTGCAAGCTGTTTCACTGGTTCATTTCCTTCAATGGGATGTCATCTACTGAACTCTGTTGCGTACCTGTGAGATTGTGGCTTTTGATGATCTGGATGAAATTTTGATCATACTGTTTCTTTAATCCTACTGGAAAAGGTGTAAATGTGTCAAAAGAAGAACCAATGCTGTTAAAAAATTTTATTTGAGGTGAAATATAAAAATTGTACAGCAGCAATGGGGCTGTTTTGTCCCAATCACTGTTTTTCTACTCTTGAAGCACTAGAATATGTCTGTTGAGTAATGCAGGTGGTGTTAACGTCTTAGCAGTCAAAAACTTCTATGGTGGATTTTTTGTAATGCCTGATGAAAGGCAGGTAAACCAAATTTTTCAGTGAGTATTTGACTTTTTGGGTAATCATCTCTTGAAGTTACAGAAACTTTCCTGTTTATATAAAATTCTGTTCTTGACTAGACATAATTAACTTCTCAAAGAACCTCCTTCTTATATAACCCAATTGCCTATCTATGAAATTCTTTTAAATTTTGGCTTGAATTTTTAAGATACCAAAATTTACATTGATTTCAATGTAAATATGCTATATAGGTTGTTTTTAAAAAAAAAAAAAAAAAAAAAAAAAAACAACCTAAAGTAACTGAAAATTTTGGACTTTTTAGTCATGTCATGCTGATTTGCCTTCGTTTATCAATTTGGCTTAGGGTGTCAGTTATACTGAATCTTACCTAATTTATTTTGAAACTCTTCCAAGACCCGCATTTTTATAAGTATTTCATGGGCTTAAATTACACTTGCACATCATTCAACTTTTGAAGACCTTTTGAAGTACATATATTAATTTTATATTGTGTATGATATGATTTCCCCTTTTAAAATTAGGTTCAAAATTAGGTCTTCAAAAGTTGCATGATACACAAGTGTTGTGGATCTTCATCGCCAATTTATTGTTGAGTTGTAGCAAAACTGTCGCAAAGTTGTAGTGACTGGTTTGTGCCAGAAGTAAGACACGGAACAAAAAGGTAGGTTCAAAATGGTGTATTAGTATAACAAGAAACAAGATATTCAAAGGAAGTGTTAATAAGTAACTAGAAATAAGTCCAAAGGTATCATTACACTGCTTATTACCTAGCTAGTAGTAGTCATTAATTGCTTCAGTTAACTGCTCTCATTAACTGCTTCATGGAAGTCACGCAGGTAATTACATATAACAGGAGGAAGAGTCCATTCCTCGTTGGAGGGCACCATGACAAGAAGTATATGTGGTAATATTTTTAAAAAATTAAAAAAAATCATAAATTAGAAACTATAAGAAATCTGATTAACCACTTTGCCATAATTTTCTAATATCTCCATTAATTTGCTCAGAATTATTAAGTCTCGGTACCTCAAGTCACTAACCACTTTTCATGCACAACTATGACTAAAATAGGGCCATTGCTCTGTTAAACTTGTGGTTATACTTAAACTACACTCACTTCTTCACCTTCTACACCTGGTTCAACATCACCTTTTAACTCATATGTCCCTGTTTTCTAACTTGGTATTTCATTTCTATTGGTATTCTGGTGGGTGGGGATCCAAATCATTTCAGTTGTGACTCTCTTTGAAGACAGTGCTGCTCAGTTGTATCTCTGTCTAAGGACAGGCATGTAACTAAGAAAAATTATAATGATAGGTGCCTGGTCATGGGGAACAGTGTCCCATGGCCACACCCCCTCATTGCGCAAAAAGGATGGACTGGTGCCTGTCACCAGGGCCAGCACGATTGGGGTTTGCAGGTACTGGGCAATTTTTGTGCCTTGCCTGCATGTACACATTCGGGATCCCCACATTAAACTTTGACCTTGTGTCACATCCACTTCCTAGTGGTGGGGAAGAGGTAAATATCCATTGGTAATATGTCAATCATTCAGATTAACAGAGAGGTAGATATGGCTATCAGTTAAAAAAAAAAGTAAAGCTTTGAAAAGTAAAATGGAACAAGAAGTGACAGATTGTGTTTTGGTTATTGATCATACAGATGGCCTTTTCAGTGTTCCAACAGTAGAAGCAGTAAAACTGACAGGCTGTAGATTTTAAGACTGAATTCATACACACTAAAACTAATCAATTCTGTTTTTATGTCTCTATTTGAAAAGAGAAGACAACCAAATATGACTTTTTGTCAAGAACCATAACTCATCTTGAAAATTATAATGTATATTCACATCTTCCCTAAATCTAATTTTAAGATTTATGGAAATCTGGAAGAGTTAAATAAGATTCTGGGGCCAACATGAGTTGAGGAAAAAAAAATCTTCATTGTCTTTATTTATAAAATGGGTTCATCCTAATCATTAAATGGAGCCTTAAATAACAATTATTTATGTAAGTCTTATCTGATTGCTTTGATTTAGTGTATAGTAATAAAATAGAAGACGAACTACTTAAAATGATTTATAAGCTCTCAACTCTTATATCAAGCCTATACTTAACTGTCGCATTTCCAGACAAAGCCCATTGAATTAATCTTACAGTCTGAATATACTATTTCTTGCAATTGGTTTTTTAATAGCATTTTTTCCCTTTAAGGTAAACTTGATTTTCTTTGTGCTTAGTTTTGCCAATTTTACTTACTGTGTGTGTTTATAGGTTTCATTTTACTGTTAAAATAACTACATGTAACTGTTCTATTCTCTTAATTTTAAAGTTCTATTCTAATAGTTTTGCTTATACTTCTCACCTGTGGAACTCTTCTGATTTCTTCAAAAATTTACCATCTTGTGTCTTTCTGAATCTTATTTAATTGTTCTTTCTTCTCACTAAATCTGCTCATTCACAGGTTGATAAGCTATAAAAAAAACTATTCCTCTTCCAGATATACCTTATGTCTTAGTAGCATTATCTCCTTAAACAAAATAGATATCATAATTGTCCCGAGGAACCTTTCGGCCAACACTTGTCAAGGACTATGTTGGCTTAATTACAAAGGATCAAAGATAGAGAACAAAAAAACAATGGAAAAGCTTACAATACTGGGGGGAGATGGAACTTGATTAAAAATAAACTTTATTCAATAAATATTAAAATGTAAGTGGGGTGTAAACATGCAATTTCACAAAAGTGAAATAAAAAAAATATGAATTTTTATATATATATATATATATATATATATATAAAAATTCAGGTGAAGAGAAATCAAGGTTTTACTATTTTGAGTACCCTGGCATTTATTTTATTGTAAACAGTGCTCGATGTAATAAATATTATAGGGTTTAATGTACAATTAATTCATAACTATGATTTCATTTATTTATATATATATATATATACACACACACACACAAGTTGTATACTTAAGTGTACATAGTAATGAGATGTTTCTCTATGTTTAAATATATGGACACTATTGGAGTAGTTGAGAGATTATACTGACTAGCAGTGTATTTACTTCATGTAGTAAGCTTTTAGGGTTACAATAAATATATATATATACACACACACACACACACATAAGAGACTGCTTTAAAAAGAATCAGTGGCAAGAGATTTTAAAATTTGAAGTGACAACTGTCTTGTTAAAATATACTAAATATTAGAAGAAAATGTTAAATTTAGTTTTCAATGTTTTAGATGCATAAAAATATATAAAGAACTAAATCCTCATGAGTGACCTATTGAAATAATTACTTAGAAAAGGTAAAAAAAGGGAAAATTCAAACCCTTAATTCGTATTACAAAGCATATTATACCTTCAGCAGTGTGATGGCGTATTGTTTTGTCACTTTCGTGTATTCTTCCATTATAGAGGTTTATGGCAGGGTTACATTTTCTCTGAGTCAAGACTTGATTTAAAAATACAAAGTTAATTGATAAGATACTTGACATGGAAAAAAATGTTTTAAAAGAAAGCAGTACTATCTGCTTGGTCAATGAATGTTTCCCAATAAAGAAATAGCTAATGTTACTATTACCATATAAGTATGTTCAGGGTGACAAAACCACTCCCCCATTCCTTTTATTATAAAGTAAGTTGTATTCTGACAGTTTCTTTTTCAGAGCTGTGAAACAAAATCCTGAGGAAACGTTTGGCTCACAGCTACAATCTTGGTCTCTGTATGTCTGGGGTTGATTGATATCTGTTGTCATAATGTTCTCTAACTTCCACCTTCACCCCTCTCAAACAACAATATTACTCAGGAACCCCACTACGTTGAGTGGCTCTTGAGCCCTGCATTTTCTGGACAAAGGGTAAAAAAAAAAAATGTTTATATGAAGAGAAACAAATCAAGCAACTTTTTATTTTTATATATATATATATATATATATATATATAAAAATAAAAAGTTGCTTGATTTGTTTCTCTTCATATAAACAATTTAACAATTTTGCGTATATATATATATATATATATATATATATAATTGTTAAAAATTTCTTTTGTTGCCATAACTCACTCCTGAAGATGATCTCGGAAAGAGATTGCAAGTACTTGGGTACCTTAAGAAATGAATAACATCTGTCAATGTTACAGCTCATTTCTGACATCTTTCAATTATAATACGCGAAAGATTTTCCGTGAGTATGGACAGATTTTATTAAAAATAAGTAGACATAATATTTGCAATTTATTTAATCTGACATGTCTAAAAGAAAATTTGCTGCTTAAATACACAAATAAATATATATATATATATGCTTGATTTTCCTTGTTAATATAAAATGATTACAACTTGCAACAGGTGTTTGTGTTGGTGCCGATTTCTAGAGTTTTCTCGACTGAAATATTTCATTGTTCAGATGCAAGTCGGTCTTTATTGAATGTTGGTGTTTTGTCCACAGATGAATGCCTTTAAAACGAAAGATGAAAAATTATTATATTTTGCTCCATGAGTTTCAGAAAGTAATGTCAGAACTGCTGCAAAAAACATTCAGAAGATTTATTTTAATCCTGCTTTAGCTCTTAAATGTTAAAAATTGGTCTGGCAGAATTTGTCATGAAGATTTTTTTTTTTTTTAACCAACCATTCTCTGGGAGACCTTTCAACATTGATGAAAACTCTTTGCTAACTATGATAGAGGATAAACTGAAGATTTTCTGATGGAAGAGATTGCTAAGATTTTGAAAATCGATAGGTCAACTGCCTACTACCATTTGAAGAGACTTGGGTTCAAGAAGTGGCTGATTTTAGAAAATTGAAAATGTCATTTATCACAACAATGCAAGAGCATGTATTGCAAAATGAACCTTACAGACGTTTAAAGAGTTAAAATGAGAAACCCTCCAGCATCTATCATATTCTTCTAACTTGGTGTCTTTGGATATTTCATTTCTTCCAGTCACTGCAGAAAAATTTAAATCATAAAAATATTTGATTATGGACAGTCAGCTATACAGCATGTGTGTTCTAGTGCACTGAATATCAGCTCGGAACGAGAAAATGGAGAGCTGGGTTTGAATTCTAGTTGAATTTATATTAACTTACATGCAAATACCCTCGTTTCTCCCTCCAGCTATGGGTTAAATAGCAGGATACAGATAGGGTTCTATAGCCTTGGTTGGTAACCAGTCTACCACAGAAAGTAATGACAACCTGCTACAGGGAAAATCATCTGCCCAGTCAGATGTCCCCTTTGAGACATGATTGCCCAAGTATGTATCTCATATGGCACTTAACTGACTAAAAACTTTTTTTTTTTTTTTTTTTTGTGAGTAGATAAAATAGTTTTCATTTTTTTAATTGGGCACAACATTTTATAATGATCAAACATAGGAGATAACTATTCAGTCAAAATATTCTTAGAAGGAAAAAAGATGATATACTTTCCTGCTGAAAGTCACTGTATTTGCCTCCAAAACTCCTGATGAACATATCAGGTTTCATGTAATTCAGTAGTTTCTCATGCACAGTTGCTGTTCATGATATGGTTTTTGCTATGTTTATGTTAAATCTGCTTTGGCAGTTTTAGAGCAGAATATACAATTTTTGCATGCAGAAGGAATAGAATTATACATTTGACAAATTATCATTATTTTCAGTGATAAAAAAAAATATGTCAAAACCAAAATTAGTAGAAAAATTCTTTGATAGCGTTAAATTTCAAATAGTCCGACTTTAATGATTTTTTTTTTTTTTTTTAAGATCCATCTGCAACATCTTGATTCTAACTGCCTGTTATATTAAATATTCAAGACCTTTCACTCCTTAATTTAGACGACAAGCATTCTGAGACAAGGAATTTCATGATGGAAAATTAGAAATTCTAGCAAACCTATTTAAAACTCAAGTATAGGTAACTTGGGAAATATGTATTGTAGGATGCTTTTGTAATATTGAGTTTCTCTTTTTCAGAAGGTATTATTCATTGTTGATAGATATAAATTAGATAAATCTTTATTTTACATATAAAAGAAAACTCAACACATCTCTAAAGCAATTAATTATAAACCCTGATTTATTTGAACAAATGAGTAAGCGCCAATTTCTTCATATCTCAAAATATAAAATGGTTTAATTTATTCAGAATATTAAAAAGAAAATGGATGGCTTAGAAGTGAATTTACTTAGTGATGTCAGGTTAGGTGAAAGGTTGAGAAATATGCAACTTAGCATTAAAATGTAGCTATATGTTTTAAATCTTGTATATATAACTAAAATTTTCTATCGTGTTATATATATGATGAATATTATGTTTTCATTACAATTGAGCACTCTAGAGAGAAAAACTTGAAAATAAGTTACCTCTTCGGCAATATATGCATAACTCTTCAGCAATGAATTGCGTTCTTTCGGTGACTGGTGTGTGTATACATCGCTTATATATAACATGCTAAAATTTCACTTCTCTGATTCCATGTGCCTATAGCTTAGGGATCAGCAACTCTGACCGACACCAAGTTGGTAGAGTTTTGATCCCGGCCAGAGGCAAGCGGATGTCTAGCCACACTGATGAGCTGTGATACAGTGAAACAGGCTTGTATGTGGATGACGAATATATATATATATATATATAGTTGTTTACGGTATATTTTTGAGTTAGTGTCCACTATAAGAGGTATGTAAATATAAAATATAGAAGTGGACATTAAGGTCATCACCTAGTGTTGAGTCTGTTTCATGATTTTGTTTAAGCATGAAAGAAACTGTTGCCACTAAATTTTGACCTTAATTTCTGCCCGCACATTTTTCATATATATATATATATATATATATATATATATATATATTTTATCATTTCATTTTAACAAGTTTCTTCAGATCTTTTAAAGATGAATGAAGACGCTTATTAAAGTGAAACATGTTAGATTAAAAACGCTTTTTTCAAGATGAATAGAATAAGAATGGATAAGAAAAAAGTGTTTTTAATCTAACATGTTTCACTTTAATAAGCTTCTTCATTCATCTTTAAAAGATCTCTGAAGAAACTTGTTAAAGTGAAACTTAGACACATTTTCCTATCTGTTCTTTACCTATTCTATTCACACATACACACACAAATCTATACAGACATTGATGTCAACAGTTTGTTTCATCATGAAACAGCCAGTCTACACTTTTTATATTTATACATCCGTTAGCCTGGATATTAAGCACTTGCCCTATTAATATAGCATACATTAGAAATTTATTCTATCGTGTGTGTATGTGTGTGTGCGCATGTCTGATAAAATCACTGATATAAAATATCCCAAACAAAGTACATAAGATGGAATATATGCAAATCAGATTGATATTTAAAATTTTTTGTGAATGTTTTACTCAGTAGGAATATCATAAGAACTGAAAAAGAAAATGTAACCATCACAACCTTGCTGAAAAATTAATGTGAAAATTTTAAAAAATTAGCACTTAATAAAATTTTTAAATAAATACCTGTGAGCAAATTCATGAGATTGTTATATAAGAAAATATTAACATTAAATTGTAAGAACAAAAAAAAAGTGATTTGTTACAGGTAAGAAATTTAAATCCTGAATCCAAATCCAGACCTGTCTTCCTCCTATTGGAGCAACCCCACCTGATTGACCACATCTTCAGGGGTGTGGTAGTACTCACCACACTTGGTCAATTGTGGGTTGATGAGGCTATTTTAACCCATAGTTGGGGGTGGATGGCTGTTGACTCTGGGGAGTTCACCAGCCCTTTAACAGCTCTTGTTTTTTGTACTGCTGAGGTTTCAGTTACCCTCCTCACTAGACCAGGGGCTGGTAGGGGAGCCAGTTTAGTTATCAACCACTAGGGTTTTGAATTCAGTTGCCTTCTCCTAGACTGCTTGCTACCCAAAGCTATAGGACATAATCTGTCCTGCTATTTATCTCTAGTTAGGGGAGAAGAGATGTCTTCATACTTTTCCAAAGGATATTAACATGTGAGTGTAACGAACTTGACTGGAATTTGAACTCTGCTCTAAGGTTCCTCAGTCAGTCACTATCAATTACTCCACCATGTCTCCAAATCATGTATATCTATAGAAAATTATGAATACATATCATTCAAATTTTATTGTGTAAGTGTTAAGAGGACATAGATATTTTTTTGTTCATTATGTTGACTATTTAAAATTGTGTAGTTACCAGATTATTAACTTGAAGATTTTACTAAAACTTGTCATACATTCAGTTAAATGTGGCTTGTCAAATATCATAGATTGTGCTTATATCTCTTGTGATATAAGTGGCACATTGTTAATCTTATCAACTAAGTACATATATGTTGACATGGAATTTTTTTTTTTTAATAAAGCCACTGAGAAGCAAGGTGTTATTGAGTTATGTAAAAGAAAAATAGTATTAAAGAGAGAGAGAGAGAGAAACTAATAAAAGTATAAAAAATATGAAGACAGAAGATAATGATTAACATATTTAAATCTTTAAAAATCAAAGTAGACTGGGAAGCCAGAAGTCAGTAAAAAGTTTCACAAGTGAAAAGTGTAACAGAAAAAAAAAAGCTATTAGCATTTAACTTAAGATTACTTCTAGCTATTTCAACTGTAAAATGAGACCATGTCACAAATCTAGTACAGCATTTAAATTTATAAAGTTTAAATACCATAGAGGAAAGTTTATTAGGGCAAATACCATGAAAGTTTTTGTAGAAAAGGCACAGGGTAGCTACATTATGACATTAGGAAAGTGACTGAAAGCAAGATGCCAGTTCAGGACCAATATCATTGCAGATTATTTGGATTTTATCAAGAATCTCAACCATTAAATATTTATGTAAAGTGACCTGTAAGCTTTTCTAATTCTATATATTTAACTAGATTTGGAAGTTTTTATTTTTTTAACATAACTGCTGTCAAATTTATGGAAGCAAATATACATGTAGTTTTTATCTTTGTTTATTCAGGGAACTTATCATGAAAGTTCTCTTTACTGAAAGGCACACTGCAAATCAGTGTTATTTCTCATTTTCAGCAAATTTATAAATAACTCTAACCAGTCCTCTTCAAACCATTGCTAACTTATGAAAGTGTTGCAAATCTTTTAACCTCTTCAAAGCTTTCATGAGGAATGATGGAATTTTATTAATAGTTCTGTAATTAATTGGTCAGAGTGTATACTTTGTGTACTTGATGTCTCTGAATATATTCTTTAATTTGGCATTAATGACAGAACCCTTTTCTTGATATTTAGTGTTTGTTTCCAAAGCTATTAACATGTGCTTTCTAATTCCGATATTAATATCAAGTTCTTTGATTTTGGCTTCTTGAAGACAAAATAGGTCAATGTCCCAAGCCAATAATTCCTCCTGTTTTTTTTTTTTTGTTTTTATTTTTTCCAGAAGTTGTCAAACATAAAATTTTGTGATGATAAAATCTTTGTAAACAATTAGAAGCATTTACAAAGCTTTAAATAAGTTTCCAGTTTTTGACAACTGGAGAAATCATTATTTTCTTTGTCAAAAAAATTATCTGAAAGTTTTAATGGAAACATTTCTGCATATATGAGTTTGTATTGTTCTCTAAGAAGTATGTAATATGTAATTCAAACATTTGGAATTAGAAGGTACTTTTCACTGAAAAATTAAAAGAAAATTGGGTTTTTGGACTTTTGAAATGCCCTAACTTTTGATCTATTTAAGATATACTTCTGAATTTCCATTTTTTTTTTTTTTTTTTTTTTTTTAAGGAAACAAAGTATCTACTTTAGCATACAAACACTGTATTATGTTTAACTGACATTCACATACATGGTAGAAAGTACTTTCTTGTACTGAAGGCCTCAATTTTGTGACTATAAAAATGTCTGCTATAGTTTCCTCAAGAAATCTTTGTTCTTGAATTTACAACAAAAATATCTTTTTATACATAAATTTATAATCATTTACTAAAGTATAAAAATGTGAATTAACTATAATGAAATCCTTATTATTCATTTCTGGATATGACGATAAACTCCATTCGAAAGTGGGGGATTTGGGAAACCTGGAATGACTTTTTTATTGCTGCTGTTCCCAGGTCCACTCTGACCCAAGATGGTAGCATCTGTTAGGGTCCCAGCTATGGGCAAATAAGGAACCCTCAGACAAAAACAAAACTGAATGTGTAAAATATACTTTTATAGTAAAAATATCAGCAATACATTTTTATATATAAAAATGACCAACACATTTTATCTGTGGTTGAAGGCATAAAATTACATTCAAAATATTTAGATTTTGGCATAAATAACCTATAAAGGTTGATATACCACAAAACAAAATCCGCCAACCAACATTTAAATCTTTATTCATTTATCATTTTAAAGTTTGAATTGATTGGTAATTAGCTGATGCTTTTCCAATAATTCCAATAAACAAGTTAATAAATAGTATTTAATATTTCTGTTGTAAATTCTCAAGAATAAAGAAAAATGTATGAATTCATTTTGATATGTTTAGGTTTTTATTAAAATTCTAATCATCGCTATTTAAAACAAGGGGAGGAGTGAAAGTTAAAATAATAGTGGTATCAAGGGAAAACTATTCTTTTGGCACTTTTGTGGGTAAAAACATTTAAAGATTACCAATATTTCTGAGATAATCTTTTTATGATAATTCTTTTGACCCAGGTGCCTCCTTATTTTTGTTGATGCTATTGTCTTGACCTCAGTATTGACCTTTTGTTTTATTTTCTAACCGCTCTATGGATGCCTAATTAAATAGCTCCTCTAGAAACTTTGGTCAGCATCATTTAGACTGTGAAATTAAGTAAATCTAATTAAATTTTGCCAGAACTGATTATATAATCCATAGAGGATTTTAAAACTTGAGAATTTCAGAACTTGTCAATGAGTTATTGCTTGTGTTAACATTTAGTTCATATTTCAAACTTTTCGATTTAAAAGTTGACTTAGATTTCACAAGAAATATTCATTGAATTTACCAGAGAGCTAAGAATATACACTAATTTTGAAAAATATAAAGTCATTTTTTACAAAAAATATTTAGCTTTTGATTTAAGTCTTACAAATTCAAAACAGAAATCTAAAAGATTTCTGATGTTGTATGAGGAGGAAAGTAAAATATAAATTACATTCTTATGTCGAAAGTACTGATAATTTTTTAATTTATCTTTGTACAATGAATGCAGTTGCAAAAATAAATTCCGAGTTATGTATAAAGATATAGGCGATCTTGACTATCCACAACTTTCTATCCCTTGCAGTTCTGAACAAGGGCCCCTACCCTTGTTCAACAATCAATTCACACAAGCTTGTCAATTAGGTAGCCTGCTTCCTTTCACTGTTTCCTTTGCTTTCACTGTTTCCTTTGCTTTCACTGTTTCCTTTGCTTTCACTGTTTCCTTTGCTTTCACTGTTTCCTTTGCTTTCACTGTTTCCTTTGCTTTCACTGTTTCCTTTGCTTTCACTGTTTCCTTTGCTTTCACTGTTTCCTTTGCTTTCACTGTTTCCTTTGCTTTCACTGTTTCCTTTGCTTTCACTGTTTCCTTTGCTTTCACTGTTTCCTTTGCTTTCACTGTTTCCTTTGCTTTCACTGTTTCCTTTGCTTTCACTGTTTCCTTTGCTTTCACTGTTTCCTTTGCTTTCACTGTTTCCTTTGCTTTCACTGTTTCCTTTGCTTTCACTGTTTCCTTTGCTTTCACTGTTTCCTTTGCTTTCACTGTTTCCTTTGCTTTCACTGTTTCCTTTGCTTTCACTGTTTCCTTTGCTTTCACTGTTTCCTTTGCTTTCACTGTTTCCTTTGCTTTCACTGTTTCCTTTGCTTTCACTGTTTCCTTTGCTTTCACTGTTTCCTTTGCTTTCACTGTTTCCTTTGCTTTCACTGTTTCCTTTGCTTTCACTGTTTCCTTTGCTTTCACTGTTTCCTTTGCTTTCACTGTTTCCTTTGCTTTCACTGTTTCCTTTGCTTTCACTGTTTCCTTTGCTTTCACTGTTTCCTTTGCTTTCACTGTTTCCTTTGCTTTCACTGTCTCCCCTCATACCTCCCATTCCTTCCTCTTTCTGTGTTTTAAGGAAGGAAAAAACAATACACTACAGAGCTTTCTAGTATGAAACCAGTTGTAAATTCCTTAAAGTGAAATATAAAAACTATTTAAAATTTTGGGAAGTTTTCCATTGCATTCAAGAAATAAATTGTGGAAAAATCAAATCTAGAAAGACTATAAATTGGTTTGAAAAAAAAAAAAAATGGATGGGAGCAGGAATCCATATTTTGGTGGAAACTATTCAGGTCCCCATCTGTGCAGTGACGCTATAACCACTGAGAGTCATAGAACTGACGATAGCGATTTCTTGCAAAGTAAATACATCGTAAAAATCAGATAATGGCAAATTAATAAATCTTATTGAAGTTGAATAAAATTTTTAACTAAGTTTATGACTTAATCAAAAGATAGGAATAACAATTTCCTTTTTTAATATGGGGAGAATTCCTCTTGATTTCATTTTGGAAATTTGCCAGTAATCTTTGTTTGGTAAATTTTTGTGAGTTAAGAAATAAAAAAATGTGGAGTAATATTTCTATATCTTAGATTAAAAAAAAAAAAAAACAAACTAAAAAGACCTTTAGGAATTTGTAATAAAAGAAAAATGTTAGTCATGGAGCTAGAATTTAATCAGTTGTCTTCTAAGAGCAAGCTTTCTCATTTTTTTTATCATAGAAGAAATCCTTGAAATAATTTTCATGTCTCAAGGAGCCAGTATAGTTTATAATTATTGTTGGATAATTTTATCGCTATTTCCTGTGGAACTCTGAGGGACCTCTTTTCCCAAAACTCCAATTATGAAAAGGGCTTCTTCCTCGCTCTCTCTGTGCCCGAACATTTTTCCCCTCCTTGCTCGCTCTGTGCCCGGACTTTTTTTTCTCTCCTTGCTCGCTCCGTGCCCGGACTTTTTCTCTCTCCTTGCTCGCTCCGTGCCCGGACTTTTTTTCTCTCCTTGCTCGCTCCGTGCCCGAACTTTTTTTTCTCTCCTTGCTCGCTCCGTGCCCGAACTTTTTTTTCTCTCCTTGCTCGCTCCGTGCCCGAACTTTTTTCTCTCTCTCTGTGCCCGAACTTTTTTTTCTCTCTCTCTCTCTCTGTGCCTGGACATTTTTCTCTCTCCGTGCCTGGACATTTTTCTTTTTCTCTCTCTCTCTCTCCATGCCCGGACACTCTCTCTCTCTCTCTCTCCATCCGTGCCCGGACATCTCTCTCTCTCTCTCCGTGCCCGGACATCTCTCTCTCCTGCCCGGACATCTCTCTCTCTCCGTGCCTGGACATTTTTCTCTCTCTCTCTCTCTCTCCATGCCCGGACACTTTTCTCTCTCTCTCTCTCTCTCTCTCCATCCGTGCCCGGACATTTTTTTCTCTCTCCATCCGTGCCCGGACATTTTTTTCTCTCTCTCTGCGTGCCCGGACATTTTTTTCTCTCTCTCTGCGTGCCCGGACATCTCTCTCTGCGTGCCCGGCATTTTTTTCTCTCTCTCTGCGTGCCCGGACATTTTTTTCTCTCTCTCTGCGTGCCCGGACATTTTTTTCTCTCTCTCGCGTGCCCGGACATTTTTTTCTCTCTCTCTGCGTGCCCGGACATTTTTTTCTCTCTCTCTGCGTGCCCGGACATTTTTTTCTCTCTGCGTGCCCGGACATTTTTTTTCTCTCTGCGTGCCCGGACATTTTTTTTCTCTCTGCGTGCCCGGACATTTTTTTTCTCTCTGCGTGCCCGGACATTTTTTTTCTCTCTGCGTGCCCGGACATTTTTTTTCTTTTTTTCTCTGCGTGCCCACATTTTTTTTCTCTCTGCGTGCCCGGACATCTCTCTCTCTCTGCGTCTCTCTCTCTCTCTCTCTGCGTGCCCGGACATTTCTCTCTCTCTCTCTCTCTGCGTGCCCGGACATTTTTCTTTTCTCTCTCTCTCTCTGCGTGCCCGGACATTTTTCTCTCTCTCTCTGCGTGCCCGGACATCTCTCTCTCTGCGTGCCCGGATCTCTCTCTGCGTGCCCGGACATTTTTTCTCTCTCTCTGCGTGCCCGGACATTTTTCTCTCTCTCTGCGTGCCCGGACATTTTTCTCTCTCTCTCTCTCTCTGCGTGCCCGGACATTTTTCTCTCTCTCTCTCTCTCTGCGTGCCCGGACTTTTTTTTCTTCTCTTTTATTTTTCTTGTAATTATTACAGCTTTTTACCTTGGGTATTATTAGGTTCAAAACAACTTTATAAAGTTTTTGTTTCCTCAAATGTTTTCTTAAAAACAAGTCAGTTTTTATTGAAACTGTTCTTTATATATATATATATATATATATATATATATATATATTAATTCTTTGTTGAAATGTGAATAACTTTTAACATAAAATATATCTAATCAAAAAAGGAAATGTTTTAATAAGGTGTGGCACAGTTGGTAGCTTCGGTGCTGAACAGAAAAATCTATGAAAACCAAGACTGATGCCTAATATTAAAGATGTTGATGGGTAGTAGAATACCAGTTCTTTAAGGAATCAGTTGGAGAGGGGGGTAGGGTCCTTTTTCTATGTCTCCCGGATTTCCAGTACATTGAGATTATTTTACACTCTTGTTATCAGGCTTTGTGAAGAAAGTTAGGGGAGCAAAATACTGACTTTAGGGTGGAGGAGAAGCTGTGCTGGTTATCCCACAGATTTAATGAAGATAGTGGGAATCTCTGCTTAAGATTATTGAGCCAGGTTTATGAGGTTTTAACTTAACATTGATATTGTTTATAAAACTGATATCATAGGTAGGTTTAATTTTTTTTTTTTTTTTAAATCATTTCATAGCAAGCAGTAAAGATCACTAATATACAGGGGTTACTGAATGTGAGAGAATGAGAAAACAAGAACATTATTATCAAGGAACAATATAAGAAGACAGAAGACAACTATTGACATGGCATTTAAATTTTTGAAAACCAAAGTTGACTGGAAAGCAAGAAGCTGGAAAAGGGTTCTCTAAGTGGGTAGTACAAGAAAAGAAACTGCTAGCTTAGTTCTAAGTTACATGCAGTTAAAACTTGCACAATTTTGCACAAAAGGTATCAAAGAACTGCTTGATAAGTAGCAACAAGTCATTGCAAATAATGGTGAATATGTAATTGAATAAAATTTATTAAGAAAAAATATATAAATATTATTAATCATATATATATATATATATATATATATAAATAAGAGAGAGATTATTTTATAAGCACAGCTTAGATGTGACACAAGGTCAAAAGTATGGGGCACTCAGGATTTAACTCACTATTCAGTTGTAATGATTATAGTCAGAAAAAGCTTGCACATCCATTACATCATGTTGAGGTGCCATTTTTAGATATATATGAGAGAGAAAGAGAGAAAAAAACAATTTCACTGCTGGATCTGATGAACATTGGCTTTATGGTTATTTAAAAGGAATTACTTTTTTGTTTATTTTAATGGATAAAGGAAATACCACTAGTTAAATTATCTTATCTATCAATTATCCAAATTTTATTTTATTTGGCTTCAGTTTTTTCCCACCTCAATAATATAGCTTCTGTGTATCTTTTCTCTATACTTTCATGACAACTATTCTGAAGAACTTTTCTCTGTGGTACCTAGATTTTATGAATTTCAGAACTGATTAGCGGCAGCGTGACCGTTGAACTGATTAGATGCAACCATAAGGTCTATGCTAGTAGTTTCTTCTATTCTACCTGTTTGTGGAACTCTTTTGCCTTCTTGCTTTTCAGTCAACTTCTTTTCTTCAAAAATTTAAATGCAATGTCAATCATTATCTTGTGATTTAATTCTTATTCTTTTATTGTCCTCTATCCTTAAGATTAGTCTTTCCTGATATTTTCCAACAGTCATTATTAACCTCTTGCATTTCAGTGGCTTTAATGGTTTGCTTAGAGTGAAATGATAAAAAAGAAACTATTGTACATTTTGTGTATACTTTAAAAAATTGTTTTGTTTTTTTTTTCTATATATTTTTTTCTACAATTATTGTCTCTCTGTAATATTCATATGTATTAATAGTGTCCTATTTTTTTCTTTTGTAGGTAAGAGTAAAATCTTTTTACTATTTGTTTTGTTATGCAAAGACGGTAAGAACTATTTTATTTGTTTGGTTTTATTCTTCTTGATTCTATTACTAGTTTTTTTTTTTTCTTTTATGACTTAAAAATGAAATTTAAAAATTGATTTTAAGTTTTAAAAATGTAATATTAACATAAAAAATTGATCAAATAGTCAGTTAATTGCCATACATGATACATGCTTGAGCGATCATGGCTATTACTTTCTGTGGTAATCTGGTTGCCAATCAAAGCTATAGAACTCAATATGTCCTGTTATTCAATCCATGGCTAGAAGGAGAAAAGATGGATTAATATCTTTCCCAAGGGTATTTGTGCATAAGTGAATGCAATGAATTTGACTGGAACTTGAACTCGCTTCTCTGATTTCTCATTTAGAGCCAATATCCATAACACTACAGTTACAAAGAAAAAGAAGTTTAGCCTTTATCATTGTGTATTTGACATCATTTGCTATACAAAAAGTTTATCCTGCCACTGAAGGTGATTCTGAACAATAGCATGTTTGAATTTCATAGATGTGTTGTCATATCCTGCTGTGGCAACAGAAAATGACTTTAAGTGAAGTTAACAGTAAGGCTATTGCAATTGAGGTCTCAGAAAAGAATCCATTGAAAAGAGATGTAATAATAATGCAGTGTGCTAAAGGTTATAGAAAAAAAAATTATTGAAGTTTTTTTTTTTTTTAATCTCTTTTAGTTTTATGGTGTTTTATCCATTATGAATGTTAAACTTAGGGCTAGATAATGTTGAAACACTGGATTTTGTATGACCACTGTAGTTTAGCAATGTCGAGTCTAGTCAGATGGATGACCATATTGCTGTAACATTGGTGTAATGGCTAAAAGTTCAGAATTGGTTATTGAATAGCCAAGTTCTAATTCCATTCGGGTTTTTTATATTCACTTATGTGCAAATACCCTTAGGAAGGGTGTGAATCTACTTATTTCCCCCATAATTATGGGTTAATTAGTAGGACTTATATTATTAAATCATTATCTCCAAAAATTTCTTAAAATCTAAAAATATTTGCTGGCTTAAATAACCATAAAAGACAAATGAATCACTCTAGTATATTTATATTGTAGCCATTATAGAAACACAAACAAGATGCAAGTTTGTCTTGGCAGGAATTCATTCTTTATTTCTGATCTGATCTGTTTATGAATGACTGTAGACTGAGCAATTAAAAAGTAAATAAAATGAGGATGTAAGAAATATTAGTCAACAATCATCTAATGGGAGGGGGGAAAAGATATAATTATTACTACTAATATTTGTGTACATAAACTTATTTTGGTTAGATTTTTTTTATTACATCTGCGATGTTATTAGACTGGCTTTGGTCACTTTCCCACCACTTTAAAGTAGCTTCTCCTGTGCCTTTTCTATAAATACTTTCATGGTAATTGTTTTAATAAAGTTTTCGCTATGATACCTAGACTTTATTAATTTAAGCACAGTATTAGATTGGTGGCAAGATCATTGAATTGGCTATATGTAACTAAGTTCTGTGCTCTATCGGACTGCTTGCTTCTTGTGGAACTCTTTTCCAGCTTCTTGCTTCCCAGTTAACTTGGATCTTCAAATATTTAAATGCAATGTCAATTGTCATCTTTTGCCTTAATTCCTATTTTATCTCTTTTTTTTTTTTTTTTTCCCATCATATTCTCTCACACTCAGTAACCACTTGTGTGATAGTTGCTTTATTGCCTTGAAACTTTAAAAACAAAAGCATTGAGAGGGAACAATATAACAATTGACATCACATTTAAACATTTGAAGATCAAAATTAACTAGAAAGCAAGAAGTTACGATTACATTTAGCCATTTCAACTGTAAAATGGAAAACCTAGTTGCTAATCTAGTACTGCACTTAATCTTGTAAACTCTGAAATACAAAAAAAGGGAAGAATAATTACCATGAAAATATTTATAGAAAAGGCACTGGGAAGCTACATTATGGCAGTGGGAAAGAGACTGAAGCTGAGATGCCAGGTCAGGACCTTCTTTAGATTATTTACATTGTTTGGACTATTGTCTTCATCTTTATTACTATGTTTACAATGTTTCAGCCATTGTACACTCTGGCCTTCTTCAGGTGTTAGGCATTCCAAACCTAATCCTTTATTTCGATCACTGGGGTATATCATTTTCATTTTATGTGCAATCCCACTTCTGGTAGACATGTAGTGTAGTTATCTCCCTTTAACTTAACTCTGAGTTATTTGTTCACCACTGCTGTAGCCTAATATTGAACTCACAATTCTTTGGGTCAAGTCACTGGAATTGACCAACGTCTGTATCCGCTAGGCTATGTTTCTTTGAGGATAAAATAAAAGGTCTGTTTGGAAATTCCTAGCACCTGAAGAAGGCTGGAGCATACGATGACTGAAATGTTGTAAAAATTCTTTTTTAGATTTTATCAAGAATATATAGCAGGAGTACTAAACCAGATATAACAGTAGGTAGGAGTAAGAAACACTGGCTGTTGATTCAGAGGCAGATACCTCCCTGTGCCTTAAGTTCACTTTGATGTGCTGCATGAAAGTTGATTGTTGCCTTGGATCATAAGTTGTTCTACTGTGACTGATGAGCGACAGTGTGGTGTTAGAGATTACATGATTTAGTTCTCTTCAGATTTTCTAAAGTTAATTTTCTATCTTTTTCTTTATGTGCGTCTGTGAAACTTGGAATAAATGCTTTTACTAGCATTCAAAACAATAGAAAAAGCACATTTTAGATATTCAAACATAAAAAAAAATTAATAAAACCTAAAACAGCCCTTCCATGTAACTGGCTAAAGTAGCAGAAAACACTTGGTCCAATGGAGAATATGGACTGTTTTTGCAGTTCCTTACTCCCATCAAATGAAAAAATTTAGAAATACTGGAAAAAAAAAAAGTATTTTCCTTGTCCATTATATTCAACAAAACCTGCTTAAAAGAAAAGTTGCTGCCCAAATTTACATTAATATATATATATATATAATCTCCCATTAAAAAATGATAGTCAGACGAAAACTTTTCTGCATTCCTTCATGTGTAGAACACTTATGTTCTTAAGAGTTAATAACTTGGTAGACATGGAATTTTAGCTTTAAATTAATAGATAAAATTTGTTAGAAGTTCTGGGATGAGGAGTTATCATTTTAAGTTATTGAATTCCATTTGCATTTGTTGCATTCACATATGTGCAGATACTTTTGGGAAAGGTATGAATCTGTCAATTTTTTCCTTCAGCCATGGGTTAAATAGCAGGATAGGTTGAGTTCTATAGCATTGGTTGGCAACCAGTCTACTGCAGAAAGTAATGGCAACCTACTGTAGGAAACTCTTCTGCCTATTTTCGAGAAATGATCACCCAAGCGTGTATTATATATGGCACTTAACTGACTGACTGACGTTTAGATTAATGTTCTAATCTTTGTTACAATCACAATGCAAAAGAAAGTAGTGGCGGTTGCAAAGCTTGACAGCAAGGCTACAGAGATATGAAGTAAGTTTTAGTACTCCAGGTTCTAGTTTCAGGGTTGTCCTTTTGGTCAATGCCCAAGATGATGGAAGTGTTGGTGAATTTGGTGACAAAATAATTGAGTTCAATCCCTGGGATGGGTAACATAGAGATTTTCACTCACTGGAAACAAGATGAGCAATGACTGAACAATTATTATAAAATCTCCTTAAACATACACAGTAGAGTGACAACAATCTAGTCCTATAGACAAGAGTTCAGTTTCAATTCTGAAGGTTACACAGATTGACAGATATCTGAAGAAAACCAGGTATGATGACTGAAACATGATTATAATAAAATAAAAAGGACTTTATCTATATTCCTGAGATGAGGCAGTATTTACATTATTCAGACTATTGTCCTCATTTTTGTTGCTATTTGTACAACGTTCTTGTCTTAAGGACACATGGCCCAGTGGATATAGATGTTGGTTAGTTTCTGTGACTTGATCCAAAGAGTTATGAGTTCAATACCAGGCTACAGCAGTGGTAAACAAGTAACTTGCATGGTTTGAGGAAGATAACTCCTGACTTCCAATCGAGGCATTACTATTCAAGGAATGAGGATGATATACCCCAGTGATTGTTCGGTTCAAAATTCTTAGCACCCAAAGAAGGCCGGAGTGTACAACAGCTGAAATGTCATAAATGGCAACAAAGATGAGGACAATAGTCTGAATAATGTAAATACAATAAAAAGGACATCTGTTCAATTGTAAATCATGTAAATATTAATAAATTAGACTTCACAATTATTCAGTGGAGAATAAAAGGCTGAGAAAGCATCTAAAATGTTAGACAATTCACTTGTCTCTATTTAGAAATATGAACACCAATGTGATGTAATTAATGGTTAGCAAGCTAGATCAGTTACAACTGAATCGTGTGTTTGATCCTCACTTGGTGACCCCATACTTTAGTCCCTGTGCCACATCTAAGCTATGCTTAAAAAATCCCCATCTTTATGTAGAGAAAGAATTTCTATTATTGTAAACTGGACAAATAAAGCTCTATAATTTATACCTTATATTTTTAAACCTTAAGGCATTATAATTGCATCATACTTATAAAATGTCGGATGTGCGTTGTGGCACAGTGGATATCGGCTCAAAATGAGAAAATGGAGAGCCGAGTTCAAATTCCAGTTGAATTCATTGCATTCACTTACGCACAAATACCCTTGGGAAAGGTATTAATCCGTCTCTTCCTTCCAGTTATGGGTTAAATAACAGGACAGATTGGGTTCTATAGCCTTGGCTGGCAACCAATCTACCGCAGAAAGCAATGGCAACCTACTGTGGGATAATCTTCTGCCCAGTCTTTTGAGACATGATCGCCCAAGCGTGTTTCACGTATGGCACTTAACTGACTGACTGACTTATAAAATATCAACTTAAATGTTAGTGTTAGTTTTTGATGGTGTAGGTAAGACTGGTAAGTAGAATTGTTAGACTGAGCTATATACAGTATAACCCGGATATGATATTTTCTCTGGTCCCAAATTAATGCTTGTGGTAATGTATATAAAATAGACCAAACCCGGATATAAAAGAACATCTATATGGTCCTAACAGCTCTCTTATATCAGGGTTAAACTGTAATTGCAAAATAAACTAAGCTCTTGGTAAAGCTTCAAAGAATGAATGTTCCAAAAGGGGGAAAAAAATACATCAAAAGACAAAGAAACCACAAAAAAAGTACTTAAATTTTTCAATGTCTCTCAAAATTAGACTGTGGAGCAGTAAGCCAAGCAGCCCTCAGAGACTTGGCTCTAAATTGTTACTATGCATTTCGTGCTATGTGATTATCAGAGTAATGATTTAAATCTTAGTTTCGTGTGTGCTGGTTTGCTACTACTATGCAAGTGGCATGGTGGATCCTAGACACACACACACATATAAAGAGAGAGAGCATGTTAATCTTGTTCTTATTTTCAATTAGAAAAAAAACTGTCTATAACTTCAAAAAGTCATTAATATTCCAAATTTTAGTTTGACTATTTAGCAGAAGCTAAAATTAGGAGACTTTACTTTAAGAATATAAGTTGCTTTATAAATCTTTGACCTTTGTTAATTTTTATTTTAGTTGTTGAAAGTTTTATGAAAACTTTGATTTTATTTTAAATCTATTTGATCTCCTGCCTCTGGAATAATTTCTTTCATTGACTTCATCACCATTACAAAAAAAAAAATTAATCTTGAATCCAATTTCCTGCCAAAGAAAGACAGAACATATGAAAATATCGCTCATCTATGCCTGCTGTTTGTTCATGAGTGCTGTCATTTTTAAACATCTGTATATTTGTTTATGTCTATGGCTATATCGTGTTGAAAACACCGGTTCCCATCCAATCACCAAAGTTAAGCAACATCGAGCCTGGTCAGCAAGGCCTCTGATTGGGAGGTTGTGAAGAGCATGGAACCACCTCTTAATTGCTGTTGTTCTCAGGTCCACCCTGACCTGGAGTGGTAGCACCTGTTAAGGTCCCAGCAATGGGCAAATAGTTAACCTGCCCCAAACTGTGGTGAATGTCTATGGCTATATCATGTTGAATGCATCGGTTCCTATTCGATCACTGAAGTTAAGCAACATCGAGCCTGGTCAGTACTTAAATGAGTGACCATTTGGGAATACCAGGTGCTGTAAACGTAAGGACCAAGAATGGTCCTCCAGGTTTGGGGGTTGGGTGCAGGGCTAATGACTCTGCCCCCGTAAAAAAAGTTTGTTGCAGAAACAACAACAAAAAGTTGCTGTCCTATGCACCATCTGGGTGTGATGGATAAATGATGATGATGATGATATTTGTTTATAAGATGTCTAAGTCACATTTACTTGTAGTAAGCATAATTACTGTCACCTTGCAAAAATAAAGTTAATTGCAAAATCCGGAATTTAAAGTTACGTTATTTTCAGTACATCATACTGAGTTGTTGTTAGCGAGAGACAATGCAAGCTTCACATTGGAGATGTGAAAATCAGGCAAGAACAGATTTTTATATACAAAGTGTTTTGACACATCACAAAAAAGATGTGACACAGAAATTCAAAGATACATTTTGCTATTAAAATGTACCTTCCCCAAAAATATGTTAGCATGAAAATTGTACCAGAAACAAGACTTCTGAACTGCTATATAATATCAATCCTCCTATATGCTGTGAATATTGTACAATTTTTTTGATGGATGAAGAGATGTAATGCAATATGCTCTTCTACATAAGGATGCTGAGATTGGAAGCTGTGGAGAACCATGATTACTCACATTCTGAAGGAACACTTCACATGAAAGAAAGATTTGTGTTTGTTTGATGTTATATCAGTAAGCTCTCTTGATAATTGTTCCAGAACAAAGATATTTCTCTGAAGTCATTTTTTGTCCTTTCTTTTATGTTCAAAAATGGTATATTGGGGGCTTTGTAAAATCTTCTGAAAATATACAGAAAAATGGTAATGTTGTTTAAAATAGCTGCATTGGGTTGGGCCTAACTTTACACTACTTATATATTGGCCTAGATTCTTCATGAAAAAGAACAGCCACATAGGTAAGTAGATGGGTAAATTTATACAAACTAGAAATGTGTTACTGAAGTAAGGGTCACTGAGAATCTTTGGTTGATACTCTTGTAAATGTACTTTTTGGTGGCTGTTGTTGACCCTTCAGAGAACAAGGTAGAATACTTTCAGCTTAAGTGTGTCAGCTTTTCTCTGTTAACTTTCTTCTATTTCATAGTTTTATTTACTTTTTAAGTTTATTTACATTTCTTTAGTGATAGCTATTTGAGTCTATTTTAATATATTTTTATCTAATCTAAATTTGATTTGAGGTATTTTAATCCAGTGTTTACTAAACTTTTCAGTGATATGAAACTCTTTTAGCAGATTAATGATTTTCTGGTGTTTTTACAATTTAATCTTGAAATATACACCTGGGAGAGAAAAAAAAGGAAATTTATTAACATTTTTGTCAGTTAAATGCCGTATGTGAAACATGCTTTAGTGATCATATTTCTTTCAATTCATGAATGACTAGGCAGAAACTTGTAGTACCTTGTCATTTCTTTCTGCAGTAGTCTGGTTGCCGACCAAAGCTATAGAGCCTGGTCTGTTCTGTTGTTCAATCCATAGCTGGGGAGAGAAGTAATGGATACATACTTTTCCCATATGTATTTTCTTGTAACCGAATGCAACAAGCCCAACAGAAATTTAAACTTGGCTCTCAAATTTCTCATTCCAAGCTGGTATCAATTACACCACAATGCATCCATTTTGATATATTGTTATGGTGAAACATATCTATTCTATAGTGAATACTCTCCCACCTAATTTAAGTAGGAGTAGTAAGAGGAACAAGGGTCAGTCAATGTTGGACAATAGTAGTCGAATACGAAAGTAGTCAGCGACCTGGCAAAATTACACTGTGTAATACATATTATATCAAGTTCCTAATGTGTTGAACGTCGAACCTATTATGACTGACTTTAGCACAAATACTAGCCTCCACTGCAAAAATGATTCCGCAACATACAATTTACAAAATATGAAATCAAACTTGACTAAGGTGCAGCTGTTTCAAGGTCGGGCATAATTGCTGTAACTTGTAGACCTGTATCATTCTCTGCATTTAACGTATCTTTCAACTCAGATGCCTATAATGAAACTGTCTTTTCATGAAGATAAGTTGTCAAAAATTTTACTGAATATATCAGAGCTTGTGGAGCTATTTCTGGGCATTCTTCATGTAAGTTAACCCAAGACTTAGATAAATCATTGAATAATAGAAATGCTTTTGGAGCACTTAAACCTCACATTGGTAAATTCTATTTTTCATCAATAAATATATTTGCTTCAGACAATGTTCCTTGTTTTTTTATTTAATTTTGTTTTCTTTGTACATTTTGGTCATATGACTTAACTGTATAGTTGGGGTGGGAGAATAACTGATGAAGAAATTGATTCAAATCAGCCCTATGCAAAAATTAATATTCATATCTATTTCTGCCTGCCTGCCTAATTGAATCTGCCTGCCTGCCTGCCTAATTGAATCTGCCTGCCTGCCTGCCTAATTGAATCTGCCTGCCTAATTGAATCTGCCTGCCTGCCTGCCTAAATGAATCTGCCTGCCTGCCTGCCTAATTGAATCTGCCTGCCTGCCTGCCTAATTGAATCTGCCTGCCTGCCTGCCTAATTGAATCTGCCTGCCTGCCTGCCTAATTGAATCCCTGCCTGCCTGCCTGCCTCCTTGAATCCTGCCTGCCTGCCTAATTGAATCTGCCTGCCTGCCTGCCTAATTGAATCTGCCTGCCTGCCTGCCTAATTGAATCTGCCTGCCTGCCTGCCTAATTGAATCTGCCTGCCTGCCTGCCTAATTGAATCTGCCTGCCTGCCTGCCTAATTGAATCTGCCTGCCTGCCTGCCTAATTGAATCTGCCTGCCTGCCTGCCTAATTGAATCTGCCTGCCTGCCTGCCTAATTGAATCTGCCTGCCTGCCTGCCTAATTGAATCTGCCTGCCTGCCTGCCTAATTGAATCTGCCTGCCTGCCTGCCTAATTGAATCTGCCTGCCTAATTGAATCCTGCCTGCCTAATTGAATCTGCCTGCCTGCCTGCCTAATTGAATCTGCCTGCCTGCCTGCCTAATTGAATCTGCCTGCCTGCCTGCCTAATTGAATCTGCCTGCCTGCCTGCCTAATTGAATCTGCCTGCCTGCCTGCCTAATTGAATCTGCCTGCCTGCCTGCCTAATTGAATCTGCCTGCCTGCCTGCCTAATTGAATCTGCCTGCCTGCCTGCCTAATTGAATCTGCCTGCCTGCCTGCCTAATTGAATCTGCCTGCCTGCCTGCCTAATTGAATCTGCCTGCCTGCCTAACCTGAATCCTGCCTGCCTGAATGAATCTGTCTGCCTGCCTGCCTGCCTTGAATGAATCTGTCTGCCTGCCTGCCTGCCTGAATGAATCTGTCTGCCTGCCTGCCTGCCTGAATGAATCTGTCTGCCTGCCTGCCTGCCTGAATGAATCTGTCTGCCTGCCTGCCTGCCTGAATGAATCTGTCTGCCTGCCTGCCTGCCTGAATGAATCTGTCTGCCTGCCTGCCTGCCTGAATGAATCTGTCTGCCTGCCTGCCTGCCTGAATGAATCTGCCTGCCTGCCTAAATGAATCTGCCTGCCTGCCTGCCTGCCTGCCTAAATGAATCTGCCTGCCTGCCTGCCTAAATGAATCTGCCTGTCTAAATGAAGCTGCCTGCCTGCCTGCCTAAATGAATCTGCCTGCCTGCCTAAATGAATCTGCCTGCCTACCTGGCTGCTTGTCTAACTTAATCTGTTTAACTGCCTGTCTTAGTCACATAACTCTGTAAAACAGCAAAAAAAAAAAAAAAAAATTAGTCAGGCAGGGCATTCTACTTGTAGGAAATGTAAAGTATGTAAAAAACCTTAGTGAAATAACACCAGAATATTTGCTGTGATCAAATTGAACATTACACTCCTTGCTCATATTGTTTAGTAAAAAGAAAAATGATTGAATAATTTCTATTTTTGCAAAACCCTGACTCTTTCTTTTGTAAAAGAAATCCATTTAGCAATACAACTGTCTGCAAAACCAGTTCTGTTATACTTGAATGAAGGGAGTCATCTGCCTTGTTTCCTCTGATGGTTGTAAAATAAATAGTCACTCTGTAAATCTGTCAGGAGTTATTGGAAATGACAGATGCTATGATAAGGTGCATCTGCAACTTATTGTGTCCCTTCCAACATAATCTTTTCCTTTTGAGAGTTTGGTTTCAGATTACTTTTCTTTTTTTTTTTTTTTTTAAAGTCAAAACGTGTACTGGGATTTTGGAGAACGTGTGGGTAGGATTGTTTATTGTTGGGGGCATTTGGGCAATGTATTACGTAATGCTTGTAGATTTATGTGTATTTTTAATTCTATAAAGCTTGATACAAGGCTATACTTGATGGAATAGTATTTTTTCTGAAACTTTAAAATTTAAGCAGCAAACTCAATTTTTGGTATTGCGCGCACACACATACACACCTGATTGCATAATGCATGAAACTTCGAGTCATGCCATAGGCGTAGAATCTTATCTATATATATATATATATATATATATATATATATGATAAACAAATAGGGTTGTTCCACCGAGAGAAATTGGTATAGAATAAAAAGTGTGAGAAGCCGTGAACATTTTCTTTAAAGTGTATATTTATTGATTTTGTTATTATAAATGTTATGATACATTAAGTGTCCATAATGGTATTTGTGACGCTACATGTGTTTAGAATCTAAAATTAACTCTCTTCAGGCAAATAAATTTGTGGCTTTACTAATCAACTTTTTTTTTTTTTTTTTTTTTTTTTTCAAAAAGAAGTCGATAAGTAAAGCCACAAATTTATTTGCCTGAAGAGTTAATTTTAGACTCTAAACACGTGTACCGTCACAAATACCATTATGGACACTTAATGCATCATAACATGTATAATAACAAAATCAATAAATATACACTTTAAAGAAAATGTTCACGGCTTCTCACACTTTTTATTCTATATATATATATATATATATATATAACAGCTCTGTTCATACATTGAGCATTATTTTATTAATACCTGAATAATAATACTATACATATGTACACCCTCCTTATATGTATATCTGTTAATTTATGTCATATATTTTTATGTTTGTCAATCTGTAGATAATGTTGGTTGGTTTTTTTTAATGGCATATGAACACCTCTATGGGTTATATCATGCCAAAATCTAAATATTTTGTATGCAATTTTTTTATTCTAAGTTTTGTTTTTGTTGAGATTATAATGGTTTACTAATTAAGCCATTACTTACATGCAAATGCTTTTAGGAAAAGTATTAATCTGTTGCTTCTCCCTCCAGCTATGGATAAATAGGACAGATTGGGTTCTCTAGCCTTGGTTGGCAACCAGTCTACCACAGAAAGTAATGGCAATTTACTGTGGGGAAAATCTCCTGTTTAGCCAGTCATGTCACTATAGAAACATAATCACCCAAGTGTGTATCATGTATGGAACTTAGTGAATTAACTCATTGCTAGGGAGAGAAGAGGTGGAATAATATCTTTCCAAGAGGTATTTGCATGTAAGTGAATATAATGGGAATTGAAACTTGGATTAACAATTCCAAGCCATTATCCATTCTAACACCCACACGTATACACTTACAGCACCTGATATTGCAATTTTTCATATTTTTTTATATAGCGGTCTTCAAAAATTTGAATACTTTCCTAAATCATGAATGTGGACAGGAATGTTACTTCAGTTGTTGTGTGATCAAACGTAAATCTGACATCTTGAGTAAGGCTCCTTGATAATGTATGTCATGTAATTAACATATATATTTGCATTTTTGTCTGAGGAACAATCTCTCAAAAGACAATTAAATTGATGTACAGTGTTGGTTTTTTGCAAAACAGTCAGTCAGTAAAGTGCCATACGTGACACACCCTTGGGCAATCATGTCTCGAAAGAGACATGACTAACTGGACAGACGATTATCCTGTAGTAGGTTGCTATTACTTTCTGTGTTAGACTGGCTGCCAGCCAAGGCTATAGAATCTAATCTACTTTGTTATTTAACCCATAACTGGAGGGAAGAGACGTGAACTTAGCTCCCCAATTTCTTGTTCCAAGCCGATATCCACTGCACCACAATGCACACTCATTAGATGACAGGAAAGAGTTATTGTGTATGATTAAGTTGGTTATATTAAATTTAGTATAATGTATATAAAATTTTATTTTTTTTTATTAGGATCAGTAGGGGATATATTACTACTTACGAGATTTGAAGAATTTTTTTCTTCTTTAAAGTTAATATATTTGATTGTGGTATAGTAAATTGATATGTTTAGGGTTATTAGAGAGTGTATTATGTTCTTTTTGATTTATGATAATATTTTTGATAGCTCATAGCAAATGTGCATTGTGGTGCAGTGGATATCAGCTTGGAATGAGAAACTGGGGAGCCGAGTTCAAATTCCAGCTGAATTCATTGCATTCACTTATGCGCAAATACCCTTGGGAAAGGTATTAATCCGTCTCTTCCTTCCAGTTATGTGTTAAACAACAGGACAGATTGGGTTCTATAGCCTTGGCTGGCAACCAGTCTACCGCAGAAAGCAATGGCAACCTACTGCGGGATAATCTTCTGCTCAGTCAGTCGTGTCTCTTTCGAGACATGATCGCCCAAGCGTGTATCATGTATGGCACTTAACTGACTGAATTTGTCTTAGTAATTTACCCTTAAAATGAGATTGAAAGCGCTTGGGGAAAATAGAAGAAATAATATATTGGAGTATCTTTTTCAATGAGTTTAATTGCAACATTTTGAAATTAATCTGTGAATTTGATTGAATAAAATAAAAAATACATATAACATGTTTAGATTACATTTTCGTAATAACAATTTATTGTAAATAATCAGGCCGGTAGATATAAATATATAATACTGTTTAATTAAAAAAACAGAATATCTACTTAAATATGAGTATCGATAAAAAATAATGTTCAAACAATTAATTTCAAATTGTCGGTTGTTTATAACCAAGTTTCGTTAAAATTTAATTTCCATAACATGTTTACACACACACACACACATATATATATATATATATATATATAACACATCACTTAATAAATCCCGGGCTTAACTAATAAAGCAACAACTTTTAGGCAAAATTCAACTTTATTCATCGACATAGTCTCCTTTTAAGGTGATGCACTGATTCCAACATTTCTCTAACAATTCAATGCCTCAGTTTCTGATATCACTTCTACATTCTTTCCCTAGCGTATTCTTTTGAGGTCTGCAAACAGTCAGTAGTCACTGGAGGCTGGATCTGAAGAATAGTGTGGATGAGGAACAATTAAAAGTGCAATTCATATAGTTTTGCTATCATTGTGATCGACTCGTAACACTGCATTGTCTTGGTGAAAGATCACTTTTTTCTTCTTTTGTGGCTGTTTTTTGGCGATTTCTTCATTCAAACACACCACTAATGCTATATAATATTCACTATGATGATTCTTCTTTTCTCAAGGTTATCGATGAACAAAATACCTTGCACTTCCTAAAATATGGAGGTCAAAACCTCTGGAGTGAAGTGGAGGATCCATGTTTTATTTGTTGTCATATATTTATACAAAAAGATTTTTTTTTTTTTTTGTTGAGTTGAAACAGTGCTCTTAATCATTGATGCATTGTTGTTTTTCATCAACTGTGAGCAAACGCAGCACCCACTTTGAACACAGCTTTCTCACTGACAAATGTTCATGGTGAATACACTGCCTTCTGATATGTTCAACTTCTCTGCTATCTCGCACAACTTCAATTTACTGCCAAAATGAGATTGTGGATATTTTTAGGTGTTTTCCAGGACAACTGCCGATTTTGGGTGACCTGAGCATTCAGCTTCATTTGTGTCTGTATGACTGCATTTAAATCAAACCTGCATAATCCCACGTTGGAGAGATGCCATCTTAAGATAATAATATTAAACAAATAAACATTCAAATTGTTGGCTAATGCCAGTTTTGTAAATTTCCGTATAATTTGGTAATGTTGTCTTTGGTTAATTTTGTTTACATTTTGATAAAGTCTGAGCAGATATTAATTGTTAGATTAAAATCTGGAGAATGATTATATAAAGGCTAAATTGAACTTTGTTTACTACAAAATCTTTTGTGGGTTGATTGGTAATGATACATTTGATATTAAAATGGCATCTCTCTGGTGTGGGAATATGCAGGTTCGATTCCTGCCAGAAGATAGATATTTTTTAAATGATTTCTCAAACGATTAAGGCCAGTGGATATTTTAATGTACTGTTTGACTAATATATACATATAAAATGAAACAAACATTCCACTCAAATATACAAAAAAATGTAATGTTAAACAAATAAAAATTCACACACACCCACACACACACACACACACACACACACACACACACACACACACACACACACACACACACACACACACACACACACACACACACACACACACACACACACACACACACACACACACACACACACACACACACACACACACACACACACACACACACACACACACACACACACACACACACACACACACACACACACACACACACACACACACACACACACACACACACACACACACACACACACACACACACACACACACACACACACACACACACACACACACACACACACACACACACACACACACACACACACACACACACACACACACACACACACACACACACACACACACACACACACACACACACACACACACACACACACACACACACACACACACACACACACACACACACACACACACACACACACACACACACACACACACACACACACACACACACACACACACACATGTATATATATATATGTGTGTATATATATATATACACACATGTGTATATATATATATACACACACACACACACACACACACACACACACACACACACACACACACACACACACACACACACACACACACACACACACACACACACACACACACACACACACACACACACACACACACACACACACACACACACACACACACACACACACACACACACACACACACACACACACACACACACACACACACACACACACACACACACATGTATATATATATATATGTCATCCGCAGACAGATCCGTTTCACTATATCACAGCCCATCAGTATGGCTAGACATTCAATTGCTTCTAGGTAGGATTGAAACCCAACTGAATTGACATCAGTTGGCGAGTTTACCCCTGAATTATGGGTGCTTGGTAGAGGAAGGTGGACTTTAGTGTGTGACATACAATTTGAACATACACCAGTAGCCGAGAGTGTTCAAATTCATTATTGAATTATAAATATTATTCATTATATATAAAGCAAAAGGTTGCTGCCCAAATATATAGTAATATATGTATCTTTAATGTATTACTAATGAAATAATTATTGATAAGCATTATTAATAATTTTTTGATAAAAATGATTTTACTATATGTATTGAATATTAAGGAAAAAAAAAAGGAATGTCAATAGTCAGGAATTATGGTAAACTTTACTGATATAAGATCATTAACTATGCATTCTGTATTATAAAAATGATTTACTGATCAAAATTATTTTTAATTATTTATGGGATTAGTTTTCATTCATTTGGATTTTCTTGGCCTCTAACTTTTAAAATGCACTGAAAATCAGAAAGAAATTTTTTTTTTTTTTTAATCATATCACCCCAAGCAAGGCGGTAATGCCACTGATGTGCAGGGGGCTACATAAGAGTGAGAAGATTAGAAAAGAGAAAACCAGAAACCGCATCCTAAACAGGAAACAAGGGATGAGCCTCTTCACCTGTTCAATAGATGTGGGTGGAGTGTGAACCGGGCGATAGTTTAGTCTATCTACTCCAATTGAAAAAAAAAAAAACCGAAGTGAGAAGATTAGAAAAGAGAAAACCGGAAACCGCATCCTAAACAGGAAACAAGGGATGAGCCTCTTCACCTGTTCAATAGATGTGGGTGGAGTGTGAACCGGGCGATAGTTTAGTCTATCTACTCCAATTGAAAAAAAAAAAAAACCGAAGTGAGAAGATTAGAAAAGAGAAAACCGGAAACCGCATCCTAAACAGGAAACAAGGGATGAGCCTCTTCACCTGTTCAATAGATGTGGGTGGAGTGTGAACCGGGCGATAGTTTAGTCTATCTACTCCAATTGAAAAAAAAAAAAAAAAAACGAAGTGAGAAGAAGATTAGAAAAGAGAAAACCGGAATCCACATCCTAAACAAGAAACAAGGTATGAGCCTCTTCACTTGTTCAATAGATGTGGGTGGAGTGTGAACCGGGCGATAGTTTAGTCTATCTACTCCAATTGAAAAAAAAAAAAAAAAAAACACGAAGTGAGAAGAAGATTAGAAAAGAGAAAACCGGAAACCGCATCCTAAACAGGAAACAAGGTATGAGCCTCTTCACTTGTTCAATAGATGTGGGTGGAGTGTGAACCGGGCGATAGTTTAGTCTATCTACTCCAATTGAAAAAAAAAAAAAAAAAAAACACGAAGTGAGAAGAAGATTAGAAAAGAGAAAACCGGAAACCGCATCCTAAACAGGAAACAAGGGATGAGCCTCTTCACCTGTTCAATAGATGTGAGTGGAGTGTGAACTGGGCGATAATGCAAGTGTTACTGAAAGAATTGGGTTGTTTTATGTAGTATTGGATTGTTTTACTGATGAGCCATACAAGCGTGTTATTTATATAATTTATTAGGTAGACAGCCAACTATTGACAAACGTTTATTGGCATCAGTCTTGCAGTCTCTGTAAGTAACTGTTAAGTGGTGAGTGACTAAAGAATTGTTACCACCAGTTGTACAACTATTAGCATTAATCACGACTTGTTGTGTTGTCTTTTGAAAGAGGAAACTTTGCCTCCAGGCATTGACTTTTGAATGTCAGATTTGGGTTAGGGTAATTTTATGGCTTTGATTGCCAAAGTTTAGAGTGGTGGATCTGTTGCTGCTAAGAGAGTCTTATAAAAACAAGGTCTTGATGGATGGACATATTTTTCTCCATATCAGGGGAGGGCATTATTTTTATTTTTTTTTTTTTTTTAATGGATGGGGCATTAGTTACTTTTTTTTTTTTCTTTACTATCATTTATATAGTATGAATTTTTTTTTTTTCATCTGGGATGAATTTTGAGGTTTGCATTTTTGATTAAACTACATAAACAAGGCGCTTGGCTGTTTGATAACACAGATGAGTGAAATATAAAGGAAAAAAATCCACTTATGCATGTAGCAGTTCTGTTAGTAATTCTTGAAATAATTTCTGATATTGGCACTCCTTTTCTTTCTGATTTATACTGCATTTCTCTTGTGAACTCATTTTAAATTTTTATTATCACATTATACTTTCGTGTAATAAATTTAACAGCAATGCATGTAAAACAAATATGCATATGCACACACAAAATTATAGTATTGTGAAAATAAAAATGTATCTCCAAATGAATAATGAATGAAGAAAACATTTGCAATGTTCAAAATATTAATTTAAAACAGAGCTCAATATAAAAATAGAGCAATGAATATTTATTATAAATTATGATGAGACATTGTTCTTTCAATGTTGAAACAAAATGTACAATTTTGTAATAGATTGTAGTTTGTACGTCTTCTAAAGTATAATTTATAATAAATATCTATAATTTCATTTATTTCCACAACCTTGGTTACAACCTTTCGGTATCTTCAGGGGATTTACAATAATTGATTTTCTCATTTTTCGAATACATGACTGGAATTTTCAAACTACCAAAAGTTTTCAAATGTTTTGGTTGTTTGAAAACTCTAGTCTAGTTTTAGATTTTGTAAAATATCTTCGTTTGTGTGTTTGAAAAACATCAAAATCAGTTATTGTAAATTACCTGAAGCTACCGAAAGGTTGAAACCTAGGTTGTGTAAATAACTCATTTCCAAATAAAAATATTCAAAAGTTTTACAATATAAATGTATTGAACACTTAATATGACTGTGTACTGGTCTAATTTAATTATGACCAAAAACTAGCTCATTATTTTATGTATATATAAATGTGTGTGTGTATTGTGGTGATACTGAGCAAAGCGAGGGACTAGATGTTTGCCCTCAGAGATTCAGAAAGCAAATGACCAAAACTGGTCTTTGTGCATCTGGCTCCATGCAAACCAATAAATAAATAAATATCAAATTCCTTTTATGGATCTGTAGCAGAACTCTGGATCCTAATTGATCATCAAATCACAAAATTCAAAATCTCAGAAAATCGTTTCTGATCCACCCCAATATTTTCAATAAATATTTTTCAATATTTAAGGATGGTCACTAACCGGGTCACCGGCAGTTCAGAGGAGGTTATTGCTGACACACATCAAAGATGTAACTCTGGACTTCAAGTGACCATTGTTCTCTCTCTCTTTCTCTCTCTCAACAATTACTGCTACAAACATTTTGTATGAACTCTTAATTCTTCAACCTTATCATTGAATACAAACTCTTTAATACCTTATCATTGAATACAACTCTACTCATAACTTCTTACTAAGATTTATAATTGAACATTAATTTCTACAACTCTTGTTATTCCTTCTTTTCATAAACTTCTATTTTAGCATTCAAAGTGTATATTTTATTATTCCACTCTTCAACACTAATCTACACCTTCAAACCTGCTGGACAACCAACCTTCTGATGAAAACCCTTCTGATGATTATAATTCAACATAAAACTTGAATGCTGTGGGGGTTTCGGTTTAATAAGACACAAGGCCAAATAAAAGAAACATTAACCAGCTCCCTACATTTCAATATATATATATATATATATATATATATGATTTCTAGAGCTCCATCTTGATTGACTACTAGCAGGATAGCCTGGCGTTGCTCGGGTGTAATGAAAGCTTTTATGTATATATTATTGATTTTCTGCACTATTCTAAGAACTGCAGTCTTGAAACTTCTGATTATTGTTTCTTATGTCTTTGTCTATGAATGTATCAAATTTAATTAAAATCGGACCACTCCTTCTATAACCCGACTTTTTCGATATTTATCAGGGGTACCTCGACACAAAATCTAGCTAAGAACACTCGCAGATGCTTATAGTACAACTGTGTAAATTTTCAAGAAGATCGGTTCAGCCGTTTCTGAGTCTATAGGTAACGGACACACACAGACAAAGTTTCATTTATAAATAAGTTTAGATTTCTTCAAGTGCTGTAGTTGTATTAAACCACACTTAGCCAACTATGGATTGGCATTGCTATTTAACCCACAGCTGGGATGGATGAGAAATTTATTTACCCTTTAATGGCTGTTGTTTTTTGAGCTGCTAGGGATCCACTTAACCTCCTCATCAGATCAGGGTCTGATTGGTATGCTGATTTATTCAGTGACTATACAACTGCTTGGGTTTTGAATTCAGTGTTTCTTCTCCTAGACCAGTTGCCACCCAAAACTGTAGGACTAAGTCTCTCCTGAGCATGGTGGGAGTAGCATATTAGTCCTTGATGAAGAAATTTAAATTAGTGAGTTAAATTCAAATTTTCACCTAGTTTGTGACATTCATTTTCACAGGAATGCCCTTAGAAAAAGCAGGGTAGACTGGGCACTCTAGCCATGAGAAGTACAGTTAAGGAGACAGCTCTTATGGGTAATTCCATCTCAAATCATCCAGAAAAAAACATCTTTGACACCCTTACCTCTCAGATTTTTTTCAAATTTTCACCATATGTTGGTATCATAGAAACTAGAAAATCCTGAAAATTTGAGCGTCTAACTCTAAGCGGTTCCGGAAATATCGCACTTTTAGTATTTTATGAAAATCGTGTTTTGTTGCAAATTTCCGCCATTTTGAATTTACATTTTTGGGCATAAATCCATTTCTAGACAAGGTTCAGTCTTGAAAATTTGCACTAAAATGGTTTTCCACATGAGGAATCCAAAAATCATATCTAAAACCTCTGAAAATGAACTGTTTTTGAGTTATTGAACTTTTAAGCCGAGGTTTGGGTATTGGTCTCGCGCGTCCCAAAAAAAAACATGTGGCACTATGGGAAATTGAATTTTTTTTGTTTCTACACATTCTTGATAGTCTGAACTTGAATTCCTCCAAAAATGGTGTTTGGTTCTTTTCTCGTTAGCTCACAATTGAACCTCAAAGATGGGCCAATCACAGTGGACATTCCCAAATTAACTGCATCATGTGGTGTGGATACAATGTATTTGCAGCATTTATGAACCCATAAAAATTGTCATGTGATTAACCCATTTTTTAGGTTTAATTGTGAACTTGGGAAGAAAGAACAGAAGCCCATTTTTCTGGTAATCAATGCAGGGGATATGGATACTAAGAAACAGTACCTATGCCGGGTGCGTATGTGGTATGATAGTACATTAAAGTCAAAAACTATCAAGACAACACAACATCTTATGAGTGTAAGACAACATATGCTGTCACAGTTTTATCATAATCCTCGTCAGAAATAGTAAAGCTCCTTCCACTTGAGTTTGTTGTAGGTACATGGATGCTACAAATGATGTTTTTGAAAGGAACAGGACACTGGTCAGCATTGGAAGGCCAGTTGAATATTTTACGTGGACCATGGGGGTGCATGAACTGAACATCAACATCACCTTCATTGAGGTTTACTTTCTGCACCAATCCGACCCACCAGAATGAGTTGTACACACATGTTATATATGTTGAAGGAGCAATATCTCCAATGTCAACATGAGTGAGGATTTTAAAGTCGTGAATATCAACAAAGGATTCATCCTCACTACAGAGTTTGTGTCCAATCTTGCATCCTGATTGTGGAACAAAGTGATGGCTACTTCTCGTCCCGGGTACTGTTTTCCCATCCACAAACCTCTTCTTCATTCTATTCCTCACCTCAACCATGTCTTCCTTGTCAATTCCAAAGAACACAATGGACTTCATTTCTGCTTGGCACACTTCCAGTAATGCTTTGTAAGTTAGAATCTGGTTGTTCAATGGTCTCTGCAAGCTTCGCTTTGCTGCATGCCGTTTAACAGCACCACCAATCCCATCACAAGGGGATTTTCCATGGCTGGTTGCAAAAAATATCCACTCAGCATCGATACCATAATCATCTTTGTGAAAGCACAGATTAAGAAAGTTTTTAAAATTCTTATATTGGGCACCACAACCATCTGAAGCATAGTAGATTTTGTTGATACCTGTGAGATGTTGTTTGATGAAATCTGTCATCATGGTCTGTATTTTGTGAACAAAGTGTCATGTGTATTGTCATCAGAGATAAAACATAGCGAATGATGTTGTAGAAATCCATCTTTGTCTTTGTAGTATATTACAAGGGGGTGAAGAGTGCAGTACTCTTTGCTCCAGTGAAAACTTTGTATCTCATTCTGAATGAGAAACTGATAGTTTTCAGCGAAATCACCCAACACCATGACCTCATTTTTTCCCAAATTTTCTTTTTTTGCCTTCACATAACGTGCTTGGGCTTTGGCAAGGTACGAGTGTCTTGTCATTTCATTAATCTTCTCCACCAGAAGCAATTTGTACTCCCCATATGCTGTTGTAAGTGTCATCAGGGCAGCTCGATCAGTTGTCTGCCATTGGCAGTAGTGGAATTCAGATTCCATATCCAGGTGTGATAGTTCATCCTCCAGGAACTGTTTGAGGGCTTCACTCCCAGGACATGATTCACAACGATGCATCATACAGACCCGGTTATCTGTGTTACAAACCAGTTTCTGAATCAAGTCTTTGTATGTGCATTTCCAGTCAATTGCATCCACAAGCAACACTGCATTTTGATGAGTGCTGCACACACAAACTGAATGAGTCCCTGATGAGCCGGCAGGGACACACCACTTTGGCCTGAGAGAGCAGAACTTGGAGAAACCAATTTTCACATTTGGATATTTTTCTTTGAATGCAGCAAACATTTCTGACAGGTTGCAGAGAACCAGTCGCTTTTGTTTGTGCTCATTCTGTCTAACACTTACGTAGTCCTTCTTACCTGGCATCTGGCGACTGTATTCATTGTCCTCATAGAAACTCAGTACCAGGTCGAGAGTTTCTTGGGGAATGCCCAATGGGTAGTTATTAAATAAACATTATTATTATTTTTTGTTTTTATTAATTACCATTTATTTAATTAAAAAAAGAATATAATTTTATTACATATAAAATCATTTAAACTGTTTTTTTAATTTCTAGGCTATTATTGATAAAAATATTTAAATGAATTTTTAAATATTATTATATACTTCTTAAACTAAATTCATTTTTTTACAAAACATTCTACAATACGAGAAAAATGTGAATTAAGTTTTATCTTGAAAAAGAATGGGAGTCAAAATTTCAAAATCTGTTGGGAACAAATATAACTAAATACTGAAGATGCAGTGAAAAGCTTCATTAAGGTATTCATGTACAATCATGACAGTCAGAATGTAAAAGAGAACTGATCCATTTTGTAAATTATGAAATAGACATTATTTGTGAATGGCTTAGAAAACTTCTGGTGGTTACAGGATGCAATATAGAAGTTGTTCATACAGAATGGAAACATATTGAATTCTATATTGCAAATAATTTCAGAGATAAATTTAAATATAATTAAAGATTAATTCTTCTTTATTCCTTTCGTCCTTATCCGGTTACATGGCTTTACCTGCTACTTGCACCCTTGCATCAAACAAAATAGTTTCATCCAACTTAGAGAAACATCAGAAAGCAGTAATACCACTTCTTAAAGGAACAGCAAGTCAAAATAAAATTCAAGTTTTCCTGTTTGTGATGAAGTCAAGTGACTCCTTGTACACAGCTCTGTCTGAAGTGAGGCCCCTGAAACTGCCCATCTTTGAGGTTCAATTGTGAGCTAACGAGAAAAGAACCAAACACCATTTTTGGAGGAATTCAAGTTCAGACTATCAAGAATGTGTAGAAACAAAAAAAATTCAATTTCCCATAGTGCCACATGTTTTTTTGGGACGCGCGAGACCAATACCCAAACCTCGGCTTAAAAGTTCAATAACTCAAAAACAGTTCATTTTCAGAGGTTTTAGATATGATTTTTGGATTCCTCATGTGGAAAACCATTTTAGTGCAAATTTTCAAGACTGAACCTTGTCTAGAAATGGATTTATGCCCAAAAATGTAAATTCAAAATGGCGGAAATTTGCAACAAAACACGATTTTCATAAAATACTAAAAGTGCGATATTTCCGGAACCGCTTTGAGTTAGACGCTCAAATTTTCAGGATTTTCTAGTTTCTATGATACCAACATATGGTGAAAATTTGAAAAAAATCTGAGACGTAAGGGTGTCGAGGTCTGGATGATTTGAGATGGAATGACCCTTATATCAAATGTATGGAGAAGGCAATGGGAAATGACTTTCTCTTTCCCAAGAAATCATGGTAATTTCCAGGTAAGAAAAAAAAAAAGAATTTGTGGTATGTTATCAGTGGCAATTGTGGAACTTTAAAAATGGGAAGGCCACTTAGATTTTTCTGAGGAGGATCATATACACAACTTAGGAATGAGTTTGAGTATATTACTTCACTAAATTAAATGAAATAACTTTTAATTCATAGTAGTGGAGTTCTAATCTATTCTTTCCCTCTTTTCTACTCTTAATCTGTTGAAACACAAGAGAAGTTAATTTCAAAACAAAATCGAAGGGTTAATGCTAATCTCAATACTAGCAGAACAATGTGATTTGTCTGCTCAAATTTTTTGTTCTTCAAAACTGTTTTGAAACACAAAAAATAAATGTGAGAAAAAAATAAATATGAAAAAAAATAATGCAACAAAATCAATCAAAATGCTGTGGCCACCACAGCCATACAAAAACCAACTAAAAAAAACTGTCCGCAAAGTTCAGCCATACGATTAAGAAGCTACTTTGAAAGAAGGAAATTTTTTGTCAATCATATCACCCCAAGCAAGGCGATAATGCCACTGATGTGCAGGGGGCTACATAAGAGTAAAAAGATTGGAAAAGAGAAAGCCGGAAACCACATCTTAAACAGGAAACAAGGGATGAGCCTCTTCGCCTGTTCAATAGACATGGGTGGAGTGTGAACCGGGCGATAGTTTAGTCTATCTACTCCATTTGAAAAAAAAAAATAATATAATTTCTCCATGAAACAAAACCTCAAATGGGGCATTTGGATTGGCACAAACCCAAGTTAACATACATGCTATTTTACTTATATCTTTAGATTTCAACAAAAGTTAATCTAAATTATTTTACATCAATATTCAAAGAAATTTACTTAAAAAATAGTCAATTCACACTACTACTAGTCCAAAAATGTTAGTTTGATCAAATGGTTCGACTCTGGGTATAGTTGGTAACTGGATAATTCACAGACGGATAATTCATTCACTTGGCTAATATCCTGAGATACTGTCAACAGGATAATTTCCGCAATGGTCTTGATGTAATGTTGATTTTCTCAAACTAAAAGGTTGAAACTTAGGTCACGAAAATAACTCATTTACAAATAAAATATGTATATAGTCTCTTCTGTCTGTATCTATCTATCTATCTATCTATCTATAATCATAGAAGTAGTACAAACTAATGGGTTGATAGTCCACTGTTTGTAGTGATTTATTTTATTAAGAGTGCTCGATATTTAGTAGAGCTTTATATATGGTAATATTTTTATTATAAGTTTATAATAAAAACATAGTTTACTGTAACACAAGAGCTGTTTCCATACTTTCTTATTAGCACCTCATCAGGCAGTGATTTGATGAGGTGCTAACAAGGTAGTATTGAAGCACAATGGCTCTTGTGTTGCACTTAACTATGTTTTATTAGAAACTTATAATAAAGATATATCAATAGCATAACTCACTTTCATCATCCCAATATGCATATATTTGTTTTTAATTATATATATATATATATATATATATATATATCAATAGCATAACTCAGACTTTCATCATCCCAATATGCATATATTTGTTTTTAATTATATATATATATATATATCAATAGCATAACTCAGACTTTCATCATCCCAATATGCATATATTTGTTTTTAATTATATATATATATATATATCAATAGCATAACTCAGACTTTCATCATCCCAATATGCATATATTTGTTTTTAATTATATATATATATATATCAATAGCATAACTCAGACTTTCATCATCCCAATATGCATATATTTGTTTTTAATTATATATATATATATATATCAATAGCATAACTCACTTTCATCATCCCAATATGCATATATTTGTTTTTAATTATATATATATATATCAATAGCATAACTCACTTTCATCATCCCAATATGCATATATTTGTTTTTAATTATATATATATATATATATATATATATATATATATATATATATATATGTCAATAGCATAACTCAGACTTTCATCCCAATATGCATATATTTGTTTTTAATTATATATATATATATATATATGTGTCAATAGCATAACTCACTTTCATCATCCCAATATGCATATATTTGTTTTTAATTATATATATATATATATATATATATATATATATAAAATTAATGTGGAAAAACCTGTCCCTTAAGTGTGTGATATTTAATTCCTGCTGACTTTGAAGTTCCATCAGTGAAAAGGGGTTGAAATAACAAAAAATTATATATATTTCTATCTAAATGTACATATTATATATTGAACTGCTACCTCTTTTTTTATTTTTTATTCATACCATTTAATTTTCATTTTTTAATATTGCCTATACCAAACAAAAGTTTTAAACCATTTTCTTGCCTATCTCATTGTATGCAGTCTTCAGAGATGAAAATGTTTGTCTATTTCATAGTGGTAGTCTTTTTTAAAGCGAGTTTTCTTAGAGCTTGGCACCTTATAACCTAGATAAACTAAAAAATCATGTAACTGCTGTGAAGGGTGAGTAAGCCCATCTTAAGATAAGAGTTGAAGCGTTATCTTTTACACTGATTAATTTGATAGAAACATATAAGCAACCTATCAGTTTCCATTCACAAAATTTGCACAACTATAATAACAAAAAAGAAACAAATGTGTGTGCATATATTACTAGTCTTTTTTCATCATATGGAATGTCATGTAAGACTGATTATTATAGAGATTTTTATGATATCCTTACCAACTTTCTTCAATTTATTACTTGATGTTAAGTCAGTGCTCTAATTTTTTCCTTTGCGTCTATATCTTCTCTTTCTCAGCTTTTATTTTTATTTTTTTTTCTTAGCATATTTTCTTTTAAGTTAAAGTTTTTGGGATTATTTTTCATTCATTTAGATTTTCTTGCCCTATAACTTTTCATAGACTGTTTTTTTTTCTCTCCCTCTGCCTGTTCTCTCCCTCTGCCTGTTCTCTCTGTTTGCCCCGTTCTTTCTCTCTTTCTCTTTGCCCCGTTCTTTCTCTCTTTCTCTTTGCCCCGTTCTTTCTCTCTTTCTCTTTGCCCCGTTCTTTCTCTCTTTCTCTTTGCCCCGTTCTTTCTCTCTTTCTCTTTGCCCCGTTCTTTCTCTCTTTCTCTTTGCCCCGTTCTTTCTCTCTTTCTCTTTGCCCCGTTCTTTCTCTCTTTCTCTTTGCCCCGTTCTTTCTCTCTTTCTCTTTGCCCCGTTCTTTCTCTCTTTCTCTTTGCCCCGTTCTTTCTCTCTTTCTCTTTGCCCCGTTCTTTCTCTCTTTCTCTTTGCCCCGTTCTTTCTCTCTTTCTCTTTGCCCCGTTCTTTCTCTCTTTCTCTTTGCCCCGTTCTTTCTCTCTTTCTCTTTACCCCGTTCTTTCTCTCTTTCTCTGCCTGCCATACTTTGTCCATGTCTTGTTCTCCATGTGCCTGTCTTCCGCTTTTCTCCTTTTCTTCCTTTGCTCTGTCTTATTTTACCGACTTTATATCTAATATATTTAATATAACCTTTCTATTTTCATTAATCCATTTCGCTGAATAACATTCTTTTCTCTTAATCTTACTATTTTCTGTTCACTCAGTTTTTTAAATTTTAATATTCATTTTTTTATTTTCCCCACCAGTGCCTTAAATACAAGTGACTTGCAACTTAAATATGAAAACAGATTATTTAAAAATAAAAACCAATATTTATGAAGTAGCAATAACATTTTCTTCAAATTGCATAGCAATTTAAGAATCAACATTCTTTTCTATATCTCAGTAATTCCTTCCTTCCTTCGGCATGATGCATGCTTGGGTAATCATATCTCTTTTTTATTAATGATATATTCTACTGGTCATAAAGTGGGGGATCTGTTTTCTATTTTCATTAAGTACTAAATTGACCCATCCCCTCATATTACTTCATATTAAAATTCTAACTTAGCGGCCATGCATGATGCACAGCTGGATGATGTCTTTCTTTGATTTAGGATTGATATCATACAATAGTCTACTGTACATAAAATGGAGGCTCAGTTTCTATTGTCATTAAGTACTAAATTAATCCCCCCTAGAATTACTACATATGAATATCCTTACTTAGATGTCATGTGTGTTGCCTGCTTGGGTGATCCTGCCTCTTTTAGATTCATGATGAACTTCAAAGAAGAATTCTGAAAGTAAATGAAAGATTTGATATATGAGAGTTGTTCAATTATTATCCACCTTGAACAGTGTGTCCAAGTTTTCATACAATAACTTCATTCCTTCTTCTGTGTTTAATTAATCATGGTCCATTTCCAGAACTGCTTCTCTGGTTTTACCATTTAGACTCTGTCGGCGCTCTTTTCCTCATATCTATATTTGTTGCCAGTTACTAGAACTTCATTTCTTTTTCCTAAACATGGTACTTGTCTGAGATAAGCACTGGTGAGGATAAAAACTTGATATTTGTATCCATTTGTCCTTTTTTACCAGATGGTAAAACAGGATCTTTCTCAAAGTGTGTGATAGCACTTCATCAGACAATCAAAAATTATTCACTTAAGAGAGATTACAGCAAACGTCAATAATAACTAAAGGTTAAATCTGCTTTGTCATGAAGGGAGGCAAGCTACTGCCACTGCTTAGAACACATCGAATATTTTCAGAAATTTGTTGGCCAAGGATGGTGAGTTCAATCTTTGGTAGGACCACAAAACTCAGTAATATGGTTAACAGTATCTAATAAGAATGGACATTAAAATGAAGTATAAAATAAAATTGCATTACCATAAAGTAGTAATATGGAAATATGAAACACAACAACAACAAAAAAAACAAAAACAGTATAACTGGTTTATTGGAGCTCAATTCAGGATGAGAAAGGTACACATGCCAAGACCAAATGTTATATCACAAATAGAGGTTAATTAAATTTAAGCCTAAATACAACTCATGCTTACAGAGATGGTTGGTAGGATTTAATGTAAATAAATTTCAAAATCTTCAAATGAAATTTAAAAATATAAATAGATGTTTTTTTATTTCTTTAAATGCTATGTTCATTCAGGATGTAGGCAATTATGGCTCTCCACAGATTCCTTTTATTATCTGGGAATTGCTATGGCTTAAGAATTTTCCTTTCTCCTCAACTGGTTGCTATCCAATGTTAGAGAGCTCAGTCTATTTTGCTATTTAACCCATAGCTATTGGAAGATATGAAGTTAGGCTTCTCCCTATGGCATTTGTGCAAAAAGTGATGTAACTGACTTAGCTAGAATTTGAACTTAGGTCACCAATTTCCATTTCTGTTACACTACATGAATAAAGTTTATCTATATTATCTGAACAGTTTGTACATAAAAGAAATAGAATTTATGTTTCAATATGTTATACAAAAATTTGTTTCTATATGTTACGTTATACAAAAATTAGTTATTTGTATACATAAAAGTAAAAGCATGCATGTGTATTTGTTTGCTTATTTCATGTTTTACTATATTTGCTTGTCTGGATGCATGAAAAGTAAAGTACTATTAAACCCAAATCTCTACATCTGCCATTACTTTCCTATCGTCATGGAACAGGATCAAGTGCAAGTGTAGTATTTCAGTCGATGTTCTTGTTGCTTATGGCAACCAGGACTTTGGGATTGCTTCTGAGATGAAGAATATAAGAGTGCAGTCAAAAATTGGAATTTTCACTGACTAAGCCTACAGGCCATTAATATTAATTTCTTGACTCATATTTGTTGCCATTTATTCATATAGTGTATATACATAGATCTGGGCTTGAACCAAAGCCATAAATAACCAGTTAATTTACCATAGTAATTGAAAATCATATACTGCACATTTTAGTGTGTTAATATATATTTGTGTATTTGGGCAGCAATTCCTCTTTTATACAAATTTCATTAAAGATGACTGATGAGGGACTGTGATAATGCTTTTTTTTTTTTTTTTTTTTTTTTGTATAAGTGTTTTCTTTTCTGATCATAGTGTATAAAAACTGTTCAAATGGTTTCTATATCTGAGCAAGTTGAAGAAGAAACAACCTTGATAATGGCAAATAATAACTACATTGGACCTATAGCTGTCTCTACTGCTAGGAAGATTGTGTCACTGTGCCGGACCAGAAAGTTTTTTCATCAAAATTGATCTTGTACATTTATAAATATATCATTCATCTGTACATTGAATACTATTGGCATATTTAGTTGGATGCTCTTGCTATTCATCTTGAGGTTCTTGACAAAATCCCAAAAAAGGATCTGCCATGCAATTGATGTTATCCATAACCAGTCCCTAGCATTGATAATGTCTTAATGTCTCCATTTAAATGCCAACAAGAACCCCAAAAGTTTGAATTAAAATAGCTTTAAAAAAAAAAAATCACTCATTCTAGAATTTTTTTTAAAAACAGGTTCTTCTGTTTGGTTAGTTTTGAATAATTTCTTTTATCTATATATATATATATATATTTATGCTTTCACACTCTGATTGAGCACTCTGGAAGAATGGTAGACTTTGAAAAATAATATCTACTCTGGCATCTATGCATCGTTCATTCAGCAATGAATTAGACCACTCTCAGCTATTGGGTGTGTATAATGATGATAATCACATTAAAAAGTCTGCCTCCTTCTACCAAGCGCCTATAGCTCTGAGGTAGAATCGCCGACTGATGCCAATTCAGTCAACTTTCAATCCTGGATAAAAAGCAATCGGCTGTCTAAAACCCTACTGATGAGCTGTGATACAGCAAAACGGATCTGTCTGCGGATGACTATATATATATATATATATATATATATATATATATGAGAGCTTTTAATGACAATGTTTCAGCTGTTATGTTTTCCTAGGAAGTCTGTGAGAAATATTTTGATAATAAAGATAAAAAAATTACCTTACACTAACCAAATTAGAACATGCCAATCTCCTTAAGAGAAAAGACAAAATATATTATCTGTGATTATATTCTACAGGAATAAAGCAATCAAAATACAATAATTTAAAGTTTGTGTTTTATAGATTAAAATTTTCCAATGTGTAGATGTGTTTGGATTCTGAATTATTACTTTGTGTCTTGGGTTTCAAGTAAGCTCCTGAAGATTAAAATATCTTTTGCTGATATGGTTTAGAGATAAGTGAAAACTGGCTGGGTTTCTGTTACAAATTTGGAAGTAGTCCGGCTTCTCTTGATAAATGTTATTCTGTCTATCTACTAATTGGTGTCTAATACATGTGGAGAGAGAGATTATTTTTCTCAACTTGCAATAAACAGCGTGATCTTAATAATTCTTAGGTGTAGGGTCAGAAAATTTTTCTTTCCTCTAATTATTTCACCCCAAGCAAGGCAACAAAGCCACAAACACACAGGGGTTACTGAGTGTTAAAGTGTATAAGAAAAACATTAAGGGTAAGAACAATGAAAGAACATAAGATAGTTAACAATTGACATGGCATTTAAATTTTTGAAGTTCAAAGTTTACTGGAAAGCAAAAAGCCAGAAGAGTTTCATAAGTGAAAAGTGTGAGAAAAACTGCTAGCATAAAACTTAGTTACATCTAGCTATTTTGACTGTAAAATGAGACCTAATTGTCAGCCGAGTACTGCACATATTTTTTTAAAGTCTCAGTATCATAGAGAAAAGCTCATTAGAAAAATAACCATGAAAGTATTTATAGAAAAGGTACAGGGAAATTAGGGCAGTGGGAAAGTGTCTGAAACCACAATGCCAGGTCAGGACCAATAACATTGCAGATTCTTCTTTGGTCTCTTGCATTTCAGTGTGAACTTGTTTCCTTTTTTTAAATGTAAGTTTTGTGTTTATTATTAAATAACTTTAGGAGTATTTACTATTAACTGTTTATTATTAAATAACTTTAGGAGTATTTACTATGAATTAACTTCATTCTGAAATTTTTTTGTATTACAACATTGTCATATTTTTTTTTTTTAATCGTATCACCCCGAGCAAGGTGGTAATGCCACTGATGTGCAGGGGGCTACGTAATAGTGAAAAGATTGGAAAAGAGAAAGCTGGAAACCACATCCTAAACAGGAAACAAGGGATGAGCCTCTTAACCTGTTCAATAGACATGGGTGGAGTGTGAACCTGGTGATAGATAGATCTATCTACTAGTTGTCAAAAATACCATTTTTGGTTCCTGATTTTAACACTGAAGATGAAAAAAAAAAGTTACATTTTTAGTAAACTGTTTTCTTTGATTTTAAAGTTAAAAATATGACTGAAACACACAGAAATAATTTAGTGATACAAGTCTTACTAATTAATCCATAGCTGGGGAGAGAAGAGTTGAAGTCATCTCTTTCCCTAGAGTAATCACATGTAAGTGAATGTAATAAATCCAAAAAGAATTTGAGCTTGGCTCTCCAATTAACAATTCTGAACCCCTATCCATTACATCATCTGCTCATCTAAGCTTGCAGCATTTAGTATTCCTAAGTGTTTACTCATTTAGGTATAAACCAAGAAAATCATTGGTTTGGGTATGATGGTAAACTGCATCTGGTAGCAAGCCCTCTGTTTGGGAGGTTATGAAAAGCATGGAACCACCTCTTAATTGTTGTTCCCATGTTCACCCTGACTTGGAGTGGTAGTACCTGTTAAGGTCCCAGGAGTCAAAACACTATGAAAGTATAAAAATAGACTTTTATAGAAAAATATATCCATAAAAATAGACTTTTATAGAAAAATATATCCATAAAAATAGACTTTTATAGAAAATATATCCATAAAAATAGACTTTTATAGAAGAATATATCCATAAAAATAGACTTTTATAGAAAAATATATCCATAAAAATAGACTTTTATAGAAAAATATATCCATAAAAATAGACTTTTATAGAAGAATATATCCATAAAAATAGACTTTTATAGAAGAATATACATATTTGAAGGAAAAATATTACCCCCCAAAATTACTATAACACAGTGGGTGGAGAATTAGTGCTATAATACATTTTTGAATACAAAACTAGAAGACATCTTCAGTTTTCTAAAAGAAAAAAAAAGATAAAAATATTTTTCATTAAAATGTGACTAAATCAACCTTCTCACTACAATCAAACATAAAATATACTTTAAAACCTTACTTTTTTGGCATTAAATAACCCACAGAGGTTGATATGTCATTAAATAAAACTCATCATTGATTAGTTTCATTGACTGCATGGGAACTAATGTTTCAGCATGGTAGGGCTGCAAGCCTTATTTAAAGTTTATGGAGACTGTGTCAAAAGTAGTTTGTCAAGTAACAAAGATTTATCAGTGAGCATTGCTTGTTGGTGTTGTAGAGTGGCTGACACCCCTGCAGCACTCTCAATGATGGATGGCCTATAGTCTGAAATGGTCTATTTAAGTAAAGATTAGTAACATTTGATGTGTAATATTCGAGTCTCATTTGAGTAATATTCGAACTGATTATTTTGGCGACTATTGTGATCTAAACCCCTCCACTTGTTGTAAATTCTGTCTTGTCTGTCAATGTAACTATTGTACTGTTCTGTGTATATCCATTTAGCATCGGATATTATGCTGGATAAAATAATAGCACACTTTCTTTGTGTATTGTATCCACCGTGCTGCAATAGATAGAAATCAAATCAAGGCATGAGAAATATCTCTCACACACACACACACACACACACACAAAATATCCAGATGAAATTCACTCGTACCAGCTTGTTTAAGTTAGCTGCTTTTGATGTGTAACTTTCATATAGGTTAAATAATTAAAAAAAGGTACATGACAAACTTTTCATATACAATTCACAACTTAATTTTTTGTTGTGGAGAAGTGGAAATGGCTAACTTAAATAAATGCAAAAGATTATAGGCTGTGTGAAATGTACTCTTAAGACTGACCATCATTCAAAGGAAGATGGAACTGGGAGAAAATAGTCTTTCTCCACTGAACCAAACAGTTGACAAAATCAGTATGGAATTAGTTAAGTGAAATTTCAATTCTAAGAAAATGGTCATTTAGAATTCAGAAACTGATTTCATACATATTATAAGGCTTAATTCATACTACAATTCCTTTAGACAAAAAAATCTAATTTGAATCATAACAAATAGAAATAACATTGTTATTGTACAATACACTGTTTTCACTCATCCTTTTAAAAATAATTAAAAAGGTGCAGCTAAGAAACAAATTCTTGGTGTACTTGTCATGTTATGCTTTTTGTAATCCATTTATAAGTATATACAACAATGCATTATGATATGTGAAAAAACAAATTGTATACAATGACTAGAAAAACACTTTGTAATGTTCATATTTATTTGACAAAAAAAATTTTGAATCAAAAGAAAATTATTTTAAATCTGTTCAGTTTTCTTTGTTTTCATCCTATTCCTTTATTCAAATAAACAAAATTCTAAATTAATCCTACCACTTCATAAGATTTTCTTTTTAACCCTTTCCCACTTGGTATTTTTTTTTTTTAAATTTCCAACTCCTTTTCTTATTTTAAACTCTAAATCCTACATTTCAATATAAACTTACTTTTTTAGATTTTTTTCAAAACACTAACCTAATGCTTGAGCATTATATAGTAAAAATTTCAGATAAAAAATCAACTAAACCTTGTTAGTTTATGCATTTATTTATCAAAAAGCTACAAAAATCATTAACTCACAATTATTCGTATTTATTTTGTACAGAACATTTTGTGGCATTGGGTGGGGAAATTCAATCTTGAATTTTGGTTATAAAGACCCTGGGCAGATCAGGATATCTCCAAAACCTGGGACTGATTTTGGATGCAAGGATTGAAGACAAATTTTTTAAAATCTCTAGTAGTTCAATTTGAGTTTTTATGAAAATAAGTCCTATTGATTTTGTAATTAATTTTAATAAATTGGTCTCAACCTGGAATGGGATACTTAGTCTTAAATACTTTTTCCTTTAGAAATGAATTAATATTTAATTCATGAAGCCTTTTTAATTAAGTGTTAATTGTGAGTTAGGGTAAAATTATTTGCCTTAACTTCATTTGACTTGAAATTCTGAACTGTTTTTGTATTTTGTTAATATTTTGAAAAGCAAACCCTTGAATTGGCTTATTAATTTATTTTATTTTTTAGTTTTAGTTGTTCACTTTTTACTTTTTCATTCTTTACTTTAATAGGCCTCATATCAGAGATTCTGGAATAAGTGGGTGGGGGGTTCAAAGAAAAATTTGAAAATATTTTTATTTTATTTCTATTACCACTCCTTAACTTTTTTATTTTTTTATCATTTTTTAAAAAATTATCCCAACTTGTTACACCAGTACTACTTGAAGTAAAAGTTGCAACTTTACTTTAATGGGATATGACAAACTTTTTTTTTCTTCTTCTTTTTAGCTTAGCAGTTGTTTATATGTTTATTTAGCCAGTAGAAATAAACTACATCCAATTTCAAAAATTAATTACCTAATCCCAACTCACCATAAAAAAAAACACTATTTGGAACTAGCATGGAGTAGGTCTTCCATTTGCTTGTTTCAGTATTCAATTTTTCATGGATTTGATCAAATTATCAATAATCGTATGATCCACTCTTGCCACTCTTTGAGCAATGATTCTTTAATGGTTGCCACTGACGTGATTTTAGTTGCACATCCTCAAAGATTTTGGTCAAGATGCTCCCAAATGTGCTCTATTGGATTCATGTCAGAACTTTGGGCTACCCATGGCAGTCACTTGATTCTTTGCAATTCCTTTCAGGCCTTTGCTTCTTTGCTTGTATGACATAGCGTGCCATCTTCTTGAAAAGGTAGACATTCTTATCAATCTGATAGGTTTCAAATAGTTGAAGTAGTTCTTTCTCTAATAAACTATCGCCCGGTTCACACTCCACCTACATCTATTGAACAGGTGAAGAGGCTCATCCCTTGTTTCCTGTTCAGGATGCGGTTTCCGGTTTTCTCTTTTCCAATCTTTTCACTTTTATTTTTTTTCCTATTGGAGTAGATAGACTAAACTATCGCCCGGTTCACACTCCACCCACTTCTACTGAACAGGTGAAGAGGCGCATCCCTTGTTCCCTGTTTAGGATGTGGTTTCTGGCTTTATCTTTTCTAATCTTTTTACTCTTACGTAGCGCCCTGCACATCAGTGGCATTATCGCCTTGCTTGGGGTGATATGATTAAAAAAAAAAAAAATTTGATAGTATTTTAGACTATTCAACCGCTCGACAAGAATCAGCTCAGATTTCTTTCCAAACTAGACAGTACCCCACACCATTGCACCAGTCCCTCCATGTTTCACGATTGCCTGCAGACATTCAGTGTTTCAAGTCTCATTCTGATTTCTCCAAACATAAACCTGTCTTGAATTCAGATAATGGCAGAATTTACTTTCATCTGACCAAATTAGACTGGCAAAATTCGTAATCTTAACTCCCAAAATTCTCTCACCCAGTCTAAACTGCTGTTCTTGTTAACCTCTGAAATCCAGGGTTTCTTTCTTGCAACTTTTCTTTGATATCCTAGCTCTTTCAGAGTCTTAATGTATATGGCAACATGTCCATGCTGTTGGTAATATCTTTGATTCTCTGATGATGGTTTCTGATGACTTCTCTCTTTGGCGTCCTTTTCGTTCACTCGGACATCACGATTGGTCTTTCTGAACATTGTTCCATATAACAATGGCTTTTTTTATTAAGTTTTTTTTGTCAATATTATTAACCATTTGATGATTAACCTGGAAAAACCTATCAATTTCTCTATGTGAATTGCCACACTGATGCTATTCTATTATTTGCCCTCGTTGAAATTCACTAATTTCCTTGTTGTGAACTTTCATTGCAAAATATGTCAACTATCATTCATGATTAGTGTAGCTTGATACTTACATGGTATTGTCTTAAAAAAAAAAGTTACATTATTATACAAGCCAAAATTGTTGTAACCAAGGGTTGCCAAAAACCTTATCCCACTTTATATATATATATATATATATATATAATTTTAAATCCAAAAAGAATGAGCAAATAGATAAAATCCCAAAACCTGATCCTATTAATATTAATACTGATCAAGGTGGAGGACTCTATGTAAATAGTATTATCTATTTACAGAGCCAAATATATAAAGTAATTCAAAAATTTTGAAATCTAATTTTGTTGGATGGCCATTTGAGTGAGAAAATTCTCGCTTCATCAGCAGCGGTTGAAAACAAAAAAAATATGAATTAATAAAGTTTTTGTTTTCGACCGTTGCTGATAATGAGAATTTTTTTACTGAAATGGCCATCCAAAGAAATTAAATACCAAAATTTTTGAATTGCTTATATATATGTTTTATGGAATCCATTACTTGACATATTTTTAATTTATGTGTTTAAACATTATTTTTAATGGATATACGTATTTGAGTAGATGCTCTGTTTTTTATAATGAAACAGTATATTTATTTACATCTACTGGCCTGAATAATTGAGAAATCTTGTAAGAATAATGGAGAACACAAATTTTCCTAACAAGATTTCTTGATTATTCAAGCCAGCAGATATAAATAACTATACTGTTTAATTATAAAGAACAGAGCATCTACTCAAATACAAGTTTCCATTAAAAATAATGTTTAAACAAATAAATTAAGAATATATCTGAGTTAATGGATTTCATAAATAAATTGTCTTTGTTTACATTAGATTATGAAAACAGAGCAGGTATGAATATTTTGAAAAATTGGGAAGATGTGTGTTTAAAAGCACTATTTGGGCTTGTTTGACTGTTAGTAGTATGGGGTTGAGCAGCTAAGACATGTCAGATCTAATGACAGTTTCCCCTAAGGGATGCAGGTTCGAATCATGCTAGAGAACACATAATTTCTCGTTCTGAGCTGATATTCATTGCACCACAATGCAAAGATAGAATGTAAAAAAAAAAAAAATTAACTGAGTATTCCAGTAATGGATGTGTGTTGTGGTGCAAAGGATATCAGCTCAGAATGAAATTGGAGAGCCGAGTTTGAATTCCACTTGAATTTGTTGCATTCACTTTTGCACAAATACTCTTGGAGAAGGTGTTAATATAACTTTTCTCCTTTCAGTTATAGGTCGAATAGCAGGACAGATTGGGTTCTATTGGCTTGGTTGGTAACCAGTCTAATGCAAAAAGAAATGCGTGAAAATCTTCTGTTTAGTCAGTCATGGATGAAGAGACCGAATCACCCAAATAGGTATCACATATGGCACTTAAATGACTGACTGATAGAAAATGTGATAGAAATCTGAACACATGTTGGAATGCCTTACTGCAACAAAGCAGATTATTAAGAAACTGGAAATTTTTTGTTAGAAACAAGACTGCTGTTTAATATTTCCGATATGGCTGTGACTGCCATTGTGTATAAACAAATCTTGATGTACCAAATAAGGTAGCAGTAGAGAGTGACAAAAAAGGACTACAAATAAACTTTAAGAAAACTGAATGCATGGTCATCAGCAAAAGGTGCAACCGAAAATGCCAAATACAGGTGGGGGACACTAGAATCAAGCAAGTACAAAAATTTAAATACCTAGGAAGTGTTCTAACAGGAGACGGAAAGTGTGACACAGAGATCCTAAGATGAATTTGCATGGCAAAGGATGCATTCCAGAAGCTGAGTAAAGTACTAACACACAGGAAAATTTCGCTAGAAACAAAGAAAAGAGTGCTGGATTGCTATGTGATGTCAGTTCTTCAATACGGCAGTGAATACTGGACAATATCATCTTAAATGAGGACAAAACTGGAAGCAGCAGAAATGTGGTTCTACAGAAGGATGCTGCGGATATCGTGGACTGAGCATGCAAGCAACGATGAGGTGTTGGAAAGAATGGCAACAAAAAGGAAATTAATACTGAGCATCAGGAAAAGACAACTGAAGTTCCTGGGACACGCAATGAAGGAGAGCTTGGAGAACCTGATACTGACTGGTCAGATAGAAAGAAAAAGAGACAGAAGAAGGCAGCAGATAACACATTTGCAGGGCCTGATCAGGTGGATGATGGAACGGGGGTTGCGAGGTGTAACAGGAGCAAACATACTAAGAGCTACAAGGGATAGGGAGACGTGGAGAACCATGATCGCCTACGTCCTGAAAGGACAGGGCACATAGAAGAAGATATGGGTGTGACTGTCATTGTGGATAAAGAAGTCTTGATGTACCAAAAAATGCTGAAAATACAAAGGACATGTTAACAAAGCGGAAGTCACAAATGAAATGGAAACCGCCAGTGACATTATAATCAGGGATACTAGAAATGTTTGGAACACATTGAAGAAAGAGGGCCTGCAGAATTTAACACTCATAGGACATACTAAAAGCAGAAGAATAACCTACTTAATAAACTTATGTGAATGAACAGCAGAATAGAAACAAAGAGGGGTGGTTAATGGTCAAGAGTTACTTAGAGCAACAAGAGAGTTGTGGAGAGCCATGATTGTTCATCTCCTGAAGGAACATGGCAGATCTAAAGAAGACAGAATTTTGTTCTTAATCTTTTTAAATGTTGTGTTCAACATCACATGAACCATGAGTAACCAAGATGACTCAGTTCCCTTGAGGAATGAAACACTAGTGTAATCATGAATTGTGGTCAATAGTCTCATGACAAAACTTGAGGAATTTGAAAATTACTGTTCACTCTTTTACTAATTTTCATCTCTCTACAAAAAAATTTATCTAAATGTCATAGACATTATTGGACAGGGACACACACACAATGGGTTGATAAAGAAAACATTGACGCTCTGCTCCAATTCCAAGACACAGTAGTAAATGTTATGTGTATCGGTTAGATTGGAAATAAATAATAGCTTTTTAAACCTTCATTCTAGATCAGGGATGAGGAACCTTTTGTGCATGAAGGCCACATTGGAATTTATCATCCTTCATAGAGAATCACTAAGTGATTTCTTTTTTTTTTTTTTAACAGTTAAACATTTTATATCTTGGGTAAATAATGTATAAAATAGAACTTAATAAAAACAGATATTATAAAACTGAAAATCCAGACTTGTTCAAACAAATACTTTATTCACCTTTTAGACAAATTAATAACTTCCTTGATATTGCTTCTTTTGAGATAGCATTTAGATATCAGGCTCTAACATGGTGTTTTTTTTTAGTTTTAATTGGCCTTTCAAATTCTCATCTGTCAACTGTATTCTCAATATATTCTTGATTTGTGTCAATTACAAGAATGTGGATTCACAACTGAATATTGAAGAAAAACATAAGTCGCCGTGCATGTTCAGGAAGGTGAAGATATTCTACCACTCTTTTCCAAATTTTAAACTTGATGTCAAATGGTTATCTTCAGACAACTCAAGTTCTATTTGTAACTCCTCGAGAGCCTCTGATATATTAACTGAGGCTGAAAAGCAAGTTTCAGGATGACCTTATGCTTTTCAGAATCACTGAATTTTCTGCTGTATTTTTCTAATAATGAGTCTAAAACTGGCTGGTATTCCTGAAAAGATTGATAGATATTCCCTTTACTTTCACTACTTACTTTCGACAAGTAGGGAAATTGTTCTGAAAATTTTGACTGAGGAAGAAAGGACTTGAAAAATAACTTCTAAATGAAATAATTTTTTGCAACATATCATATATATTGATTTATTTCTGCCTTGTAATGAAATATTTAACTCCTTTTGCTTTGTCATTGCATTACATACAAATGCAGCATCTCTGTGAAATTTTGTATCTGATAATTTACAAAATTTATTTATTTTTTTTTAAGTCCATTATTAGCTCTCATAAAGACAAAATTTTAACCAATACATGTCCTTGCAATAACCAATATATTTTTGAGTGATATTTCAAATTTGCTCATATATAGTTTATAATAATTATAGTCTTTGTAAGGTTTTATTTAGAATGGCAAATTTTGCACAGAATTGTTGTTGGTGCAGAATGAAATAAAAAGAAAGTGAATTTGGAGCTGTAATTTTTTTCTTTAAGATGTGCAATGGATCTTTCATTTTTAGCCATTATACCTGGAGCACCATTAGTACACATGCTCAACAAATTAGTAAGATTCAGCCCAATCTTATGACGTTTCTTTTTGAAGTTATTAAAAATAGCTATTTCTCATATCTTTCCTTTTTAAGGATGCCTTTGTGGTGCATTGGGTATCGACTTGGAACGAGAAATCGGGGAGCCGAGTTTGAATTTCAGCTGAATTCATTGCATTCACTTACGTGCAAAAACCCTTGGGAAAGGTATTAATCCGTCTATTCCTTCCAGTTATGGGTTAAATAACAGGACAGATTGGGTTCTATAGTCTTGGTCGGCAACCAGTCTACCACAGAAAGCAATGGCAACCTACTGCGGGATAATCTTCTGCCCAGTCAGTCATGTCTCTTTCGAGACATGATCGCCCAAGCGTGTATCACGTATGGCACTTAACTGACTGAAAGCAAATAATTCTTTAAATAATTGAAAATCATCAGTTATTGTATGAATGAAATAAAATATTTGTGCCGAATCAGTGGAATCTGTTGATTCATCCAAAGCTAATGAGAAATATACATTGTCTTTTTTATTATATTCTGGAGCTGTCCTGTTACATCACTGGCCGATTCATGCTGGTAATCCGTATTAGTCTTTCTCGAAAGAGACACATTTTTATATTTGTTTATTTGGATCTAAACATTTTATGACTTCTACAATACATTCCTTTATTAGCTTTGCATCATCAAATGGTTTATTCTTTTTTCTAAGCAAAATTTATAACTTTATAGATTGCTTCTGTTGCAGAATTTCTTGAATTTAATACAAAATAGAATAAGTGTCTCTGTTTTTGCTTTTCATCCTTCGGTTTCTGCAGTGCAATCCTTTTACCATATTTATTGCCTTTATGAACAGCATCACGTTTTTTTGGTCATAATGGGTTAAAATTAATAGATTTTATTCTGAAATGATAATCATTACCAAAAAGATGAATAAATATTAAACATAAAGAACTAGGCTTATATATGCATTGTTGTTATTGAAAAATCATGCTAATTAACTGCATACATAATCAAAATTAATAATGATGCTGTGAGCAATTAAAATATGCAGACATTGTCATTAGTAAAGTTGTATTATAGCCTCAAATAAGAAAGGGAAATTTTATGTTGAAAAGGGAAATTTTGATGGCTTTCCTAGAGAAATATGGTTGTGCAAACCTAGCAATACTGCTCAAAAGCAAAGTTGTTGAGCTAACATCTAAATCTTCAACTCCAGCATTTTGAAATTTCTAGCTCCAGCTCAACCTAGTTTCCCATTAATGATTGATACACTTCACTGAAATTGGACCTTGCTCATCACTATTCATAGGCCATAATAGATGGCTATTAATCTAAACTCTGATATGAATATATCCCTGCCTTTGTTAATCTCTTATTACTGGTAATATAATCAATAATTGATTCTTGATAACAATATAATGTTAGAAACACCTTTTTACTACAATACAATTATCATTTATTAATTATAAATTCAATGTTTCTGTGAAAATTTCAATGAAGAAAATGATGTTAAAAAATATAAAATTCATTGTTAATTAGTCATGTGAGATTAGTATTTGAAAGATGAGAAAGGAAGAGAGTTCATGTTGAAAATATTTATTAACTCAGGTTGAGAAGTATGAAGTATGTTGGTAGCAAGGTGGTGCATAACTTAACCAAGAAGCATTTTTTGCTTGTTGAAGGGAATAGAATTCAATTTTCTTTTTATATTCGAGCAGTCTTTGTTCAGTTAGAGTTCTTTTTGAATAGAAGTTTTTTGTAAGTTGTCATAGAAATAAATTTTTGTTTTGTTCCCCGAAGGCCTTTACCCCCTTCAAATCTTTCCAAAACATCCTTATTTCCGTGCAAACGTAAATGCTGAACTAAAATCGATAATTGTTTATTGACAAAACCTACCTTTTTTTCAAGTTTACAACCAGAAAAATATTGAACTTCTTTTCACTCTTTATCCCACCCTGTAACCACGCTTCAAAAAATGTTATTCACTGCAGAATGACTTCACCCATAGTTTGCCGATTTTTCAACCAATTTACTTCATTTTTGCAATTCATACGCAGAAATTGAGTTCCGAACACAAACAAGTCGCGGAGTATTTGGTCAAAGGAAGTAAATGGGCCAAAATAAGTATCCTACGCCTCAAGTCATTCAGCGGTGAATCAGATATGAGAACGGTAGTAAGGGGTGAAATATAGCCCGATTTTTTTTTTTCTGGTCGTTAACAGGAAAAAAGGTAGGTTTCTTCAATAAACAATTATCGATTTGAGTTCAGCATATACATTTGCATATAATTAAGGAAGTTTAGGAAAAATTTGATAGGGTAAAGGCCTTCGGGGAACAAAACAAAAATTTACCGAAATAAATTTGTCATCAATGTTCTGAAAGGCCAACTGCTAAGTTGAGTTACATTTTACATCCTTCTATATTAAAGTCTCTCCTATTTTTTTCTTCTGTCTGTTGTTAGCACTGTTTATATGCCACTTCATTAATTTCTGTTCCTTTCTCTAATTTGCCAAAAGCAATGCTTCTCAGTGGCTGAATATTTATTTCTAAGATAGTCTTGAGGATTTCTTTGTTTCTCTATTTTTCACAAGGTGAGGCCTCATATATTTACTTCACACTTAGTCAGAAATTGATTTTCTTGAATTGACAATTTTACTATTTTTATGTTATTTTTTTGTTCTCTCTACAATAATCATATTTACGGTATAAAAAGAATAATCGAATATAAACATTGGTAAAAGATGATTTTAATGTTGTGGTTTCCTTTCTAGCTAAAAATGTAATTTGTTTTAATACAATATGTACAATGCTTTTTGCTTTAAAATATTTTATCAAGCTTTTCATATCATGGAGAAAGAAAATGAAGACAGCCAGCTGAAATTATTAGTAAGAAGAAGGTGAAAAGTTAGCCATGGTGTAACCAACAGAGATATCGCTAATGTAGAATGTAGTTGCAAGCGGAATATTATTAATGTGATATATATAATTTTGTTATAAAGATCTTAATGGCTCTAAGTTAACACCAGAGAATATTTTTAATCACACAAGCATAAAATGATAAATTTAAGTATTACTTAGAAAGAGGGAAATTTATTGTGAGCTTTAAGTTTAGGGAGCTAGTACATTTTTTACTGTTTCAGCTCTGTATTTAACTTTTCAGAATGATCTGGCTCAACAGGTCAGCTCAAAAGCTCATGATCATCCCGAAGGCTGTATGTAGCCTTAAGGTCACAGGTTCTCAAACCCCTGCTCTAGCTGGTTTTATTTTTGTTTACTAACAGTTATAGAATTGAGGGTCTGAGTAGTATGAATAAAAAGCAATTGAAATTAGGATACAAGTCAAAAATGATAATAGGTGACAAGGCTTCATTTAATAATAGTAAAATAAAAGATAATGTTACTATTAATGTAATAAACAGCAAATGAAATTAAGATGCAAGTATAGTAATCCCTCAGTTTGTGTGGCTAATGCACATATCAAAAGGTATGCACTATTTGAAAACTTATTAATCAAATATAATAACTTACAGGAAATCATGTAACTTTAATATCATTCACAATTTTTAATTAGCATACTATTTAATTAAAAATAGATGTGTAGTAGTTAGTAGTACAGCTCTTCATGGCTTAACTGAGGGTATTTACAGAAGCAATGATGATAATTTTAACAAACATACTTTCTAGGGAGTGGTTGACTGGTTGGGGGGTGGGGGCAACTCGATTACCTTAGGTACAATTTTTATAGGATTCCTGTAAGTCTTTTGAGAACTCTTTGACTAAAATTAGGATAAAATTAACAGTAATATGCTAATGTAATAAAAAGCAAATGGAATTAAGATGAAATAAACAAGAATCAAAAACTATTAATGATGTTTCTTCTAATAATAATAAAATTCAAGATAACATTACTACTAATGTAATAAAATACAATTTAAATTAAGTAAATGAGTGAAAACAATGCTTGACCTCTCTTTCTCCTTCATGCCATTTGATTCTTCTGTAGGGAAATGAGGCCATAGCCACACCACACTGTGTTACTGCTACAGTTTTTATTGCAAGTAGATTTTTTTTTATGGGGTTGTGTTGCCATTCCTGTGGTAATAAAATAAAAACATCTATCTCTCCTCTTGCTTGTAACCATTCATCATGATAAAATAAATGTATTTCAACACTAAAGCAAAATCAGTCAAATCATGTCTATTGAACAGGTGAAGAGGCTCAGCCCTTGTTTCCTGGTTAGGTTGTGGTTTCCGGTTTTTCTCTTTTCCAATCTTTTCACTCTATTTTTTGTTATTTTATTTTATTTTTTTCAATTGGAGTAGACAGACTAAACTATCGCCCTGTTCACACTCCACCCACGTCTATTGAACAGGTGAAGAGGCTCATCCCTTGTTTTTTGTTTAGGATGTGGTTTCCAGTTTTCTCTTTTCCAATATTTTCACTCTCACGTAGCCCCCTGCGCATCAGTGGTGTTTTCGCCTTGCTTGGGGTAATATGATTAAAAAAAAAAAAAAAAAAAAGCTTTAACTTAGAATTGTTAGTATTTTACAATAATTAATATAATTATTACTATTATATTACATCTCCCATGTCCAGTTCTAATTAATTTTTTTTCTCTTCCAAAATTGGCTACCAATGTCATGGAGTAAATAACACTTCCATGGTGATACAAATGGACTAATCTAGAGACTTAAATAAAGAACTCCAGTGTGTCTAGAAAACTGTTGGAGTCAGTCTTCAGACTATTTCTTACGGACATCATGGTGAGTGCCTAAGCAAGATCTATATAACTGCTAGCTCAAGAGCTCATTTGGTCCTGTTATTTAACCTGTAGCTGGGGTAGGGAGAAAGATGCATAGTTTTTGAAAAGGTAATTGCGTGAAAGTGAACATGCTTCATCTAATATAATTAAATAAAATATTACTAATATTAGTAATGTAACAAAATTAATTGAAATAGCTTCCTCATAAAAAATATTTTTACAAGATTGATTTTAATCTTGACTTTATAATTCATAAGTTAAAATTTTAGTAGGACTGTGAGCAGCAGATTAGCTCTGATTCATGGTGTTTGGATAGCTTGATACTGTTAAGTGTAGTAAAAAAATTTGGCACTGCTTCAATAGACTGGTCCACTCTGTTGTGACCTAAGAAGGTATAACCTTTTATAAATTAATTGAAACAACTGCTTTAGTTTCATTTCTGTTGTAATACAGTCAGTTTTAGACCCACTGGAGTGACAGGGTAATTGAAACAACTGCTTTAGTTTCATTTCTGTTGTAATACAGTCAGTTTTAGACCCAATTCAAAATTCTACGTTAGAAAAAAAAAATGACGTCTTTTGAGATTAACCACTAGTTGTCCATTTTTTTTTTCGTCTCTTCATAAGAATGAAAGTGCTGCTCAGCCAGGATAAGTGCCATTGATTAGAACAAGTGATAATCAGACAGGGCAATATCTGGTGAATACAGTGGGTGGGTTAGGACTTCCATTTAAGCATTTCAAAGTAGGTTTTCACCCATTTTGCAACATGTGGCCTACCATTGTCATGTTGTGTCTCTGCTCATATAGCAGTCATTTATTTTCTTCAATGCTCAGCTCAAATGCATCAATTGTAGTCAATAGTGGTCTCCAGTGAGGCATCAATTTCACATTGTTTCTGAATTTTTTTATTAGTGCCTGGTTTGAACTATTTAATATAGGTCCAGTTATTTATTTATTTTTTTTACTTTGTTTATATTAGAATATATATATATATATATATATATATATATATATATATATTTTGTGCATGGGTTTGTCTACATATTACTGTATATATGTAGGTGTACATATATTCTAGTAGCCATGTTCTAGTAGCCATATTGATATTTTGTTTCACTTGCTAATGTGTCTGTATGTATGTATGCAAATATATATATATATATATATTTATTTTTTTCTTGTCTATGCACATTTATATATGTGTGTATGCTTCTGCGTGAGTATTTCTGCACTTATTTGTGTATATTTATACCAAAAGTTGTATATAAGTAGATTCATGTATGTGGTTTTATTTTGTATATGACACTCTGTGGAGTTTTTAGTCACGTATGTTTTCATTCTATGCTTGTGTGGTTGTGTGCATATATTTGTTTATTTGCACTGAAATATGACTGTCTGCTTTGTCCTTGTTTATACATGACCCATGCCATTTTACAAATTCGTTCTTACCTGCATCCAATATTGTAGCCTTTACAGATGTTTTCCAAACTTGGCTTTAAAATTGAAATGGATAAATTGACACATCGATAAAAACAAAAATTAAAAATTTGTGTATGTATACATTGTATGTATATTTGTCTCTATATGTGTCTGTATACCAGTATATGTTTGTATGTGTATATACTCATCTATTTGTCCGTATGTAGATTTGTATATGTGTGTGTCCATATCTTTTCTTCATTTACTATCTGAATAACTTTGTGATAATCTAAATCTAATGCTTTGTCAAACTTAGAATTTATAATTCATAAATATATATATATATATATATATATATATATATATAATTTTAAAATAAACTTTAATTTTTATTGTAAACTGAAACTAACACTAGATTAATAATGCTGATCTTTATTCTAATCAGATATTAATATTAATGCCCCAATAAATTGTTTTTAGAGTCTGTTCTCATATTCTTCAAATTAGAAATTACTTGTATTTTGATTGGTTCACATTGTCTATGTAACAATGCCTTCCTGATTAAGGGGGTTTGACTAGTTTTTAACCTTTTAAAACTCTTCAATTTGAAATAAACATCACTTGATAAGACAGGTTGTGTCGAAACAAAATAGCTACTTTTGTAGTGATATTACAACATATTTATGTGATAAATTTTTTATATATATATAATGTAAATGATACAAACTCCTTTTTACACCATTTGTTCTTACTGTTATATATAACAGTATGAACAAATGGAGTAAAAATGCACAGTTCATATCATTTAATTTCTAATTAACCCATTCCTTCTCCCTCCAGCTATAGGTTAAATAGCAAGACACATTTAGTTATTTTTGGCAACCAATCTACAGTTGAAAGTGACAACCTACTGTGGGGAAGCCTTCTTTCAAGTTAGTCATCCCTCTTTGGAGAGATGATCTCTTAAGTATGTATCACGTATGGCACTTAACTGACTAGTGGCTATAACTGTTTTTTTTCTGTCTCCTTCAATCTTGTCTTTGATAATATTCTTGGAATTTTAACAACATTTTTAATTTAAGCAATGAAAGGAGAGTGCTCTCATTTTACTGTATATGCCAGAAGATATTTTTTTTTTATTCTTGCAAGTCTACTTATCAATCCTTGGAATCCCTGTACAAGCTCAGCACATTGTGATTTATACTTTCTTATTGTAATTTTTGTCTGGGCCAGGGTGTTTGAAAAATAATATATGCTCCAGCTTCAGGGGGTCATCCCTGTCAGTAGGCATTACCTCCATTTTGAGAGTGGACCAGAATCATTAGGTGGTTCCTAAGGAATCACTGAAGAGGCAGTGTGTAGGGGCTTGAGCAATTTTTGGCTGTTTACCCATATAGTCGGATGTGCGTTGTGGTACAGTGGATATCGGCTCGGAACAAGAATCTGGGGAGCTGAGTTCGAATTTCAGTTGAATCCATTGGATTCACTTATGCGCAAATACTCTTTGGAAAGGTATTAATCCGTCTCTTCCTTCCAGTTATGTGTTAAATAGCAGGATAGATTGGGTTCTATAGCCTTGGTCGGCAACCAGTCTACCACAGAAAGCAATGGCAACCTACTGCGGGATAATCTTCTGCCCAGTCAGTCATGTCTCTTTCGAGACATGATTGCCCAAAAGCGTGTATCATGTATGGCACTTAACTGACTGACCCATATAGTCATGTTTTTATACTGTAAATTCAACCTTGTGTAAGATCTCTTTTCTAAAGAAATTAACTACAAAGTTTTTTATAAGTCTACTAAAGAAAGGGTTCAGCACTAGGATGATGACTAAGCAAGAAAAAAAACAAACCAAGCAACTTTGTGTTACTTTTGATACAAAGTGGGTGTTTAAATAAATGCTACAACATTATGCTTTACAGTTCAGCAAAGGCTTCATTTTTTTTCTGAACTGTAATGTATGTTTTTTTTCTACCAGAGAGTGTTTTCTTTATTAATTTTTTTTTAATGTACAGGCAAACAAACATATTATATACTGAAAAAAACATGGGGCATTTATTTCAAACATGAGTATTCACTAATAATAATGTTTAAAGTAATAAGTTTTGGATTAAAAATGTGAGTGAGTGTAGATCAGGTAGTCTCATCAATGGATGGACAGTTTCAGTGTCACATCTGCAAACAATCATGCAAGACCTGCTAGAGGATGTACTCTTATTAATATGAACCATCATGTTGTTTGTGAATGATGGACTACAACACATTTTAATCACATTGTTCGATTAGCTGGCTGATAGCTACTATGGAAGATGGATATGTAGAGGAGGATTTGTACAATGGATTGTATCACTTCATGTCCTCCATAACTTAGCTGACTTTTCAGTTAACCTGATAACCGTGTATGTGTGTTTCTATGTGTAAAAATTTTAAAGAAATAACTTTTTTTTTATTTACAATGATTTTTTTTTTTCAATAAATTTATGTGTAATTTAAATGGGCTTAAATAGTCACATATGTGCCAATTGTTGTATGGAAATCAGGGAAGTAATGGTAATCTTCTGATAAAACTGCAATCACATATAATTTTATAAATATATAAAATTAGAAATTTCCATGAAAAATATATATTAAATCTATAATTAATCAAGTAATTTAAAAAAAAGATAATTGAAAAATTACATAATACTAAGAAATTCACAATGAAATTATTTATAATTTGGTTCTATATTTAAACCTTATGTTTTTAATGAAACTCAAATATGTTAAGAATTTTAAAGTTAGAATTAGCATTCATTCATTCATTAAGAAAGAGTATAAATACAGAATCTGATAAGTTTTATAGATTTATCAAACATTTGACCCTCATGAGCATTTCAGTACTAAACTCCCAATTCAGCTAACCAAATAAGTCACTTTTGTTAATTTATTGAAAATATATATAAGCATTCAATCTTTGTGTTTCATAAATATGGCCAACAAAGGGATATTTTGAAATCTATTGCTTTGTTTCTTTTTTAATCATAAAAATATGTATAACCGTTCCTATGATTAAAAATTTTGATGAACCAATAACATTTTTGCTCTTGTACATAAACACTTTATAAAATAAGATACTTGTGCTTGCCTTGATAAAATCTCTAAGAATATAAGGCATTGACTAGGATAAGTTTTCCTTTTGACTTTATTCAGATATACATGGAGATAGTGTGTGCATATATATATATATATATATATATATATATATATATATAGGGTTGTCTTAAAAGTTCAAGCTTATTTTTGAGCGAAATTAAAACATAAAACAAAATTATGCCTTGAAATATTCATTCAACTAAATATCAACCATTTTGTTGTACAAACTTTATTTTTCCTTTGACTTAAAGATTGTCTTTCTAGAAGTTTGGTGATTTCTTGGTACAAAAAACTCAACAAGGCTATTTTTAAATGTTATCCAAAGAATTAAAATTTTTCCCATTGAGATTATCTTACCAGAGTATGAATAAGTGAAAATCTGATGGACCAATATTTATAATTGAACAGGTGAAGAGGCTCATCCCTTGTTTCCTGTTTAGGATGTGGTTTCTGGTTTTTCTCTTTGAAAATCTTTTCACTCTTACGTAGCCCCCTGCACATCAGTGGCATTTTCGCCTTGCTTGGGGTGATATGATTAAAAAAAAAAAATTTGGTGAGGTAACATTCCAGCAAAGCTATAACAAATTTTACCTGGTTGCCTAAGAAACATGATGTCTTGTATTATCCTGATGGAAAACAACACCTTTCCTGTTCACCAATTCTAGGTGTATTTCTTGAATAGCTACCTTTTAATTTATCCAGTTGCTAGCAGTAATTTTCAGAATCGACTGACTGGTTATTTCGAAGCTTATAGTACAGGATTGCTTTCTAATCCCACCAGATGTACATCATGACTTTTTTTTTGGATGAAGACCTGCTTTTGGTACAGCTAAATTGGCATGTCGCTTATCCCAGAATCTTTCTTGCTAAACCTTGTTGTAAATGATCCATTTGCTTATCACCCGTCACGATTTTCTTAAAAAAAGAAAAGTATGCATTTTCATTGCGTTTATAAAGCAAATCAAATAGAAATGTGATCCAAACGATCCTTTTCACTCAGATATGTGTCAGACCACAAAGTTTTTCTTATCAGAATCTATTTTGCACATTTATAATTCTACCATTCATCTGTGCATTGAATACTGTTACCATATATTCATTTTGAGATTCTTGACAAAATTGAAAGGAAGATCTGCAATGTAATCGATCATGACTTGGCTTCTTGCCTTCAGTCATTTCATCATTGTTGTGATGTGGCTTCCCTCTGTCTTTTCTACAAGTACTTTCATGGCGATTGCTTTAATTAGCTTTTTTTTTCCCTGGTTCCCCAACCACATGTATTTACATGTGCTACAAGACTGGCTTCTAGATCTCACCCTTTTACTGTCAAAATAGTTAAATGTAACTTCCTCTTCTACTCTAACAGTTTCTTTTCTCAGACTTTCCATTTGTGGAACTCATTTCCATTTGCTTACTTCCCTGATAACTACAATCTTCAAAAGTTTAAATACAATGTCAATTACCATCTTCTATCTACTTGATTCCCATCCATCTCTTATTTCTTTGACATCTCCTGTCCCTTGCTTTTTTTTTCTCTCACTGTAAAGCCTGTGCACCAGTGGCATTTCTGCCTTGCTTGGGGTGAAATGATTATGATAATAAAAAAAAAGGTCATGTGATACCCAATGTGTTGATTTGAGTAATCAAGCTTCATCAGGTGCTTATGGATGGTGAATTTTGATGTATTTACTGTTTCCGTCAAATCCTGTGTTATGTAATGCAGGTCATTCTCAATCAATGTCTTGATTTGGTCATCTGTGGTGGAGATAGGGGCTGAGTATTCATTCTCAAAGCTACAATTACCAACTGTAAATTAGCGAACCACTTCTTTACAGTTCTGTCAACTAAAGCACCTTCATTGTACATAACACATGTGCTACTTGCAAAGCATTTCGGACTTAGTGGTAAAAAGTAAAAGCATAAAGTGCTTAAAAAGTGCCTTATGAACTGTCGTTTTCATAGGCTGCAAAATTGGCATGAATTAAGTAATTTTAAATTTTGTTTCTGAGGAGATTGTTTGAAGTGTGCTCTAATTGAAAATGTGATAAATTTTCCATATTCTAACATTTTGGAACATGAATGACTAAAAATTCACATGAACTTTTTGTACAAAATCATATATATATATATATATATATATATATATATATAGTCATCCGCACACAGATCTGTTTCACTGTGTTATTAATTTGATTCTGATTAATATCAGTATGTTGTTTTATGAATATGTTTTTTTTTATTATATCAACATTATCAGTGCAGTTATAACTAAGTTTGTGTATTTTATTAAAAATTTTTCTAAGGTGGTTATTAGTTGGAAAGTATTGGTACTAACTTGGTATTAACCATTTGGTTAAATGGTGGTGTGTACCAAATTACTTTCCTATTTTGATTATGTTCAGTATTATGAATAATTTGCTTGATATTTAATACCATTGCATTTATGACCGCTGTTTTTAGCGTTGTATTGTAGTAATGACTGTTAATAGAAAGTGTTTTCAGTTGAGGAATTATTGTTTATTCTGTGTTCAACTGAATGCTGTGTTTAATGATAGAGGGTAGGCAATTAGATTTAGGACATATGTAGATAGTTTGCATCATATTTTACATAGGGTGAGTAAGAGTTAACTCAATCTAGGGTTAAATCTAGAAAGTCAGTTTTTTATGTTGGTTTGTACTATTACTTTAACATTAAAGTTCTTCTTAATACTTTGTATTTGAATTCAATCTACTTTAGAGTTAGTGGAATTATAGATGATCATGAGACCATCGAGTTCATAGAATCCAATATCTGCTATATCAACATCACAATGTGCTGTGAGAGTGTACAACTGTATAATCTTTATGTATGTATGTGTGTGTGTGTGTGTGTGTGTATGTATATATATATATATATATATATATATAGTTTTAGAACATGTACATAATTTCTTCTATATATGTCCTCTTCTCTACAATCATATCTTTTTTTTCTCCCGATGATGTGTTTGGGGTTCCAAACACTAAAACAGCCATATGATTGTAGAGAAGAGGACATATATAGAAGAAATTATGTACATGTTCTAAAATATAATTTATAATAAATATTCACAGCTCTATACATCATATATTAAGCACTGTTTTAAATTAATGTTTTGGACGGCGGGGGAAAAAATTCTTTTTTCTCTCCTCATTCTATACTCACTCAGGGAGATATATATATATATATATATATATATATATATATATATTACGCACACACATATATGTAATCTCTTCTATGTGCCATGTTCTTTCAGAATGTAGGCAATCATGGCCTTCCACATCTCCCTATTCCTAGTGGCTCTTAGTATGCTTTCTCCTGTTACCCAACCCAAACACCGCTTCACTATCCATTTGCTAAACCTCGTCAATTATGTTACATACTGCTTTCCTCTGTCTCTCTATCTGACTTTTGAGCATCAGATTCTCCAATCCCTTCTTCCTCATTACATGTCCTAGAAACTTTAGTTGTCTTTTTCTGATGTTAAGTATTAGTTTCCTTTCTGTTTCCATCCTCTTCAACACCTCAAGGTTGCTAAATTGGTCAGTCAACCATATCCGCATCATCCTTCAGTGGAACCACATTTCAGTTGCTTCAAAATTTAATATATATATATATATATATATATATATATATATATAGTAAATTATCTTAGCCAAAGAAGTCTGCCCTCCGAGGGACTTCTTTTTCCTCAGAAGACAAAATGTGTCGGTTAAAATAGCTTTTCATTTTGTCTTTATTCACACTGTCCATCTGAAATTTTTATACACACAAACATATATATATATATATATATATATATATATATAGTTTGCATTTGTACTAAGAATATAAATAATGATTGATTTAGACACACCCTATTGTATTTACAAAAGCATGGATTCTAAAAAAAAAAAATAGTGAACCTGTGCTTTGCTACAAGTAATGGCTATAACCTTTTTCAGAAAACATTTGCTTTCCTGTCCTAGAAATGGGATCAATCCTGTAACTCCATATAAGGAGTAGAAGACAAAGAAGGGTAGGATATAGAGTTCATGAATTTCTTTCTCTTTTTATATTAATACATATTTTCTTTTTCTTCAGCAGCTATTTTTTCCTTTTCTCGTCATGAAAACAGATATATCTCAGATTTTTTTCTCTTTCTCCCCTTGGTCCAGCCCCCAACCCCGGCCTCTTTGTGAAGACTTACATCTTCTTACTATTACTTCTGTCCCTTACTTATTAACTTGCAAATTACCAGCTCTGTTTCCCTCCCTTCCTATCTTCAATTCTTTTTACTATAGTATTTTTGTTAAGACTCAGAAGTTTAGTAATTTGTCTTTACCTTTTTTTTGTATTTGAATCTACAGTTACCTTTTGATGGTTAATTACTGGTTTGGGAGAATGAGATTTAAAGTTTTTGTTTTTTTTTTCAGTTACGCCATCTTAGGTTTAGAAATGTTCATGCATCTATATTGCTTACTTGGCAGAGGTGTTAGGGGTATTTTTTTATTTATTTATTTATTTATTTATTTATTAAGTCGTTTCACTCCAAGCAAGGCAGTACTATCACTGGTGCTACATAAGAGGAGAGTGAAGAGAAAAAGGAACTGGTTAGAGGGAGTATCAGAGAATGGGCAAGAGAAGGATGGAAATACTGGTGTGAAGAGAGTTGTGTGAGAGTAGAATGAAAAGTGAGAAGATACAGGGGTGTTAGGGAAAGGATAAGAGATGGCACTTGATGTTGCATTTAAACTCTTGGAGATTGTAGCTATCAGGGAAGCAAATATACGAAGGAGTTTCATACTTGAGGAAATGCGAGAAAAGAAGTTAATAAAGTAGAAGTGGTGGATGCATTTGATTGTTTTGACTTGTTGCCAGTCTGGTTGCTTGAGTAAATTCTTGTAGAGGGGGCACTTGGGAGCTAAGCTCATCAGAGCAAAAGCCATGAAAATATTTGTAGAAGAGACAAAGGGAAGCCACATCTTGTCAGTGAGAAAGTGGCTGGAGTTGAGCTGCCAGGTTGGGATCAATTACATTGCAAATTCTCTTCTGGATCCTTTCAAGAACCCGACCAGATATGACAACAGTATTGACAGATGGTTGATTTGTTTAAGTGCAAGATGAACTCAGGTGAGAAAAACTTCCTGGCCTGACATAGTGATCTAGCAGTAAATGGTAATGAAGGAATAAGCTGTTTCCGTATAGATATTTGGCATTCACTGACAAAAGAGTTCACTGTTATCACTCTCTCACTGATAGGAGTTTCCTTCCCAACCTTTTGTTTATGATAGTTAGGAAAGTCAATGTTTTCATTATTTTCCCTTCTAGTTATGTGTTATTCATTTTAGTTGCCGTCGGAAGTTTTTAAGTAATGTCTGGATTACTTAGACAAGCATAACTATTAATTTTTGTTAATTTTTTTTTTATAGTTTGTTAACCTCTAGTCACATATGCCTAACCATTTTTAAAAAATGTCAGTAATTACTATATTGTCATTTTGATTATTTTATGAAATTCTTTTGACACTCTGACTAAACTGAAATTGAAAACAATTTTTGTAGAAATCATCTCAGCAATTGCTGGATTATAAAACTTTGTATTTGCACTTTGCTTTCTTCTTTTCATTTTCCTTGTGGATAAGTTGAATATTTTTATAAAGGCAAAGTTTCAACTGAACCTTCTACGATATGTAGTCTAGATCTGAGGAAGGGTTGTCTTTAAAACATAGAGGATTCATATTCTTTCTGATACGAAATACATGTCTTTTTTTATTTTTATTTTCTGTAATGTCTCTGCTTATATTTTCAGTCCATGATATTCTCCACATCATCCGATAAAATCGCATTTCTCTTCGTCTGTGAGGTGTTGATCTAGCATTCACTGCCATATAGAAAAACTGATTAAATAGTCTTTATTTTTAAGGATTTTTTTCCTGTTTCTTAGTACTTTTCTTAGCTTTTGAAAAGCATCTTTGGTTATCTCAATGCACCTTTTGGATTTTAATGTCACACTTTCCTTCCTCTGTTAAAAGGCTTTCCAGATTTTGTAATTTTTCTACTTGCTTGATTTCAGTTTTCAGTTAAATCCATTTCTCAAATCCACTGTTATCACTCTTTCTAGTATTGATGTCTGTTTCCTTACAAGCCTTTTGTTGATGGTTGTGAAGAAATTAGCATCTTAATTATATCATTATTTTTCTTTACAATTACTGCACCTTGGTGCATCTCCTAATAGACTGCAAAAAATACGAAAGAGTGCTCTACAAATGCTATGATGTACAAGACGTTACTTTACTTTGCAAAAATGTATCTATTTCTCAAATAAGAGGCTACATGAAAGAAGTATGCTGCTTCCAGCACTTAGAAAAGAAAGCAAATAACATCTTATCTATAAACTATATCTCTAAAACAAAAAAAAAACATGCATTAACGCTAAAAGAATAAAAATTGTGTACAAAACATCAATAGGTAAAGCCATAAAGTCACAAACAAATTATTTAAATTTTGGCATTGAGTGGCCCATGGAGGTTGTCATGCCACTGAACAAAATCAACCGTTTTGACATTAATGACCTATAGTGATTGATAGCCGGTTTGATAACCATTCAATCAATCCTTCACACTCCACCCACGTCTATTGAACAGGTGAAGAGGCTCATCCCTTGTTTCCTGTTTAGGATGTGGTTTCCGGCTTTTTCTTTTCCAATCTTTTCACTATTACGTAGCCCCCTGCACATCAGTGGCGTTACCGCCTTGCTCGGGGTTATACGATTAAAAAAAAAAAAAAAAAAAAATCCATTTTAAGGAAGGGACAAAGCCTCCCAGAATTTTGGCTGGCCCTTGGTTGCACCCCCGGTCCACTTTTATAAGATTTAAAAATTTATTAAACTAATCAGTGTCTTATTTTGATAAGATTGGATCTCCAGCACATTTTCTTCAGAATGTTAGTATTAACCCTTTGATTTTGTTTTGAAATTAACCTCTCTTGTGTTCCAACAGCTTGAGAGTGGAAAAGAGGGCAAGAACAGATTAGAATTCCACTACTTTGAATGAAAAGTTATTTTGTTTAATTTAGTAAAGTAACATAGATGTATTAAAACTCAGGAATGAGTAGATGATAGTGGTGTAGTATGAAAATGAAGACACTGCTTGATTTTGCTCCTCTCCTCCTCAGAAAAATCTTGCCACTTTCAGAGTTCCACCACTGCCCAGTGGCTTTTCAGAAGCATGGAACCAGCTTTTACCTGCTGTTGTGTCCATGTCTGTCCTGACCTGGGATGGTAGCACTTGTTTGGGTCCCAGCTATGGGTAAATAGTAAACCAACAAACTGGGTTCAAAACATGAAAGTTTGAAAATACCAGCAATAGGTTTTTATAGTAAAAAAAATTCCAACAACTGATTTTAATAGTAAAAATGATTAAAACTCCCCCAAAAATTAAATTTTGACATTAAATGACACATGAGCTGATATGCAGTTAAACAAACTAAACTAAAATTCAATGTACATTTTCTGAAATAATTTTTAGAAAGGAAAGACAGAAATTACTCTTCAAAAAATTTTTTATCATAAATGTATTTTTTTACAGATACCCAGATACCAATATCATAGAGAAAGATATTAATTTTATGAAAAATTTTAAATAAATTTTGCAGTACAAAAAACATGCTTCTTGACAGGAATTGCATCGCTATCACTTTTTTTTTATCATGAAATCCATTTCTATCCTGTGGCCAAACTGGCATCAGCAAATTTTAGCACAATTTTCCTTTTGTTGGTCTTCTCTATATACGCTGGTTGTTATTAAATAAACTGTTTAAAGAAATAAAATATATTACAACTTAAACATGTTTACTTACTATGAATAATCTAAACTTCTTTATAAATGGAACTTTGTGTGTGTATCCATTACCTATAGACTCCGAAATGGCTGAACCAATTTTCTTGAAAATTTACACAGTTGTACTATAAGCGTCTGCGAGTGTTCTTAGCTAGGTTTTGTGTCTAGATACCTCTGATAAATATTGAAAATCGATAATCGAAAAAAATTGGGTTATAGGAGTGGTCCGATTTTAATCAAATTTGATACACTCATAGACAAAGACATAAGAAACGATATTCAGAAGTTTCAAGGTTGCAGTTCTTACAATAGTGCAGAAAATCGATTTTTATATATATAAAAGGCAAGATCAAAATCAGTTTTTCAGCCCTTTTATTTTAGTTTTTGCTTCGGGTTTGGCTCTAAGTAGGTATAATTGTAGTTCTTAGTCTCAGCCGTGATACCATTTACTCAGAGGACTTATTTAGCCTTCAAAATTCAGTTTACGATGAAAAAACTTATTTGATATCAATACCAGGAAATAAAAATTTGACTTGCATCCATTCATTTTTCTTTGTCTACGGTTTCACTTTAACTGTAAACAACTATTGCTTTTTAGTCTTTTGTGCCAACGTCCAAAGAGTCTGAGCTCCAGGACCATGGATTAGTTTTAAAGCTTTCATTACACCCGAGCAACGCTGGGCTATACTGCTAGTATTTAATAGTAATTACAAAAAGATATGTGTATAAATGCTTTTATGGAGTACAGATGTTCAATTAATTTAAGAAATTTACTCTAACTTGAAAGGTAAGCTGTTATTTTTTTTTTCATCTTCACAATGTGTGGTATTTTTTAAATTACCTGAATCTCTGTGTTTTGGCAAACATCAGTGTGTACAACTATTCTTACTCTTTTAGTGAAATGGGGAGGTTCTAACTAGAAAAAAAAACCAAGGACCAGCAACAAGGCTACCATAATTAGATAAACTGTTTTCCAGCTGTGAGTAGCCATATTTCCTCTGTCCCACTCAAAAAAAAAAAAAAAAAATGAAGCAAAGGAACTGAATAAGGTTCAGAATTGCACCTGAAAGAATCAGTTCAGAAAAAGGATTGTGTGTGCTGGGGTACTGATATGGGTGTGTCTTTTGAAAAAGCAATGTAGAATTTTCTTGAATTTTTCTTTCTTGCTCTTATGCTTATTGTAGTTTGTATGCAATTCTGTTTCAAGTAAAGAATTTGGTTAATTTCAGGAAACATCTTCAAAAAATGGCTAACGTTGGAAATCAAATAGGAGACGTTTTATATTTTTATTTATTTTTATTTTTTTAACAAGGAAATTTCCATGGGGCTCTCAAGTATAAGAGAGAATTGAAAGAAGTTAATTATTGTGATTGCTTATAATATTTTTTTGCCACTACTTAAATTAACTTTCTGCTCATAAAAAGGAGAGGTTGTATATGCATATATGACATCTACTGGTCTCAAGAGACCATGGATCTGCACCCTAAATGGTATGCCTCAGCTGCTGATGGCAGAGAAGCATATGTTATGGCTGTATAGGCTCACATAGGAGTGACAGTCTGAATTACAACCAATGCATGTGAAGATGCTCTCCCCTGGGGTTATACAGAGTGGCACTAAAGTAATTATATAGTTACTTATAATAAAACACACAGCAGAATCAGAAAAAAAGACATGCAATTTTTGAATGCCTATCTCCCTTTTGGTACTGACCACTTCAGGGACAACACACAACTTTACCACTCACAGTACATGTCAGAAGTGTTATTGACAAAATTTAAGGCAAATTTAATTAAGGCTTTTGTATGAATTGTTAATTTCAGACAATCTCCTTTCTTGTTGTTTGAACAGTATCAGTAATTAATTTACTATTGTTTATCATAGCATTTTATTGTTATTCACCAGAATTAACAAGAACCATTTCAATTTCTGGACTGCTGATTAATTGCCTTGTTTTAATTGTTATTGTAAGTAACTGTATAGTGACTTAAATGCCACTGTGTGTGTGTCTCAGTGGAATCTCGGGTCATGAACAGCTCTTGTCACAAACAAATTTTTTTAAACAAAAACATCTCTGGAGACAGATGATGTCTCACGTGATGAACACAAAAGATGGTGACAAGCCAGGAATATCGACAGGAGAGTGTGTAGTTTTTGCTTTATACACATCCCTACTCAAATTTGCTTTATACACATCCCTACTCAAATTTGCCTGTACCTCTCTTGAAATTTATTATTTTTTCATAAATTATTAGATAAGGCATCATAGAATCTAATAAGGATAATGATAGCAGCAAAATGATAAGAAAAATGGCCAGAATCATGATCGAGGGGAAGAAAGAAATCATAGCCAAACATGAAAATGATATTCTTGTCTCATATCTTGCTGTTCAGTTTGGTATGGTAAAATCAACGATCTGTACCATTCTCAAAAATAAAAATGATCAAAGGAGTAGATTTTGCAAGAAGAGTGACAGTGTTACTTGGGGTAATCATTTTGGGGAAAAAGTAAAGTAATTGCATTAAATTTTCTTTTCTATTTTATTTAGTATTATGCAAATTTATTTTGTGTTAGATTTAATGATTTCCTTGGTTTTGGGTATGAACTTGTGAACAAAGTACAGTTGTAAATGGATTAATCTATTTTTATATTTATTCTGCCAGAGAAAATAGTTTCAGTTTCTGAATATATTACAAGTCGTGAACACTCTTCAGGAATCAATTAAACTTGTAAAGCAAGGTTCCACTGTGTGTGTGTGTGTGTGTGTGTGTGTGTGTGTATATAATATATATATATATATATATGTAAGTGTTTTAAACTAATGGCTACATATTCCATAGTTTATTTTTTTATAAACAGTGCTCAATACAGAAGTAGAGCGTTTAGATATATATAGTTGCTATTATTATATCAATAATAATGAAATTTTAAAACTTTTTCAGCCATTTTTGAGCAATCAACACATCTTTAAACAAAAGTTAATTCTCAGTTTTAAAAATTTTGCAAAAATAAAATATCTTTGGCATGTTATTTTTTGGAAATTAGCAAATTTAAAGTTAAATTTATCTGATTTAGACTAGTATGATTTATTTGCATGAAATTTTACACAAAACAAAAACCAAATAAATTCTTCAGCATTAAATGACCCAAAAGGGTAGATATGCTGGTAAAACAAACAACTAAAGTAAACAATTTCTTAATCATGAAGTGTTGATCTTTCTGGTCTTTCTTGTATGATCTGACATGTGATGACAATCAAATGTGTGATAACTAAGTGTCTATAGTGATCAGTAGTGACAAAATTGTTCAAATTTTTTCCTATAAGGGGAAGAAACCATGAAACACATGATCTTTTAATGTACACATAGAAATTACCATACAAAAAAAAAATTTTTTTTAAAAATATGATGGCTTGATGATTTGTATTAAACTTTTCAATTTTCAATTAGTCTTCATTTGATAACCTAATGTCTACAAGTCTTTGAAATATTTTAAAAATATTTCTGAAACTTTATAAATTAAAAAAATGAAAACAATTCTTTCGAAATCATTTTGTTTTTTGTTTTTTCAGACTATAATGTCCTTAATTTATACTATTTGTTAAAGTAATTAAAAGCTTATTTAATGAAATGTCATAATTTTATTGCATTTTTTATCTTACTCTTAGAAGCAAATTTTCAGAAAAAGAGCCAATTGGTTGAAGAAGTAACAGATGATTTATGTTCCCAATGACTCCTGCGTTTAACTAATAAAACCAGTTTTGCCAACAAAATTTAAGTTCTTGAAATTTCATGTATTGACATGGAGTGGGGTAACAGATATAATACAAATATTTTTACCAAGAGTTTTTGAAATAATAATTTCAGAAATAATTCATTTGTGAATAAGTCTTGAAAGTTTCATTAAAATCTGATAATTATTTGATTTTTGCAAGAATTTCCAAATTACTGTGTTTTTCACTGAGAAAAAAACCGAGTTGTGTAATATTACATTATCCATTGTAAACTCTCATAATGATTTGTTTACCTGCTAAGGAAAATCAAAACAAGATTTTTTTTCCTTATCTTTTGAATGAGTTAAAAATGATTAAAATTTTTTTTTTTAAATTAAAAAATGCTTTGATTTTTTTTTCTTAATAAAAATGAACTTTTTCCATCAAAATGTTTATGGGATTATTAAGTTTTTTCATCATACTATGCTGTTTTTTTTGTGGTCCAGTGGATATCAGCTCAGAACGAGAAACCGGCGAGCCGAGTTTGAATTCCAGTTGAATCTATCGTATTCACTTACGCGCAAATACCTTTGGGAAAGGTATTAATCCGTCTATTCCTTCTAGTTATGGGTTAAATAACAGGACAGATTGGGTTCTATAGCCTTGGCCGACAACCAGTCTACTGAAGAAAGCAATGGCAACCTACTGCGGGATAATCTTCTACCCAGTCAGTCCTGTCTCTTTCGAGACATGATCACCCAAGCGTGTATCACGTATGGCACTTAACTGACCTAATATAGATTGATAAAGAAATTTAAAATAAAAGTAAAAAAGAAATATATAATTTATTTATATCATATCTAAATTTAATGTTTTACAATTGGGAAATAGCCATTTCTACTGGTTTTTAGAACCTGCCTTATTCAACCCTAGCCTCCATGAAGAAATTCTAGTGTGACTGGAAATAAAGGTTAGTTAAGAAAAGGAAGAGACAAAGAAGGTTGGTTAGGAAAGGAGGGAGAGAGAGAGACAATAGTAGCATGATAAACATAGGAGTGGAGAGAAGGCAGCTTGACTGAAAGGTCAAGGTTAGCTGGTGGGAATAAACTTAAGGGTATCACAAAATTTTAACCAATAAAATTAGGCTAAAAATTAAAATATAGATTAAATTGGTAGGAAGGGAAGAATAAATACCTTACTAAGGTAGTTTAAATCTACTTCTACTATGACAATCAATTCATTATGTTGATTAAGAAGTAAATTATAATCAGAATTCTTGGCCTCTTCCTTTCCTAACGAACCTTCTTAACTAACCTTTATTTTCAGTCACACTACAATTTCTTCATTTTATGTTCAGCTGTGGTTGAAGAAGGCGGGTTTTAAGAACCTGTAGAAATGGCTATTCCCTAAATGTAAAATATTTAATTTACATATGAAATAAATAAATATCTGCTCTGTAAATTAAATTTACATTGAGCTCTCAGTTGGTTTAGTTTTAATATTTAACTTAATATTACTAGGATTCTTTGGGATTATTTACCAAATCTTCTCTTGGATTTATTACTTATATATGTGTGTATATAATGTGTGTGTAATTGTGTATTTAGGCAGCAATCCCTCTTTCATTAAAACAACTAACAAGGTACTGTGGTTAAGTTTTTTTTATTTAATTTTTCCTGTGTTCTTAAAATTTTTTTCCTGATGTAGATTATATAAAAACTGTCCAAATTTTTTTTATGTCTGAGTGTTCAGTTTTTAGCCATTATCAAGGATGTGTTTGGGAAATAAAACATTCCTGTTACTCTAGATCTAAACTTATTTATAAATGAAACTTTGTATGTGTGTGTCCGTTACCTATAGACTTCGAAATGACTGAACCGATTTTCTTGAAAATTTACACAGTTGTACTATAAGCATCTGTAAGTGTTCTTAGCTAGGTTTTGTGTCGAGATAGCCCCGATAAATATTGATAATCGAAAAAAATTGGGTTATAGAAGGAGTGGTCCAATTTTAATCAACTTTGATACACTCCTAGACAAAGACATAAGAATTGATATTCAGAAGTTTCAAGGTTGCAGTTCTTACAATAGTGCAGAAAATCGATTTTATATATATATATATATATATATATATATATATATAAAGGGCAAGATGTTTGTGTGTCTGTTTATCTGCCTGTATGTCTGTATTTTTTTCAGCCCTTTTATTTTAGTTTTTGCTTCAGGTTTGGTTTTAAGTAGGTATAATTGTAGTTCTTAGTCTCAGCCATTATACCATTTACTTAGAGGACTTATTTAGCCTTCAAAATTCAGTTTACGACAAAAAAAACTTATTTGATATCGATATCAGGAAATCAAAATTTGACTTATATCCATTCATTTTTCTTTCAGTCTATGGTTTCGCTTTAATTGGAAACAATTATTGCTTTTTAGTCTTTCGTGCCAATGTCCAAACAGTCTAAGCTCCAGGATCATGGATTAGTTTTAAAGCTTTCATTACATCTGAGCAATACTGGGTTATACTGCTAGTACATACATAAAACAATCCATGCATTCAGTTAAAATTAAAATTATAATCATCCTTGATAATGGCTAAAAGTGTAACCGAAAGTGCTCAGACATACAAGACATTTGGATTATTTCTACATTTGTGTCTAAAAAAGAAGGAAATTATAGGAACTAACGAAAAATTAATAAACAACTTAACTACAGTACCTTATCAGCTGTTTTTAATGAACCAACAACTTTGGCATTTGTGCTGTAAGCTCCAGTACAAAGTGTTTGGCTGTCAATATGAGGACTGTGCAGATGATTCTTCTCATAAAAAAGAGGTGAATTTTTGTCTTGTTCCCCGAAGGCCTGTATCCTTTCAAATCTTTCCAAAATATTCTTATTTCCATGCAAATGTAAATGCTGAACTCAAATCGATAATTGTTTGACAAAACCTACCTTTTTTCAAGTTTACAACCAGAAAAATATTGAACTTCTTTTCGCTGTTTATCTCACCCCATAACCACGCTTCAAAAAATGTTATTCACTGCAGAATGACTTCACGCGTAGTTTGCTGATTTTTTTACCAATTTACTTCCTTTTTGCAATTACTATGTGAAAATTGCGTTCCAAAACCAAACAAATCGCAGAGTATTTGCTCAAAGGAAGTAAACATGCCAGAATAAGTATCCTACACCTCAAGTCATTCAGTGGTGAATCAGATTTGAGAATGTTGGTAAGGGCTGAGATATAGTCAGATTTTTTTCTGGTTGATAACAGGAAAAAAGGTAGGTTTCTTCAATAAACAATTATTGATTTGAGTTCAGCATATACATTTGCACGTAATTAAGGAAGTTTAGGAAAGATTTGACAGGGTAAAGGCCTTCAGGGAACAAAGCAAAAATTTATCAAAAAAGAATTCCTGAATTTGTTGGTGAGGGTCTCAGACTCAACACACAGGCCTACATAAAGTGCCTTGATGAGGTAGTGCCCCTGGCTCAAGAGGATGGCTGCTGGAAAACTTTGTCTGGCTACAGGACTTTGCACCATGCCATACAAGCAGGATTATAGCAGCATTTATCAACTTAAACAAGGAGACCGTCCAAAAGAGTTTCAGAAAATTCCGAAGTTCTCTATGCTGTGGTTGAAGCCAATGGCGAATTTAATGAATAGATTTTCTCTTTAGTATTTCAAGATAATTTTTTGTAATTTTGGAAAATATATATGTTAAAATGTGATGTCAGTGTTATTTTCATTTTTTTTATAATTTATATATGACAATTTTATCTATTATAATAGATAAAATTCAGTATTTCAGAATTCCTTCATTCTAAAATCCATCACTAGAAATTATTGCTTTGTTACTTTCTGCAAATAGTTTAAGAACTTGAAGACCTTTTCACCTTCTTAAGAAACTGGCAATTCTTATGTCCACTGTTAAGTGCAATGGTCAAGTGTTTTGACCTTTTGTCTTGTAATCCTTTTGCTCTTTCAACTGTTTCTTAATTAACTCAATTTTGATGCCTTTGGGCTTTCAGGATATGGCATAATATGGGCACATTGACAGAGGCAAATGCCTAAGTAGTTTTAGTACATATGTATATCACCTTGGTTTTGACTAACAAGGGCTATAGTAACTTGCTATTTTCTGAATGTTTCGCTATTTTCTGAAATTTTTTTGTTTTTAATTATCACTGTAATCACTTTTTTACCTGATTAGATTAACTGATGTTACAGGGTTCAGGAAGGATAAAATTTATAATTTAACTAAAGAATGCCATTTTTTTTTTTTTTGTAACTTTTGACTATAATTAAAATTTATTAAGTTTGTATCAATTTGTTTTCTCTGATCAATGACCTGCCTGATTTTTGTCAGAAAGAAGGACAGGGATAATTTAAAATTTCAAACCAATATTGATTATTTGTAACTTTGGCTAGATAACTGATGTGCAGGTGGTGTAATTGTTAGTGTTGTCGACTCTAATTGAGTTTTTTAGATTCACTTTTTTTATATAATTACCCTTTCTTTTTTTTTTTTTTCTTTTTTTTTAATCGTATCACCCCAAGCAAGGCGGTAACGCCACTGATGTGCAGGGGACTATGTAATAGTGAAAAGATTGGAAAAGAGAAAGCCGGAAACCACATCCTAAACAGGGAACAAGGGATGAGCCTCTTAACCTGTTCAATAGATGTGGGTGGAGTGTGAACCGGGCGATAGACAGATCTTTCTTAGGAAAGGTATGAATACTATCTCTTAACAAGGAAGACTGAATAGTTTAGTCATGGTTGACAGTCAGTGTAGGAGAAGGACATCTGAATTCAAAAACATGTGGCCCTGTCAGAACACATACTTGAACTGCTCTTAAGGTCTGCTTAGTATCACAATCATAAATCCCACAAACTGTTAGTATCATAGTGGTACCAGATGTACTGCAGCAACTGTGGTGTTTTCTGGGTAAGATATCCTGATGGAGCCCAACCCTTTCTGGACTGATTTAAATTCAGAATTTTTCTCCTAGTTTGGTTGCCAATCAAGACTCATACCCAGTCTACACTGTTATTTACCTGTACCTGGGGTGGGATGGATTAATACCTTTCCTAAGGATATGTTGCACACTTTCTTCTAGTGAGTGCAGAACCAGGGATCGAACCGCAGACCGTTGGATTTCAATTCAACGCTCTCCCAGCTGGCTTCTTGCTACGCCTCTTCCTCTTCCTACTCCACTTTCCTCCTTCCACCTTTTCACTGCGTCTCTCTGCGTCAGCTTCACGCCAAGAAATTGACGCCACTGAAATCCTCGAGTGAACTTGGTCGGTCAGTTTTATAATCCATTTCTCTACCCATAATCCATTTCCTCGGTCTATAAAAATTCCCCTCGAGGGCCTCCTCTCTTTTTTCCTTTAGAATGAGCTGAAGGTGGATTATTAAGACAGAGGTGAGTATTATTATTATTTTCTTTCTTTGGAACAGATTACTGCTTTGCAAGCCAGACACAAACGAACTCTCTTTTTTCCAGAGCCGCCGCTAGTCGCCCTTTCATGTTCACAGGATATTAGCATGTAACTGAATCTAATGAACTCTACTGGAATTGACCTCTGCTTTCCAAATCCTCAATCCGAGTCACTATCTCTTACTCCACCGTGCATCTCTAGATGCTTACTAAAGTTCCGTTATAAACCACAGGTTGGCTGTTAAAAAACTTAAATGGTCATAAGCAGATAAGTATGTTGAAAAGGTGCGATCAGGCTGAAGACAAGAAATTACACTGATTTACAATGTGCCTTTAAGTTCAAACACCTCTGATAAAGACTTTAACTTTGTTCTTCACATTTCTCCAGTATACTGACCTATCGAATCTCCAACCTTTATTCGTTGTATAATCTATGAGAGAATTATCTGGGAACGCTACTGGAGTGAGTTATATATTGAGCACTTTTTGGTAGCCTGAAAAAAAATTCTCATAGTTTTTGGTAGCCTGAAAAAGATTCACATAGTTTTCATATATTTTCTCATTATTATGTGTATGATATGATAAAGAACAAATACAAAACATTTATCAATCTAACATGTTTGGCTCTTATTAAAGCGTCATCAGAGATTCTAAAAATTCTGGTATATCTAAGTGGCGTCGGAGATATATATATATATATATATATATATATATATATATTCATTCACAATTGAGTGTGTCTGTCTAGTAGGAGGAGTTCTTATGTTTTTATTTTTATGTGGTCAGTCAGTGTAGTGAGGTGGTATTCCACTTTAAACTGGACTGTATTTTTTTTTATTATGCATGTATTCTTAGTACTAGGTAAGTTAGATTCTTTAAGAATGGATTCAAAGAAATATGGCAATATAATGTTTTAGGCATGTACTTATTGTTGGAAGTAATGTTATTAGAGAAAGTGCGTTGTGGTGCATTGGATATCGGCTCGGAATGAGAAATTGGGCAGTCAAGTTCGAATTCCAGCTGAATTCATTGCCTTCACTTACACGCAAATACCCTTGGGGAAAGGTATTAATCTGTCAATTCCTTCCAGTTATGGGTTAAATAACAGGACAGATTGGGTCCTATAGCCTTGGTCGGCAACCAGTCTACCGCAGAAAGAAATGGCAACCTACTGCAGGATAATCTTCTGCCCAGTCAGTCATGTCTCTTTCGTCCAAAAATATTTTATCCTGAAAGAACTTTTTTTTTTTTTTTTTTTTTTTTTAAATTAGGGTAGCATTAGAGAAATTGATTTACAGGAAATATGAAGAAAAAAATTTGGTATTTTGACTTTTGTTGCTTGATTTTCATTGGTTAAACATTACGAATTCAAGAAAAGACAATGCAAGTTTCAAGAAATTAATGTATTCCAAGCATAACTGAAAACCATCTATGTAAGTGCATAATAATTTTAGTTTGTCTTTGGAATCCTGATAGTATATCTGTTTGTGTGTATCTAGCAGACATTGTCTGGTGGTGTTTTATTTTTCTTCATGTTTATTTGAGCACTTTTTGCATACATATCATTTGTTTTAAATAAATATACATTAGATTCTTTAAGAATGGATTCAATAAATATTGGCAATATGTCTTTGACATATGTTTGTAGTTGGTACTATTCTTATTAGTATGCTCTCAAAGTACTTTCTCCTTAAAATTTGTAAAATTATGTGTATAAAACAGTGTGTGTATCTGGCACTTGAATATTTTTGTGAATTTACTAGAATCTTTAGAAAATATATAATGTTAGCTATCTGACAATGTCTGGAAATTATTAGGTAAATCTCTGGATATTTGCCTAATCTTTCCTCACAGGGTGTGACACAAGGTCAGTTTTTTTTATGTGGGACATTTCAAATGTGTATACTCCGACAAAGATTCCCAATAGACCTCGCATAAATGAGATTGGTTCTTGTTTACTTTTCCCCCAGATGACTCAGCCTTTTGGCATATCTTTGTCTGGGTTCCTCTGTCTTCAGGTAGAGAGCCCAACAAGGTTCAGTTCGAGTAGATAAAACTGATATCATATAAATGTGTTTTTCTTATTGATATTTACCAGTGCTCCCTCCATGCAACAGATGGGATACAAGATCAGTTTAAGATGGGTTTATTGGCAATACTGTCAAAAATTCTAGAACTCCCTTGACACTTCTTTTTGGGGATACCTCAGATGCTGAGCAATGAACTCAGCCTCCTCCTGAGGGAGAGATATTTCTTAATGGAAATAGCCTCCTGGAGTTTGGGTTAAAATATAAATCCCGACTAAAGGTAAATAAAAAAAAAAATAAAAAAATAAATAAAATAATAACAATTGAAACACCTGAGCGTGATGGGTGGGGGATATATATATATATATATATATATATATATATATGTATGTTTGTGTGTGTATACACACATATATATATATGTGTGTGTACACACACACACACACACACACACACACACACACACACACAATTATAATAAAGGCCATATATATGGCCTTTATTATAATATATATATATATATATATAGTGTGTGTGTCATCTGCAGACAGTCCTGTTTCGCTGTATCACAGCTCATCAGTATGGTTAGACATCTGATTGCTTTTAGCCAGGATTGAAATTCAATCAAATTGACATCAGTCAGTGATTTTACCTCTAAGCTATGGGCGCTCAGTGGAGAGACAGATTTTAGCATGTTATATACACAATGTAAACATGCCAGTTGCCAAGAGTGTTCAAATTCATTACTGAATGAACAATGCACAAATAGCGGTGAGTAGCTATTGTTGTTTAAGTCCACCATTTCTCCATAGTGCTCAATTGGCAAGCGAGAGCGTAAATGTGTGTGTGTGTACACACTCTCTCTCTCTCTCTCTCTCTCTCTACGACATCATTTTTGCAAAAAATAAAATAAGGCACTGCTAAAGAGCAAACATGCGGCAAGAACTTTTATAACTCATAGTAAAGAGAATGAGCTGAGCTCACGCTGCCGCGCTATTGTCTCTCTCTCTCTATGGGTGTGCCAGGAGGGAAATTATATATATATATATATATAGAGAGAGAGAGAGGATGATTTATATATTGCTGTATATGTCTTAGCTGTTGTGCAACTTCATTATCTTGATTAAGCAAGAACTACTAATTTGCGTATTCAACTTTAAAAATTAAATTAAAAAAATAATTTCATTTTTCATTTGGTCTTTTGTGAACTTTTAAGTAATTAATTTGTTCATGGTTTTTATAGTTAAATTGTTTAGTAGTTCTGTCCTAAAGTTGTAACCATCTTGTAATTTAGATCACAGTTTGGGTGTAAAGGGAAGTAAGTAATGTTGATATTTTTAATAATGCCTCTTTTAAATACTAATAATGATTATAAATATTATAAATCTTTATACCTTTTCTATAAATATTTCAATGGTAATTGATTCTAATGAACTTTCATCTGTGGTACCTAGACTTTATGGATTTTAGCACTACTAGATCAGCAGCAAGGTCTCATCATTTTACAGTTGAAATTACTAGATGTAACTATAATTTCTATACTAACGGATTCTTCTGTTGCAGTTCTCACTTGTAGAACTCTCTTCTGGCTTCTTGCTTCCCTTTCAAATTTGATCTTCAAAAATTTAAATGCAGCTTTAGTTATTTTCTTAATTCTTGTTATTTTCTTTTCTTAATTCTTGTTATTTTCTTTTCTTAATTCTTGTTATTTTCTTTTCTTAATTCTTATTTTCTTGTCTTAATTCTTGTTATTTTCTTGTCTTAATTCTTGTTATTTTCTTGTCTTAATTCTTGTTATTTTCTTGTCTTAATTCTCGTTATTTTCTTGTCTTAATTCTCGTTATTTTCTTGTCTTAATTCTCGTTATTTTCTTGTCTTAATTCTCGTTATTTTCTTGTCTTAATTCTCGTTATTTTCTTGTCTTAATTCTCGTTATTTTCTTGTCTTAATTCTCGTTATTTTCTTGTCTTAATTCTCGTTATTTTCTTGTCTTAATTCTCGTTATTTTCTTGTCTTAATTCTCGTTATTTTCTTGTCTTAATTCTCGTTATTTTCTTGTCTTAATTCTCGTTATTTTCTTGTCTTAATTCTCGTTATTTTCTTGTCTTAATTCTCGTTATTTTCTTGTCTTAATTCTCGTTATTTTCTTGTCTTAATTCTCGTTATTTTCTTGTCTTAATTCTCGTTATTTTCTTGTCTTAATTCTCGTTATTTTCTTGTCTTAATTCTCGTTATTTTCTTGTCTTAATTCTCGTTATTTTCTTGTCTTAATTCTCGTTATTTTCTTGTCTTAATTCTCGTTATTTTCTTGTCTTAATTCTCGTTATTTTCTTGTCTTAATTCTCGTTATTTTCTTGTCTTAATTCTCGTTATTTTCTTGTCTTAATTCTCGTTATTTTCTTGTCTTAATTCTCGTTATTTTCTTGTCTTAATTCTCGTTATTTTCTTGTCTTAATTCTCGTTATTTTCTTGTCTTAATTCTCGTTATTTTCTTGTCTTAATTCTCGTTATTTTCTTGTCTTAATTCTCGTTATTTTCTTGTCTTAATTCTCGTTATTTTCTTGTCTTAATTCTCGTTATTTTCTTGTCTTAATTCTCGTTATTTTCTTGTCTTAATTCTCGTTATTTTCTTGTCTTAATTCTCGTTATTTTCTTGTCTTAATTCTCGTTATTTTCTTGTCTTAATTCTCGTTATTTTCTTGTCTTAATTCTCGTTATTTTCTTGTCTTAATTCTCGTTATTTTCTTGTCTTAATTCTCGTTATTTTCTTGTCTTAATTCTCGTTATTTTCTTGTCTTAATTCTCGTTATTTTCTTGTCTTAATTCTCGTTATTTTCTTGTCTTAATTCTCGTTATTTTCTTGTCTTAATTCTCGTTATTTTCTTGTCTTAATTCTCGTTATTTTCTTGTCTTAATTCTCGTTATTTTCTTGTCTTAATTCTCGTTATTTTCTTGTCTTAATTCTCGTTATTTTCTTGTCTTAATTCTCGTTATTTTCTTGTCTTAATTCTCGTTATTTTAGTGTCTTAATTCTCGTTATTTTAGTGTCTTTTCTTATTAATAGAATATTTTTCTCATATTCTCTGATACTTGGGAACATCTTGTCTTAGTGACTTTATTGCTATGCTTTTTTTTTTTTTTCTTTCATCCCAAGCAAGGCATTTGACTACCACTGTTGCACAGGGGGTTACATAAAGGTAAGTGATAAGAAAGAGGGGTTAGTTATAGGAAATGTCAGGAGGAGGCTAATAGACTGAAGAGAATACTGGTGTAATGAGGGTGGAGGGGATGGAGAAAAGAGCTTGAGAGAATGGATGCGAGTTATTGAGATAGGTGTCTATTGACCTTACATTTAAATTCCAGAAGGTGAAATGATTAAAAGAATGTTGGGGATGAAATAAACCGTCTCAAAATTCTCAATCTCTTTGGACTACTTTGATAGTTTCACCTGGAGTTTTATAGCCAATGCAAATTTCTCAGATGAAGTTAAATGATATGAAGGAAATAACTTATCAATGTGCTAACTATGGAAACCATCGATTTTTTTTTTTTGTTTCTTTATCACTCTCTTCACTACAAATCCTTATGCCAAACTTATTTTTTTTGTCTAGCAAGTCTGACAAAATAAATGAACTCTATCAACTCTTAATTGACAATCATGCTAAACATTTTCTTATCAAGTTTGTGTAGATGCAATGAATACCAACAGATTTCTTTGTGCAGTAAAGTAAATTTTATTGATTAAAATTGAGATCTCTTTGTAAATGGTGTTCCATTGTCTGTGAACATCTCAGATAATGCCCTGCTGCCTTTTGACAATACAATGTTTTTGCAGTGCATGTTACAGTTTTGATTGATTTTGATTAAATCCACAATTTCTATAATGTCGGATAACTTGATTTTTTTTCTTTTCTTTGGTTTCCCCTTTTTTCTCCAGTTTTTAATGTTAATCAAAGGGAAAGGAGTGTGTCTAGTTTTCTCAACACTTGGTTGCTTCATGATTGTGTTTTCATGAAATTTACAATGAAAATACTTCTTAGAAAGATTTGCTATACGTTTTTACTTTCTAATAGTTTTCTTGGGTTTAGTTGCATTGTTTCGCATAAAAAAAGCAATTATTAAAGTATGTGAATTTATCTACCCTATATCTTAAGTATTTATGTATTTTGCCACCATGAATTTCGAGTCAATCAACCAATGCAGAATCAAGGTAGAAGGGTATAAAGTTATCTCTTCTCTGACAAACTTACAACCAATAATGGCATCACAACTATTCAGGAACCAGTTTTATAAAGACAGGTAATCTTTAGGAACCTATTCTGCTTATTTCCTTTTCAATCTGAGAACAGAAATAATTTTATTGTATCAAAAAGAATTAAACCATTCAAATAATTTAATGAAAAACCATTTACTTCTAAAGATTTGTCAAGATTGTAATTCGGTTCTCATCATATCTCTCTTTCGAAGTATGATGCTTTTTGACTTCAGTGTCATCAGCTGTGTTATGGATTCTTAGCCATATTCAAACTGAATCACTGTAGTCCCAAAGATCCAATGGAAGACTTATCAAATTTATAACTAGGAATCTACTACATTTTTTATGTTCATCACAGAAAACCCTCTCTCAACTTCCACAGAACTTACAGCAATGGTATTAACTTTTTAGCTGTTATATACTAGCAGTACAGTATGGCATTGATCGGGTGTAATGAAAGCTTTAACACTAATCCATGGACCTGGAGCTCAGACTCTTTGGACGTTGGCACAAAAGACTAAAAAGCAATAATTGTTTCCAGATAAAGTGAAACCGTAGACTGAAAGAAAAATGAATGGATGTAAGTCAAATTTTGATTTCCTGGTATTGATATCAAATAAGTTTTTGTCGTAAACTGAATTTTGAAGGTTTAAATAAGTCCTCTGAGTAAATGGGATCATGGCTGAGACTAAGAACTACAATTATACCTACTTAGAGCCAAACTGGAAGTAAAAACTAAAATAAAAGGGCTGAAAAAATAGAGATATACGGGCAGATACACACACACACACACACATCTTGCCTTTTATTTTATATATATATATATATATATATATATAATCGATTTTCTGCACTATAAGAACTGCAACCTTGAAACTTCTGAATATCAATTCTTATGTCTTTGTCTATGGGTGTATAAAATTTGATTAAAATCGGACCACTCCTATAACTCGATTTTTTTTTTTTTTTTTTTTTTTTTTTTATCGAATTTTTAATATTTATCGGTGGTACCTCGACACAAAACCTAGCTAAGAACACTCACAGACATTATAGTAGAACTCTGTAAATTTTCAAGAAAATCGGTTTCAGAGTCTATAGGTAACGGATATACACACAGACATACAGATAAAGTTCCATTTATAAATAAGTTTAGTTCATCTATTAATATATAAGATTATTTTTGGATAATCCAACCATCAGTTTTCTGATCTTTTATAACATTAAGAATCAGTTTGTGTGAACCAGTAGGATGCCGCCATTGCTTATGACCATATATTTACACAACAGTTCCTGTTTGATTACCAGTTGAGCAATGTCAAGCCCGGTCAGTATCTCAATGGGTGAATGCTTGGAAGTACAAGGTTCTGTAAGTTTAGACAATAAGCTTGGATAATGGCTCAGAATTATTAATCAGAGGGTTAAGTTCCAATTCCTGTTAGGTTTGTTATATTCACTTTTGCTCAAATATCCTGAGGAAAGGTATGGATTCACCTCTTCTCTCCAGCTATGGGTTAATTAGTACGATTTGTACTGCTAAAGCTTGTCCCTAACTTCAAATTTTTTTTCCTAGCTTTAATTAACCTACAATGGGTTGATAAACTGTAGAAAACAAATAAATCAATCTTCTGTGACACATGCTTATGGTCATATCATTTTGAAACACTGGTTCTTGTATGATCATTGAAGTTAAGCAACATTGAACCTGGTCAGTACCTCAATAGATAACTGCTTGGTAATGCCAGGTGCTGTAATCTTTGGTGTATGGTTGGTGCAATGGATAATGGCTTTGAATTGCTAACAGAGCTGAGTTCCCATTTCAGTTGAATTTATTTTTATGCAAAAATACCCTGCAAAATGTATGAATCTATTTATTCTCCCCAACTATGGTTTAATTAGTAAGACTTCTAGCACTAAATCATTATCATCACCCACTCCAAAAATGCTTACAATATAAAAATATATTTTGGCTTTAAATAACCTGCAAAGGGTTAAACTGTAAAAACAAGTCCATCTTCTGTGTGACAGTGTGTTATTTATAGTGAATTTCATAGTTTAACCCTATGAAGGATTCCTACCTACCTTAAGTGCCATGCATGATGCATGCTTGGGAAATCAGGTCTTGCTTTTACTATTTATAATTGATTTTGGCAGAAGTAAACTGCCATTATTTTCTGCAGTAGATTGGTTGCCAACCAAGGTTATAAGATAGTCTTTCCTCCTATGTACCCCCACAGTGTGAGCAATGATGAGGTTTTAGAAAGGATGGAAATGAAAAGGAAATTAATACTGAGCATCAGGAAGAGGCAGCTGAAATTCTTGGGACATGTGATGAGGAAGGAAGGCTTGGAAAATCTTATAGTCACAGGTCAAATAGCAGGTGGATGGTAGAGCAGATTTTGGGTGGGGTAACATCCTGAAGGAACATGGCATATAGAAGATCCCACAGTTTGTGTGAGAAGAGATGGATTCTTTCCTTTCACAAGTGGGTGTAAGTAACTAACTCAACTTAAATGTGAACTCTCAAATTTATCATTCTAAATTATTATCCATCATACCACCTGTTCATCCAAGCTTAAAGCCCTTGGTATTCCCAAGTGATCATTCATATAGGTACCGGCCAGGCTTAATGTTGCTTAACTTTAGGGATTGGATAAGAACCAGTATATATATCTGATCTAAACTTATTTATAAATGGAACTTTGTCTGTGTGTCCGTTACCTATAGACCCCGAAACGGCTGAACCGATTTTTTAAAAAATTTACACAATTGTACTATAAAGTGTTCTTAGCTAGGTTTTGTGTCAAGGTACCCCAGATAAAAATTGATAATCGAAAAAATTGGGTTATAGAAGGAGTGGTCCGATTTTTAATAAAATTTGATACACTCATAGACAAAAACATAAATGATATTCAGAAGTTTTAAGGTTGCACTTCTTAACATAGTGCAGAAAATAAATGATATATATAAAAGGCAAGGTGTTTGTGTGTGTGTTTCTGTTTATCTGTCTGTATGTCCTTTATACAAATCCACAATTTTTATCCGATTCTCACCAAACTTCACACATTGTTCTTTAGGCTGAGTCTGAGCTCCAGGACCATGGATTAGTTTTAAAGCTTTCATTACACCTGAGCAACACCGGGCTATACTGCTAGTGTGATATGGTTGTAAGCATAAATGTTACTTAAGATGTTATAGTAGACACTCGTATTTGAAATAATTCCCCCATTTTTATTTTTACTCTGTGCAGTCTGCATTGCATATATCAGTCTGCCTATTCAAGAAATCTTCAAGAAAATGAGCTAAAATGTATGTTTGATTCCTTTGATTTCTTGAATTTGCAGACTGATATATGCAATACAGACTGCTTAAGATATTTTATTTAATTTCGCCACAATTTCAAATATAAATAACCACTATAATAACATTTTATAGTAATATAAATCCATTCTTTATAGATATCTATCTGTGCTTACATCCTTGAAGAAACTTAATTATAAAAGGCAATATATTTGCCTTTGCCTTTCTTTTTAGAATTCATTCAGTAAGCATTGAAAAATATGAATTCACTGAAAGCTTGTAGATGCCAGCTGTGGTTTGAAAGGTTACAAAATGGTCATTGTGACCTTTTGAAAAGCCTCACTCTGGTAAATGTCTGTTCTTTATAAAAAAAACTTTATGAAAGAAACTATTGAATTGGATCTACATCAAAGCACAAGGAATTTGGCACAAAAACTGAATGTCATGTTGAAATGTTCAGATATCTCAAATGAATTGGTAAAATTTGCAAAGAGGGTATCTTTTTTTATCTGAGAACCAAACATCACATTTTACCATCTGCAGAAGTTTTTTTAACCTGGAATTCCAGTCTTTTAATTTTTTTTTCCCCTCATCACATTATTACAGGTGATGAAAAATGGGTTTGCCATGTCAGAAGTAAATGAAAGACGTTAATGAATACAGATTTCTGTTACTGTAATCTTGCAATTGTATTGTTTATATTTCTGCATGAGTAATCTTGGATTTTTATCCTTACAATTAACTCTTATCATATTAAGAAATAATTTTTGTTTTTAAAATCATTAATTGAAAAAAAAAAGAAAGTAATATGTAAAAGTTACTGATAGCTATATCATATAGAAAGTAATGGCAACCTTCTGCCTAATCAGTCATGTCTCAAAAGAGACATGATTGCCTGAGCCTGTATGACGTATGGCAATTAACTGATATCATATAGAAGTTAGTTATGACATTATACCTGTTCTGAGATTATAGCTGTTTACAGCTTGCAGAATGTGTTTTGTGGTATGGTAGATATCAGCTTGGAAGAGAAATCGGAGAGCAAACTGCAGTTGAATTCATTGCATTCATTTATGCATAAATACCCTTGGGAATGGTATTAATCTGCCTCTTCTCTCTCCAGCTATGGGTTAAATAGGACAGATTGGGTTCTATAACATTGGTTGGCAACCAGTCTACCACATGTAACCACTTCTTAATTGCCGTTGTTCCCAGGTCCACCCTGACCCAGAGTGGTAGCACCTGTTAGGGTCCCAGCTATGGGAAAATAGTTAAACCCCAAACTGGGGGTCAAAACACAATGAAGTATAAAAATACACTTTTATAGAACTATATACATAAAAAAAAATAGACATTTATAGAAAAATATACATTTTTGAAGGAAAAATATTACCAACAATACATTTAAGAAAAAACTATTATAACACATTTTTGAAGGAAAAAAAATTCTCAACAAAACATTTTTGAATACAAAACTAGAAGACATTTTTCAGTTTGCTAAAATAAAAAAGAATAAAAACATTTTCTTTAAAATTTGACTAAATCAACCTTCTGACTATAACTGAACATGAAAAAAAATACCTTAAACCCCCACATTTTTTTGCATTAAATAACCCACAGATGTTTGCCATTAAGCAGAACCCACGGATGTTGCCCATGAAGCGGAACCCCCCCCCCCCGGATGTTGCCCATGAAGCGGACCCCCCCCCCCCCCCCCCGGATGTTGCCCATGAAGCGGAACTCCCGCCCCCACCAGATGTTGACCATGAAGCGGAACCCCCCCCCCCACCGGGTGTTGCCCATGAAACAAACCTTAAAATACAATTTTGTCTACTACTATGCACATGCTCAAGATATAAATAAAAAGACAATGTATCAAGTTGTTGGCTTGTAGTCTGCAGTTAATAACTGATTTCCTATTGTCAAGAAATCTTTGTGTGTCTAGTCTATTTCCTGTTATACAAGAAATGAACGAAAAAAGTTTTTGTACAATATCTTAATTTGTGAAATGTAAAAGTTTTCAATTTACACATTGTTTTTTTTTTTGTGTGTGTGGGGGGTCAGATTTTCTTTTTTCTTGTGGACAACTTGAGTATTTTGATAAGGCTAAATTTTCACTCTGAATAAACATGCTATGAACTTGCATGAATAAAAGATTCTCTGTTGTGGAGTAAATAAGACACCCCCTGGTAACACAAATGAACTCTCCAAGATGCCTCAAAGAACCCAACAGAATTCAATGACAGCTTTGAGAGAGTTCCTTAGAGTACTGTTGAGTCAGATGAAACATAATATTATAACCATTACTAGTGAGTTATAACAATAAAAACAGAAATTGAAACTTATACAGAGTAGGAAGAAATACTATTTGTGCTGTGGTGTACTTAAGTGATAATGAGAAATTAGAATCATGTTGGTATAATTTTTTTCTTTGCTATGTATATCAAAACAGATATCCTTAAATATGGAAGAATTATTATTGCAAGTGGTAAAAATGGAACAGCAGCAGTTGTTAGAACTGCTGAAACAACAAAAGTTAATTGAAGCAATTCAGAAAAAAATAAAGTTCTCCAGTTTCTTTCACTTCCAACATGTTGGCAAATGCCATAGCTGAATTCACATACAATTCAGATAATGAAATTATCTTCTGCTTATTTTAGAAGATATGAGTAAATTTACAGAGAAGAATGCAGCAACTGGGAAGACAAGATAAAAACAAAACTTTTGAAAAAGTTAGCACCAGTAGAATATGAAAAATACTGTAATAAACTAAGAAAACCAGGAGAAATTTGCTTTGAAGAAATGGTAAATATTATAACTAAAATTTTTAGCAAGAAAATTATTCAATACTCATTGGAAGTGTATGAATCTAAAAAAAGCTTTTGTCAGATATGCTGGAATCATTAACAAGGAATGTGAAAAATTCAAATGAGCTGACTTTTTTTAAATCGTATCACCCCAAGCAAGGCAATAATGCCACTGATGCACAGGGGGCTACGTAAGGGTAAAAAGAATGGAAAAGAGAAAGCCGGAAACCACATCCTAAACATGGAACAAGGGATGGGCCTCTTCACCTGTTCAATAGATGTAGGTGGAGTATGAACCGGGTGATAGTTTAGTCTATCTACTCCAATTGAAAAAAAAAGAAAAAAGTGAAAAGATTGGAAAAGAGAAAACCGGAAACCGCATCCTAAACAGGAAACAAGGGATGAGCCTCTTCACCTGTTCAATAGATGTGGTTGGAGTGTGAACCGGGCGATAGTTTAGTCTATCTACTCCATATCTACTTCGGATATGTTTAAAGGATTAATTTTTGTTAAACTGTTAATGGTGAGAAAAGATGCAGAAATATGTGCCAGAATCCTAAAGAAACTGGAACAGAATCAAGAACTAACTCTACGAGAAATGTCAGATGAATGTCGGAGAATCCTAATCTGAGACACTAGATGGAGGAATTTGAAGAAAGAGGATGTGCATATTTACAAGCCAGATAAAAATGTGGAAAAGAAAAATTAATCTGTTTCAACTGTTGAAGGTTACATATTGGGGACAACTGTTCTTTTAAGAATTAAAAGTGCTACAAATATGGAAAAGTAGGACATAAAAAAAGCACTCTAAAACTAAAGAAAGGTGTAGTTCTTGCAGAAAAAATTACTGTACTTGGTGTTGAGATGGAAAAAAAAATAATCACAGAAACCCAAATAAAATTTGTGCATGTGGAAACTAATTTGGATGTAAAAATGTAACTCGACACTAGTAGTGTCACATGGAAAGCAAATAGAAAACCTATATTAAAAAGAACTTTGAAAATTGCATGTGGCATGTTGGGTGAAAAATTGTTATTGATGAAATGACTTGCAATGTTTCATTTCATAATAAGTGTAAAAGGTAAAGCTTATGTATTAAGAAATACTACAAACCTATTTGGTACTGATTGGATGGAATTGTTTGAGTTATCGGATTTACATATAAATATTTGTCGCAAAAATATAAGTGGATGAGGGACAAGTTTAAAAAAATGTGAAAATTTAAAGGAAGAACTGAAAGTGTTTTCTGGATGTTCTGTTGGATGAGTTGGGTCAGTGTTCCAAAAGTCAAGGCAAAATTTCAAGTGAAAAAAAGGTTTGACACCATTATTTAAGCTAAAACAAAGTACATTAGTTACAGACTTGGATCAAGTCAAAGAAGAAATAGACAGACTTGAAAGAATAGGTGAAATTCTAACAATAAACCATTCAAAATGGCAGTGTATATAAAGAAGAAAATAATAAAATTCATGTTTGTGTTGATTTTCTGACTGGGTTAAACATATGATTAGAATCCTATAACTACCTTTTGCAAAATCAAATCGAATGGTAGGAAAATATTTTCAAAATTGGGCATTTTATAGTTGTATTTACAAATACAGGTTGAAGAAGAATGTAAAAGAAAAAAGAAAGACAAAAAAAGTAAAATATAATGAAAGGAAAAATAGAAACACAAAAGGTATTGAAATCATTTAAAGAAAAGATTTACTGAAGAAAGGACTGCAAGAAAAAAAAGAAACTATGCAAGTTCTGTAAGTACCCACACCCCAAGAATTTGAGTGTACCAGTATGAGGACCAGAAAAAGAAAGAGTATGGAAACATTAGTGCTTGAACCGAAAATTAAAGAATTACAAAGTTCAGTCTGTGACGAACTCGCTAGAAAAAGAACAGGGTGATCATAAGAAGTAGTAGCGAGTTATAGTACTTGAATAAAGAATAAATCTAAACTTATTTATAAATGGAACTTTGTGTGTGTGTATCTCTCTCTCTCTCTCTTCGTTACCTATAGACTCCGAAACGGATGAACTGATTTTCTTGAAAATTTACAGTTGTACTATAAGCGTCTGTGAGTGTTCTTAGCTAGGTTTTGTGTCGAGGTCAGTCAGTTAAAGTGCCGTACATGATACACGCTTGGGCGATCGTGTCTCGAAAGAGACACGACTGACTGGGCAGAAGATCATCCCGCAGTAGTTTGCCATTACTTTCTGCGGTAGACTGGCTGCCGACCAAGGCTATAGAACCCAATCTGTCCTGCTATTTAACCCATAACTGGAAGGAAGAGACGGATTAATACCTTTCCCAAGGGTATTTGCGCATAAGTGAATACAATGGATTCAGCTGGAATTCGAACGCGGCTCCCCGGTCTCTCGTTCCGAACCGATATCCACTAAATATCAAAAATCGATAATTGAAAAAAATTAGGTTATAGGAGTGGTCCGATTTTAATCAAATTTGATACACTCATAGACAAAGACATAAGAAACAATATTCAGAAGTTTCAAGGTTGCAGTTCTTACAATAGTGCAGAAAATCGATAAAATATATATATATATATAAAAGGCAAGATGTTTGTGTGTGTGTCTGTTTATCTGCCTGTATGTCTGTATTTTTTCCGCTCTTTTATTTTAGTTTTTGCTTCGGGTTTGGCTCTAAGTAGGTATAATTGTAGTTCTTAGTCTCAGCCATGATACCATTTACTCAGAGGACTTATTTAGCCTTTGAAATTCTGTTTCTGATGAAAAAAACTTATTTGATATCGATAACAGGAAATCAAAATTTGACTTACATCCATTCATTTTTCTTTCAGTCTACAGTTTCGCTTTAACTGGAAACAACTATTGCTTTTTAGTCTTTCGTGCCAACGTCCAAAGAGTCTGGGCTCCAGAACCATGGATTAGTTTTAGAGCTTTCATTACACCCAAGCAACACCGGGCTATACTGCTTGTGAATAAATAAAAGATGCTTATAACTTTTGAATCAAACAAAAGTTTAATAGATATTTCATTTTTATTTTTTCTATCTGTTTAATTTGTTTTTTATGGTTTATCAAACTTTTGCAGTTTCTTTAAAGCCAGAAAATATTTTCAGATTGTAAATTTTTTCATTTTTTTTATAGAGATAACCTACTCATGCAAGTTCTACTAATTAACCTATATTTGAGGGGAAATAAGGGAGATCTCTGCTTTTCTCAAGGGTATTTATGCATAAGTGAATATAACAAACCTGACTGGATTTGAAACTTTGCTTTCCAGTTTCAAACAGTTATCCATCCTGCTAATTGTACGTCTAAGTATTCAACACATCTAGGTACTGACCATACTCAGTGTTGCTTAACTTTGTGTCAGTATGGGAAATGGTGTTTCAACATGATATAACCTTAAGCCTTTTCTGTCTGTGAGCCAGAGAGAAAAACATTTACTTGAGAATGTTGTTACCAAATTTTCCACACCAGATTTAAAGCTTTAACATAAAAAATATATATAGTACTAAGTTTACATGTTATAAGCATGCATAACGTGGCACAGAAAAACAAAAGAAAAACAAATGAAACATCAGTATTTTTGCTAAGGTGAAAAGACGAGTTGTAAATATGAAATTATTTTGTATTATTGATACAGTAGATATGAACTGAATGTCTCTGTATAGGCAAGATGTGTTGATTTTGAATATGGATAGTTCTGTCCTGAGGTTGGTATGTTTGGTGGGTTGGTTGACTGAGGTCGCAGTAGTGGCATCAAGAGACCTGGAGTGGATTAGTGAAGCTTGATGTTCACTGTGAATCTGGCTTTGCTGATACAGAGAATGCAAGCAGAATGTATCTGTGGACATGGTTTAGATATTTGGAGGAAAGGGCTCTCCAGCAGTTATGTGTGTCAGGTTGGTTGAACAATGTCATAGTGGTGACATTGGGAGCCTGCCAGGTGCCGGTAGCTGGCCTGTTGTCTGTGTTCTGTTTGCTTCTGTTTCAGTCATTTATGAGAGGCTTTCTTAGATGCACACCTTTTTTCATTAGCATCAACTTTTGTGTTTGGTTACTTTTGTTGTACTTTAGATTTTTGAGGGGATTTGTTTTGTGGGTCAGATATAAGGTTTGGAGTCCATGAAAAGAGGATGATTTTTTCATATTGAATTTTGCTTTCTTAGCATTCAATCTGGCTGACATGTAGATTTAATCAGAAAGAAATCTAATTTGCAGTGAAGTATAATACATGTCAAATATTGCAAAAAAAAAAGATTTTTCTGTGTTTCACATACAATTTAAAGGTAAATATCGAAATACTGATGATGAAAGTGGACCTTACAATTTAAAGGTAAATATCGAAATACTGATGATGAAAGTGGACCAGCTGAAGAAGTTTTCACCCACCCATTTTATATTGACTTAGAAATTGGTGCTTATATATTAGATTAAAAAAGAATGAGGTGAAAACATAGATTAAAAAAAAATGTTATTGGATTTTATTGATTCAAAATCGTTCAAAGAATCTGTTTTTATATTTTCAAGGTTGGAGAAGGCTAAAAATGAAAAGAAGAAAAACGTTTCAATAAATACAATAACAAATGGCTTCAAAAACTGAAAGGCAGAGAATAGAATAATTTCTTTATAATTTTAGACCCAATGAAAATGGCTTAAAAAAAATAGAGAAATGTGAATGTGTTTATTCTTTTAAATCTAAAACCCAGTTAAAATGGTTTTAAAACCGGAAGAGCAGTAAATGGTTTTATTTAATTTCAAACCCATTAAAAATGGGTTTAAAAAAGGAGGGGAAGCTTTTTTTTTTTTTTTAATATAATCCCCCCCCCCCCCCCCCCAAAAAAAAAAAAAAATTAGTGTTAAAACTGAATGGAGGAGAGTAGATTTATTTTGAGCTAAGAATTTTTTTTTGTTTTTTAAAATAATCATTTCACCCCAAGCAAGGCAGTATTGTCACTAGTGTGCAGGGGGTTACAGTGAGAGGAGTGGGAAGTAAAAATACAGGGTATGTCAAAGAAAGGATAAAAGTAATGTGAGTCAAGGGGATAGAAAATGGCAATTAACATTGTACTTAAACTATCAGAGATTGTAGCTATCAGGGAAGCAAGCATGAGGAAAAGAGTTTTACAGGAAGGAAAAATGTAAAAGAAAGTACTAGAGTAGAAGTGGTGGTATTTGCTTATTTTGATGGTAAAGGGGTGGTTCCTAGTTGTACAAGTAAATTCATGAGGGTGGGGCACCAGGGAATGAAGCTTGTCAGAGCAGAAGCCATGAAAATAATTGTAGAAAAGACAGAGGGAGGCCATATCCTGTTAGTGAGAAAGTGGAAAGGATTTGCAATATGACTATAGTTTTGAACCTCCCTATATGTATTACCTTATACGCCTGAATTAGTCTCATATCAACCCCCATAACAATCCTATAGAATATAGGATATGAATTTGAGTTAGAAACTGTCTTTTTTCACTTTAAAGTTACTTTAACCACAGATAAAAAAAAACAATGTCTATCTAAATTTGTGTGTGTAATATATATATATATATATATATATATATATATATATATATATATACACACACACACACAGATGGGTAAGTTGATGCCATTTTATGTTTTTAACTAGCAGTATAGCCCAGTGTTGCTTGGGTGTAATGAAAGCTTTAAAACTAATCCATGGTTCTGGAGCTCAGACTCTTTGGACGTTGGCACAAAAGACTAAAAAGCAATAGCTGTTTCCAATTAAAGCGAAACTGTAGACTGAAAGAAAAATGAATGGATGTAAGTCAAATTTTGATTTCCTGGTATTGATATCAAATACGTTTTTTTCGTTGTAAACTGAATTTTGAAGGCTAAATAAGTCCTCTGAGTAAATGGTATCATGGCTGAGACTAAGAACTACCTACTTCGAGCCGAACCCAAAGCAAAAACTAAAATAAAAGGGCTGAAAAAAATAGATATACAGGCAGATAAACACACACACACACACACACACACACACACACACACATCTTGCCTTTTTTATATATATATTGTCATCCGCAGACAGATCTGTTTCGCCGTATCACAGCTCATCAGTACGGTTAGACTCCGATTGCTTTTTAAATATATATATATATATATATATATATAATTGATTTTTCTGCACTGCAACCTTGAAACTTCTGAATATTGTTTCTTATGTCTTTGTCTATGAGTTAATCAAATTTGATTAAAATCGGGCCACTCCTTCTATAACCCGATTTTTTTTCGATGTTTATCCGGGGTACCTCGACACAAAACCTTGCTAAGAACACTCGCAGATGCTTATAGTACAACTGTATAAATTTTAAGAAAATCAGTTCAGCTGTTTCGGAGTCTATAGGTAACGGAGACACACACGCACACACACACACAAAGTTCCATCTATAAAATAAGTTTAGATTTCATGCATGTGTGTTTGTTTCTGATTTTTATCAGCCCAACAGTATAGATGGGCACTGTCTTTGAGAAAAAGAATACCAGAATTTTGGAAACAGCATGTTGTACTACTTGGCATTAGTACCAGAAACTCTAATATGAACATTACAGAATGTTTGGGTGTCAATCTGAGGACGGTGCAGAAAATTAAAAAGAGTTGGGTGTAGCAGTTACTTACCTCGGCGACCTAAACTGGCTAGAGTCAGGTGTATGTTTTGTAAGGGAGTCTGGTGACAGCAAATTGGCAAATGTTGGTCAGATGGAGAATCGGACAGAACTTTGTGGTAAACAGAATTGTTGTCTCTTGTACCCGGTTATATTTACTGTGCTGAGTGCTCATTGGCTAAGTGGTAGTCAGGTCGAGTGGATAAAATGTGGTATGCTCATTTTGAGTGAGGTCATCATTGTGTTCGAGCTGTTGTTTGTGTGAGAATAGTTTCGGAGATTAAGATAAGACGTGTGTATTGTGAAATACTTTCCTGCGGTTGCTTCCTACTAATACATTATTTTTTTGTTTTTGCAACTTTGGGTGAATCTAATGGTGATTATGAAGATACAGAAACTCTGAAAACTCACTGTGATTGTTCTTATAAGAAAAGAATTCTAAAAATTTTTCAGTGAGGACCCACATAAAGTTCATTAAGAAGGTAGTGCTGCTTTGGGTCAAGAAGGTGGCTGCTGGAAGATCTTATGTCTAGCAATAGGACTCTGCACCATGCCACTCAAGCAGGAGAACTCAATCAGAGCTATAAAACAATTAAAGTAAATACCAGGTGCTGTAAGATTGGATGCACAAGGGCTATAAAGAGGTTATAGCCATATCACTTTGTATTGTGTCATGGCTCGTACCATGTGACATTCAGTCACCCGGATGTATAAAAGACAATGTGTGCTTAGCATAGGGGTTATCATTATCACACGTTTTGGGAAGTCACACCTACTACTGCATGAGACTAAATATTGTGTATGCATCTTGGTTGTACCACTCTGTTAATAAAGTAGTTTATCTACATTTCTCCATGTATCTCTTCATTCCACAATGCAACACTTTGAAGCACCAGTTCGTATGTATGATCACTGAAGTTGAGCTTGTTCAGTATGTGGATAGTTGACTACTATGGAATACCAGTGTTTTAAGAACAGCTGTGGTTAACAAATAATTTAGAGAGTTGAGTTAAAGGGGGATAACTACATGACATCTTGAAGTATCATCACACATGGAATAAGAATGATATACCTCAGTCAGCCATACATGATACACGCTTGGGTGATCATGTCTTGAAAGAGACATGACTGACTGGGCAGAAGATTATCCCGCAGTAGGTTGCCATTGCTTTCTGCGGTAGACTGGTTGCCGGCCAAGGCTATAGAACCCAATTTGTCCGATTGTTTAACCCATAACTGGAGGGAAGAGATGGATTAATACCTTTCCCAAGGGTAATTGTGCGTAAGTGACTTCAACGAATTCAACTGGAATTTGAACTCGGCTCTCCGATTTCTTGTTCCGAGCCGATATCCATTGCACCACAAACGCACATCCTAATATATATATATATATATATATATATATATATATACACCTCAGTGATCAAAATAAAGGGTTCAGTGAAAAATTCCTAATACGTCAATGTTCCAAACATCGTAAAAATAGCAATAAAGATGACAACAGTTTTTACATTATTCAGAGTATTGTTCTTATCTTTCTTGCCATTTATACGTTTCAGCCGTTGTATACTTCGGCCTTCTTCAGGTGTTAGGAATTTTGAACTGAACTCTTCATTAGGATTACTGGAGTATATGAACTCCATTCCTTGCATAGTGCCTCTTCTGGAAGTCATGGGTTATCTCCCTCTCACCCTGTAAGCTACTTGTTCACTGCTGTACAAATGGCAACAAAGATTTGGACAATAGTTCGAATAATGTAAATACTGTAAATACTAGCTCATCTCAGAAATATTTACAAATACTAAAGTTGTATTGTGAAACACACACACACACACACACACACACACACACAATTGCTTTAATTAATAGAATCCTTATAAATGCCTTATATGAAGTGCTGCTGAAAAGTTCTTAGCCTGATCCAGTTAAAAAAAAAAAAAGAAACATTTTGTCAGATTTTATGAATTACCATTGCAAGATTTTTTTCAGCACTCGTTCAGGTTTGTTTAGGAAAATTTGGAAATGGACAAACAAAATAATTGATTTTGACATTGAGCATTAGGGGGGGGGTTGCACATGTGATTGCAATCCAAATCATCATTTGAGTTAAGGTTTAATAAATCAATCATCTTTGTTTTTTTATGTGCTACACTTGTTTTCAAAATTATGTTTTGAAAAGTACCTTGCAGCATACTGAGTTGGCTGTGTCATTGTAAAAGCTACACATATAGGTTCAGAATGTGATGGAAAAAGAAGTTTTATTTTACTGGTTATTAAATAACAAAAAGCGTAAAAAGAAAAAGGCGACTTGAAAGTGAGTGGACTCAGTTAAGATAGAAAATATATTCAGGTACAAGACAAATTGTTTGTTTCCATATGTAGTTTTGTCCTCAGCTTCTTTTTCTCATCTCCATGTTTTCCTCTGTAGAAGTTTCCTTTTGAAAACTTAAGGCTGTTCAATCTGGCTAACTCAATAACATATCATCCCTTGTTCCCTGTTTAGGATGTGGTTTCCGGCTTTCTCTTTTCCAATCTTCTCACTTTGGTTTCTTTTTTTCAATTGGAGTAGATAGATCTATCTATCGCCCGGTTCACACTCCACCCACGTCTATTGAACAGGTTAAGAGGCTCATCCCTTGTTCTCTGTTTAGGATGTGGTTTCCAGCTTTCTCTTTTCCAATCTTCTCACTCTGGTTTCTTTTTTTTTGTGTTTTTCTTTACGGCTTTCTGTTTTAGCTCCACTTGCTTGAGGCTGTAACTGATTTACTTAACATGTATACATATCCAAGACAGTTTACATTTGTTTGTTTGCTAAAAAAAAAAAAATGCTTAGCAATGTTCATTTATGCAAATTAGGTTATTTGCATCTACTCAGTTTCCTGTTCTGATGCTAAAAAGTAATTACATCTATTTTGTGTGTGTGTGTATGTAATATATATATATATATATATATATATAGTCATCCGCAGACAGATCTGTTTCGCTGTTTCACAGCTCATCAGTACTGTTAGACATCTGATTGCTTTTTACCCAGGATTGAAACCCGACCAAATTGACGTCAGTCAGCAATTCTAACTCTGAGCTATGTGCACTTGGTAGAAGAAGGCAGACCCCCCACTTTTTTAGCATGCATATTATCATTATACATGCCCAATAACTGAGAGTGTTCTAATTCATTGGTGAATGAATGATGCATGTATGCTAGAGTAGCTACTGTTTTTCAAAAGTCTACTATTCTTCCAGAGTGCTCAGTCAGGGTGTGAGAGTGTATATAAAATGTATGACATAAGTATGTTGTGACGTCACTATTTATAATATATTTATAATATATTATTACATCACAACAAAGTAGCTGTTTTGTTTCAACACTTGTCTCTTGAGCATTAGACAAGACATAAGTGTTGAAATCAAGTAGATACTTTGTAGTGACGTTATAACATACTTATGTTATAAATGTCATTTGCTCTACTTTGTATTGATCACCCTTTTAAGTATTTTTTTTCTTAATTTTTAAAAGATTTTATCACTTCTTTTGAGATATTGGAATTTTATTTCACCTATACCAACCCTATACTTGTGTATGTGTGTGTATATATATATATATATATATTTATTTATTTTTGCTTATTTTAAATACAATTTCTTCACCCCTCCCCATTGTTTATCTTAAATGCATTTTTTTTTATATAATTAAAAAAAAATTTTTTCCCATAACCCCAGTAAATAATGAGCTTCTCCAATATTATGATAATTTGTTGTATGTATCAATATTTGAATTACATAAGTCAGTCTCCACTCAGCACTTAGAGATTGTGTTGTGCATGTGGTCAGGGCACCAGGGAAAGAAGACATCAGGAAGAGACAGTTGAAATTTCTGTGGCACTTAATAAGGAAGGAGAGCTTGGAGAATTTGATACTCTTAGGACAGATTGAGGGAAAAGAGGGACAAAGGAAAGCAGTGTGTAAATGGATGATAGAACAGGGTTTGTGAGAAATAACAAAAATAGAAAATTTATTATGAGTTACGAGGGACAGAAAGATGTGGAGAGCCATGACTGTTTACATCCTGAAGGGACATAGCATATAAAAGAACCCAGAGAAAATATAGAGATAGAAATTTATCTACCTTGTGTTTAAGATTGTCGTATTTTCATACTCTGTTCACCTGTATATTTATTTGCCTTGAAAGTGAGTGGACTCTATCAGTTAAGATAGAAAATATATTCAGGTACAAGTCAAATTGTTTGTTTCCATATGTAGTTTTGTCCTCAGCCTCTTTTTCTCATCTTCATGTTTTCCTCTGTAGAAGTTTCCTTTTAAAAACTTAAGGCTGTTCAATCTGGCTAACTCAATAACATGTCATCCCTTGTTCCCTGTTTAGGATGTGGTTTCCGGCTTTCTCTTTTCCAATCTTCTCACTTTGGTTTCTTTTTTTTTTTCAATTGGAGTAGATAGATCTATCTATTGCCCGGTTCACACTCCACCCACGTCTATTGAACAGGTTAAGAGGCTCATCCCTTGTTCCCTGTTTAGGATGTGGTTTCCGGCTTTCTCTTTTCCAATCTTCTCACTATTATGTAGCCCCCTGCACATCAGTGGTGTTACTGCCTTGCTCGGGGTGATACGACTTAAAAATTTAAAACTCAAATGTCTGTAATCAGACCAGGGACCACAATGCCACTATTTTGTCACTGTCTTCGGCCATCCGCAACGGTAGGGATGGACTTATATTTTCAATTCAATTCTCTTTATTGTTAATAGCTTAAATGTTCTATGTTTACTGTGTGTTAATATTTACTCTTTGATAATGGCTTATGTGAGCCGAAAGCTTAGACCTGATAAAAAAATTAACAATTACTGTGATTTTTTGTTGTCTTTCAACGACATCACCATCAAGTATATCAGACGGTATGAATGGATCCTACACAAAATTAATAGACAAAACTTGTCTATATTATTTAATGAAACCTGCACTAATGAAAAAATGCTGCCAAAATACACAATATATATATATATATATATATATATATATATATGTGCACAGATAGTATATATAACTTCCAGAAAACTTTCTTCATTGAAAATATCAAAGCATACAGATTTTATTATATTCTTGTTTCTTACATTCTTCTAATTTTGTTTCTGTGTCAGATTAAAAAAGAACAAAAAAAAATTATTCAATGACAATAAATAAGGTCCAAGGCCAAATTTTCCATGAGTTGCAGCAATCAATATTTTTCCATGGCCATTCTTTTTTTTTTTCACAGCAAAGAATTGTAAAATCTTAAAGAAAGGCAAGGCTAAATTTTTTTTTTTTAACAAAAGTTGTCTTTTGTAATATTCTTAGAAATTGATTTTTCCCCTCCCCTACGTGATATTTATTTTTTTAATGAATGAACCACTTATGTGAAATGAATATTTTAAAATTATTTTAGATTTATTTTCATTTTTTTTTTTTTTGTTTCCTTATTTTTATTTTTTAAATTTTTATTTTTTTTATAAAATAAATAATTGACATTGCTTCATATCTTTGATGGTGACTGCTGAAAAGGTTGCTCTATTTCTTCCCCCCCCCCCCCCCCCCCCCGAAAACTGAACAAGCATCCATTTTTTGTGAGTAGGAATGAGGAATTCTCTTTTTGATTAAAAACAATTGCAGAAAGCAACGATCAAGAAAGATTAATAAAAAAAAAAAAATGCCTGTGAATTTTTTTTTCCAACCTGATATTAATGTTTTTACTTCTACAGTGTGGTTTCATGGAAAAGATTTTCACTTGTATACAGCTTGTTTTTTTTTTTGTTGTTTTGTTTTGTTTTGTTTTGTTTTGTTGTTTTGCTGAAAAAAGAAAACTATACACTTGTATACCACTTATTTCTCTGTTAAAAAAAAAAAAAATTCCAGAATGTCCACTTAATTTTATCAGCTTATTATAATCTGAAATGGGGTGTGCCTCATGCTTCAAGGTATTTTTTTAATCTAAATCTTTTTTTCATTGTAGTCAATATAAAGTTGATATCAGAATAATGTTAATGCACCAGAATTTTATCATCATTGGTTTTCTTAGATTCATTATTAATGCATTGAAAACCTTCAAACCAAAGGTTGAAGTATATAGTCATCATGAGTAAATATATTTTTTCCTTTTTGAATTGTGCTTTAACACTTAATGTTTGCTAGTGCCAAGCTGAAACCTTTATATTGTTTCTTTTGAAGAATTAATGGATTTATTTTTAATTCTTCAAAAGAAACAAAAAAAAGAATATATATCAGAAATAAAATTTTATTACTTCAAACATTGTTTTTAATGGATACCTGAGGTTTTTATTTTTATTTCAAATGGTGTGTATTAATATTGACCTGCTCATTGAGAAATCTTAATAAAGACACTGCTTGCTAACACATTTTTTTAACATTATTTACATTGTTCAAATTGTTGTTCTCATCTTTAATGCCACATTTACATTTTGGTTGTTGTATTCTTTGGGCTTCTTCAGGTGCTAGTAATTTTGAATCAACCTCTTTATTTTAATCATTGGGGTATATCATTCAGATACCTAGCACTTGAAGAATGCTAGAGTGTACAATGACCAAAACATTGTAAACATGATAATAAAGATGAGGACAACAGTTTGAACAATGAAGATACTACCTTATCTGAGAAGTATAGGCAAATAGATTTTAAGTTTTCTTGAGTAAGCAGGTTGATACATGTATGATACTCTTTAAAATCAAATAAGACAGCTATTTCAAACAATGGTATCTAGTAAAAATTAAACTTGAAATAATAAAGTGTTATGTTGCAGGTACAGAATTATTGTGGAATAAATACAAACAACGGAATTGTAGTAAATTGGTATATTACCAGGAAGAGTAGTATTTACAAAAGAGGTGGTTTGTAGAATACAGGAACAAGGGTTTAGTAGAATGTATTGCCGTGAGACGTAAGAGTCTGACCAATAGCACACTTCCGGTTCACTACCGGAAATACTCAACTGACTTGTTACTCGGCTGACTTCCGTTGTCTTCCCCAAGGTATCATCACTACTACTTTATGTAGTGCTTGGAACAGTCCATTATTGTAGACAAAGGTGGAGAGTGCCCCAACATAAAGTGTGTGTCTTTATGCCACATTTCAACTAAATTGTGTATTTCATCATAAATTTGAGCTCAAATCAGAATCTTTAATTTGAATCATATGTAGTTGTGCATTGCTCATCTAAGGTGATTTTAATCTGATATTAGACCAGGACACAGCCCCAAGTTTATGCAGGATTAGTGTGAAGACAAATATATTCAAATAACTGGGTGGCAGCTTTTAAAGAGTAGGAAACGCAATGCCCTGAGTTATTTAAGTATATCTCTAATACAATTAGAAAAAGAGAGAAAAAGAAGTTTACGAGAAAAAGGTATTTAGATATCTTGTCAAAAGTACTTGTTGAAGAAGAGGTCCCTTACATTTCATGGTTAGCCTCTTCTGATAGTAATAATTTCTCTTGAGATTGGTGGCTCCATTATTCTATCACTTGACAGTTGTGAAGGGAGAAGCCTGCTTTTGTGCTGCCTAAGTAATATGGTGGAAGTAAAAAAAAAAAAAAATGCGTCTTTGCATTAGGGGCTTATATAATCAGAATTCCATGACCCTTACAGAGGGCAGTGTTTAGTCCTTTCTTTAGCTATTTGGTGTCCTTGTTCATTCTGTTTGATCAGTTTTATTTTTTGATGATTCTAAATTTCAATATATCAGGAATAAATGGATTACTGATAAAGTTTATATATAACAAAAATAGGGGTTGTCCCAACAAGAAAAATTGGTATAGAAGGGATAAAAAAAGTGCGAGAAACTGAACATTTTGTTTAAAGTGTAGATTTGTTATTATTAATATTACTTGCTTTTTTGTATGATATATTAAGTTGAAGAGTCAACTTTAGACTCTCTTCAGGTGACTAAACTTGTGACTTCACATATCAAGATCCATTTCTTTTTCTGATGACCAAGGTATCGTGTATAGATAAGTGGTGAGAAAATTTGTGTTTGTGTGCGCATATTGAGTTTCTTTCACACTTGCACATTAAATCTCTCCTATCATCTTCGTTGACTATAAAAAATTTTAACAAAAGGAAACATTCTAGCATACATTTCCACATACAACAAAAGCAGCCCAGAATTGTTTACAAGGATCAAAAGACACATAGAATTACTCAACAAAAATGATAAAATAAAATCAAATCTTAAAGACAACTAAAATAATTAAAAGCAAACGCTAACCCCCAAAATTAAAAAGCATATTAACCTCATCAAAATTCGAGCGATATACAACACAGGAACAAAAAAAGATGTGGGGTATGCAACATTAATAGAAGGAGAACAGTTCAAGTTCGAAAACACATCTACATTTGAAATAAAAACAAATCTGAGCTGCAATTCTGAAAATGTAATTTATGCTCTAAAATGCGACAAATGTGCAAAAATATATGTGGGGGAGACATAAGGCCTGAATAAAAGAGTAGCCCTGCACAGAAGTAACATTAAACTAGCCAATAACAGGAAATTGTACATATCCCAATATTTACATGAATGCAGTGGAGGTAAATTCAGAGTAATGTCTATCTACCAAAATGCAGATTATGACATACTCATGATGTGGGAAGAAATATTTATGAAAAATACAAGCCTTCTCTCAACAAAACATGAAAAACCTAAGACCAACACACGCACACAAAATTCAAACGCAATAAAAAAAACAACCCCCCCCCACACACACTAAATTAAAATTGTTTTCCAAAAAACAATAAAAAGAATTAGATGATTTTTAGAGTAGAACTGAATCAAAATCGCTGAAAACAATTTTGAAATATAGACAAAACCAAATTTCGCTAGTCAATGAAAAATTTTTTTATAGCCAATGAAGGTGACAGGAGAGATTTAATGTGCAAGTATGAAAAAAAACAAACTAACATGCATGCACGCATATGAACTTTCTGACCTGCTCACCACTTAACTATTTATACGTGATACCTTAGCCATCAGAAAAACAATTGGATCTCAATATGTGAAGTCACAAGTTTATTCACCTGAAGAGAATCAACTTTAGATTCAAAACATGTGTAGTGACACAAATACTATTATGGATACTTAATATATCATACAAAAAGCAAGTAATAATAATAATAATAATAATAAATATACACTTTAAACAAAACATTCATGGCGTCTTGCACTTTTCTGAGAGATATATATATATATAAAATTTATTTGATTAAACATTATTATAATGGATACTCATATTTGAGTAGATACTGTTTTTTATAATGAAAGAGTATATTTATGTATATCTACTGGCCTGAATAATCAAAACTTGTTTGAAAAATATGCATCCTTCGCCAGGATGCAAACCTGCATCCCCTGGTTTAGGGGAAACGACCAATTGATCTGACTTGTCTTAGACTGCTCAGCCACAAAAGATTTGCAGTTAAACAAAGTTTGAATTAAGCCTTTAAAGACTTAAATTAAAAATATGTCAAAGTTACTCCTTTTCGTAACATTTCATAAAATAAATTGTTATTGTTTATATTTAAGAAAACAGAGCAGATATGAATATTAAAAGAATCAAGAATTTGTGCTTAAAGGCTTAATTCAAGCTTTGTTTAACTGTAAATCTTTTGTGGTTGAGCAGTCTAAGACACATCAAATCAATTGATGGTTTCCCCTATGCCTAGGGGATGCAGGTTCAAGTTCTGACAGAGGATGCATATTTTCCCTGTAAGATTTATTGATTATTAAGGCTAGTAGATATATAATAAATATACTGTTTAATTATAAAAGAAAACAGTATCTACTCAAATATGAGTGTCCATTAAAAATAATGTTTAAACAAATAAAAATATGTTGGAGTTAATCCATTTTTTAACACGGATATATATATATACATATATATATATATATGTATATTTAAATACTTAGCCAATGATTTTACTTGATAAATGCAGCGAGAATAAATAGGAATATTTCAGTAGTCAGGAATAAATGCACGGATCACAGAGTTTTTGTCATGGAGTTATGAAAACTATTTTTTTCATTTAAGGAGTATCAATATATTTAAATAAGAGGAAATTCAATGCTGACATTTTTCCACCCACACTTTTTTTTTTTTCTCTTGCTGGAATTATTTATGGGAAAAGTAAGTTTTTCCATTTTAAAGGAAATAATTAATAAATTTGATACTGGAAGTAGTTTTGACTGAAACTGCTATAAGTTGATGTCTTTTTTTCTCAGGCTTTGCTTTAAGGAGGACTTTTTCTTTTAGAGTATTAAAATAATAGTTTTCCATCTATGGGTTAAATAGGAGAGCAGACTAGACTTTTTAGCCTTAATTGGCCACTAATTCAGAAGACTGCTAACTCTGAATTCAGTTGTGCAAAAGATGAGGAAACCATCTTTCTCAAGAACAATCATGACAATGCACAGTCTCTTTTATGTGGTATAACCCCTCAGAAAGTGGGTGATCATAGCTTTCTGAAATTTTCTATCATCTTTAGTTCTTAGTAATGTTTGCTTTTTTTTTTTTTTTTTTTTTTTAATCTTTTCTACTCACTTTCACAAACACATTATGTAGGTTATTTGCCATTTCAATCTGCCTCTCTTATTTCCAATATATTCTATGAGTGCCAAATTCTCTAAGCCCTCTTTCCTTATTATGTATCTGTTGTAACCTCATTGATTATTGTTGTGACCTAAAAAGTTACTGATGTGTTGTGGTATCACATGGTTGTATTGTCTTTGGTCTTGGTATATCACTCCAGCTACTTGTGGATTTGTAGTAATAGTAATTACTATGTGGTGATATTCTGGTATCTTGCTGTTTGCAAGATAGTTATTTGTGTATCTCAAATAGTAAGATGATAGTGCTACTGGGAGTGAGAGAGACTAAAGACTTTATCAGGAACTGGAAAACCAATCCTGAACAAGGGATAAACCTTTATTCAGTTCAAAAGATTATGGAGGAATGTCAACCAGATGATAAGTGAACATATCTACTCCTATTGTTATGAGGATGCATTTATATATATAAAAATAATATTAATGTTTAAAAAGTTTTAGTAAGGGATTCTATTGTCCTACTTGTTATTACAAAAAAGCTTTCATTCATGAAGTAGTTGCTAAATAAATTAGGAATAGAATGTTTTGGAAGATTGCAGAATGTTCAAGTAAAATCGAGAGAATTCTAAATGTTCTAGAAGTATGCAAATTAGGTGTTAGCCCCCTATAAAAAAAAAGTTTTTGAGGAGAGAGTAGTTGTTAACAGGATTTGCTGACATTATCTGATCCCACCCTGATTTGTGAATCTGTGCATCCAGCCAAAAGAATATCTAAGAAAAGTTGCTGACCAACTAAAACCTGAAAGAGAACCTCATGGAACTATATGGGTAAATAGATATTTTTCATTGACCAAACTAATAATTATTCTTTATATACACATTTAAGGATTTCCAAAAAGTATAGCAATGAAACTACTTTGCTATCTTAACTGGGTAAAGATACTTGACACCTTCCTTCCCTTTCTTTTCTACTAACACTTCATCTGCCAGTAGAAACTACGTTTCTGTTTTGAATGCAAAAAATTGTAAATTTTGTATATGTATCATTTTGTGTTTATCGTAAATTAAGTATTTGTATGTGATTTAACTCTGAGTTTTGGTCAATCATTTTTTTTTTTTCTTTTATTACATGTAACACTATTAAGAAAAAAGAAAGAAAATTTTAGAGTGTGGTGGGGACTTTAGAAGTATAAAGTAGAAGGATACTTTAGCAGGAAGAGAAACCCAAGGATACATACTGTGGGGAGCCATGAACTGGATGATAGGCAAACCAATCTATTTCTATTAAAGGTTGTGAATTAGTTATGCAGAGTTTCATAGAATTACACTTGGGAAAATTATCAGCCATTCTTCTTTCCAGCTCTGGGTTAAATAGCAGCGTAAACTAAACTCTTTAGTCTACCAGTCTTGGAGGAAGACAACTTTGAATTAAAAACAGGTTAGGCATGGGGCTAGCAACTCCACTCTCTAAATCTATTGGAGTAGATAGACTAAACTATCACCCGGTTCACACTCCACCCACATCTATTGAACAGGTGAAAAGGCCCATCCCTTGTTTCCTGTTTAGGATGCGGTTTCCGGTCTTCTCTTTTCTAATCTTCTCACTCTTATGTAGCCCCCTGCACATCAGTGGCGTTACCGCCTTGCTTGGGGTGATATGATTAAAAAAAAACAAAAAAATTTTTCACTTGGAAACTATGAAAGATGCTTTATGATTTGGTTCTGATGTAATCATAATGGGTAGTTTTTTCTCTAACATTTATGAAGAAATGCCTATCCCCTAGGTATCAAAATTACTTTTTTCTTAGCTCAAAACTTCTACTTGAATTGTTTGTGACAAAAAACTTTAACCTCTCATTTTGGGTCAGTCAAAGGTTGTCAGCTCAAATGAATTATAGGTCCTGGGTATGATGGTAAACTGCATTCAGCAAAGCCTCTGATTGAGAGATTGTGAGGAGCATGGAACCACCTCTTAATTGCTGTTCCCAACGTCTTCCCTGACCTGGAGTGGTAATACCTATGGGCAAATATTTAACCCCCAAACTGGGGTCAAAACACTATGAAAGTATAAAAATAAACTTTTATAGAAATATATATATAAAAATACTTTTATAGAAATATATATATATATATATATATATATATTTATTTATTTTTTTTATTTTTTTTAATTTTTTTTTTTGAAGGAAAAATTGTCCCCAGAAAAATATTTTTTAATACAAAACTAGAAGACATTTTCAGTTTTCTAAAATTAAAAGGAATAAAAACAAAAACTTTTCATTAAAATCTGACTAAATCAAACTTCTCAGTGTAACTGAACATAAAAAAAACCCCCCAAAAAAACCTTAAAACCCCACCTTTTTGGTTTTAATTAACCCACAGATGTTGATATGCCATTAAACAAAACTCAAATGAATTAGAGAAGCACACAGATTATGGCTAAGAAAAATGTTTATTACTTTCACTACTTCCAGCTCACTAAAAGTAATGACAACCAAAATTTACACAAGTAAACAAGAAGTTGGCATTTCTTTGCAGTGGAAGATAATGGAATAAATTTCAACAAGGTGATATTTTTATATAACTAAGTGGCAAAGAGAAAATACACTGTCAGTTAGTTAAGTGCCATACATGATACATGCTTGGGTGATCATGTCTTTAAAGAGACATGACTGACTGGGCAGAAGATTATCCTGCAGTAGACTGGTTGCAAGCCAAGGCTATAGAACCCAATCTGTCCTGTTATTTAACCCATAACTGGAGGGAAGAGACGGTTTAATACCTTTCCCCAAGAAGTATTTGCACATAAGTGAATTCAAGGCATTCAACTGGAATTCAAACTCGGCTCCTTGATTTTTTTTTTGTTCTGAGCTGATGTCTACTGCACCACAACGCACATCCTAACTGACTGAAAATACACTAGTATGCATATGAAAGAAAGAAGATAAGATCATTTAGGAATTATAAAATGTGTGTGGAAGTTTAGTCAGCTGGGGAAAGATATCCTCTTATCTGGTTGAAGGTCCTAGTTGGTGTTGTCACTACAGCACACTTGGGAGAAAAAGAGCAAGAAGATTGGTGAAGCTAAGTAGCGGTTATCAGCAGATTTTTCTCTTGGATTTGTTTGTAGTAAACAAAAAACAATTAATAACAATTATAATGCTGAGAATGCCATCGACAAGGCATGTAATCAGCAAAGTTTGAAGGAAAATAAAAATAAAAAGCAACTGGAAAGAGACAGTTGAAATTTGTAGAACTTATAACAAGGAAAGATGACTTGCAGAATTTGACACTCACAGGACAATAATGAAGGCAAGAGGTGCAGAGGGAAATGGTAAATAACCTGCCTTCTGAGTTTTTGTGTGAATGGATGGCAGAATAAAGACTGGGAAATAATAAAAGATCAAATATTACTAAAAGCTATGAAGAGTAGGAAGTTGTGGAGAGCCTTAATGATACAGAACATTAGGGATACAACCTTTAAACTTTCAACATTTTGACCTCCCTTTCAATTTGAGCTTAACTGACAGGCTTATTTCATGATTTTCCCTCATGAGATTATTAAGTGAGAAATTTGATTCTAAGCACCCCACCTTTTTGGATTAACAGTCTCCTGACCTTTAAATATGTTGCTTTGATGTTTTCTTTTTTTTTTCTTCTCCTTCCGTGATAGACTCTCTACCAGGAGTGTTATAGTTATTTACATAGCCTAGCTTAGTAAGACACAAGGCCACTTTTATGGAGTACATAGTGAGGATCAACCCCTAACCAGTATCTGGTAACTTTTTGTGAAACCAACTTATCTTTCAGTTAGTTAAGTGCCATACGTGATACATGCTTTGGGTCTTGCAAGAGACATGACTGACTGGGCAGAAGATTATCCTGCAGTAGGTTGTCATTGCTTTCTGCGGTAGACTGGTTGCCAGCCAAGGCTATAGAACCCAATCTGTCCTATTATTTAACCCATAACTGAAGGAAAGAGATGGTTTAATACCTTTCCCAAGGGTATTTGTGCGTAAGTGAATGCAAGGAATTCAACTGGAATTTGAACTCGGTATTTGATGTCTCATTTCGAGTCGATATCCACTGCACCACAATCGCACCTTCATTACTTGAAGATAGACTTACATCTATATCATGTTGAAACACTGGTTTTCATATGATCACAAAAATTAAACAATGTGGAGCCTGGTCAGTATCTATATAGGTAACTGCCTGAGAATAACAGGTGCTGTAATCTTGGATGTACAGGGGATGAAATGAATAATGACTTGGAATTGAAAATCTGAGAGCCAAGTTCCAATTCTAGTCAGATTCTTTATATTTACTTAGGTGCATATGCCCAGTATGAAGGTATGAATTCACTTCTTCCCCCTTAACTATGGGTTAAATAGATCTTGTATCCATACATCATTATTTCTCCAAAATTACTATCATCTAAAAAAAAAAAAAATCTTGGCTTTAAATAACCTGCAAAAGGTTGCTAAGCTGTAAAACACAAAAGATGTATGGTTTTCTGATTTGTAAACTTTATTTATTGATTTATGTAACATTTTTTCTTCCCTTTTAAGGATTTACTAAACTTAGCAATGTTTTAGTACAAATTAAAGTATAGGAAACCCAATGAGGATGGCACGCACTCTGTAGGATTAAAATATTTGTAACACTGGTTTTGCATACAGCACAAGATTAAATGAAGTTTCATTATAAATTCATCTCGTTCTAAAAATTCTATCACATAATCTAAAAATTTTTTTGCTTGGAGAAGAGAGAATGTCCCCTCCCTTATCCCAAATATTCATCAATTGTATGTTGATCCATTAACCTACAAGGAATTTTGAATTGAACTCTTTATTTAATTTATTGGGTAGATTGTTCTCATTCCACTTTTCTTGAGTAGAGATGTCTTGTCTAGTTCTTATTTTTAGTACTGCTCAGTTACTGCTCATGAGAGGTATCTGTGAAGTGTAGAACAACTTCAGAAGAATGAAGAAAATTTAGGGTGATTCCAATGAGTTCATCTTTGCTTCCTTGCCTTGTAAAATTTTGCAAAGTAATAACAAAAGAACCATTTTATTTTCATTTAGAATTATCCACTTGGCAATAAATACTAAAAATAGTATGAAATACATAATTTTTTCTTTTAAACTGGGGTTGCCTAATAATTATGGCCGGTAGTGTATATATAGGAAATCTAGAGGGTGCGATGGATAAATTGTCGCTATTTACCATGTAAAAATTTGCAAAGTAGTAATAACAAAAGAACCATTCTATTTTCATTTAGAATTATCCACTTGGCAATAAATACTAAAAATAGTATGAAATTCATCATTTCTTTAAAAAAAAAAACTCCTCATCATGTACTTATTTGTGCTTGTGGTGGCATTCACCCTGGGTGTGTTGAGCTGGCTTCTTCCCTAGCAGTTTCATGGGACTTTTGGCTTCACAAGCTGCATGTGGTATGGAGATATTCCCACAGTAGGTTGCCAGTTCTTACTGTGATAGACTGGTTGCCAACCAGTAGAACCAAATCTGTCCTGTTATTTACCCCATTGCAGTGGGGGAGAAGATGCATTCATGCCTTTCCTAAGGATATTAGCACATAAGTGAATGTAATGAATTCAACTGGAATTCGAACTGGCTCTCTGATTCCTCAATCAGATCTGCTATCCATTACTCTAGTGTGCACGCAGTTCCTCATTAGGTGCCCTATAAATTTCAATTGCCTCTTCCTGATATTAAGTCTAAGTTTTCTTTTTGTTTCCATTTTCTTTAAAGTCTTGCAGTTGCTCACATATTCAGTTTATCTTCAGCATCTTTCTGTTGAAGCAACAGAAATGTTGCTTCAAATCTCCTCTTAATCTGAGATTTACCCATATTTACTATCATATAGGAGGACAAATATCATGTAACTGTTCAATACTCTTTCTTTTTTTGTTTCCTAATGAAATTCTTATATTTCTTCATATTATATCCCTTAATATATTTTATGTCCCTTAATATTAACTTTTGGAATTCATCTTTGGCCATCATAATATGTCTTTGGATATAGATATCAATACCTTGGTTATATTAAAAATAACTTTTTTTTTTTTTTAATCCACCAAAAAAAAAAAAAAAAAAAAAAAATAGGTGATTTGTTTTTATTCATTCTGTATACAACTGCTTTCCAAGATTGAGTTATTATATAAACCTTTCAAAAATATAAAATGTGGACATATCTTGGGGGTGGGGGAATCATGCAAGGAAGGTTTGTGGCAAATATAAAAAATTAAATCTAAACCTAATTTACCCTCAAGGCCAAATTATCCTTTAGGCTAGTGTAGGCTGCTGCCTAGGGCTGGATTATCCTATATGCTACGGTAGGCTGCAGCCTAGGACTCCTCAAGCCTTTATAAAGCAAGGATTTAAATTTTCTAGATGTTGTAATTTCTAAATAGTTTTATGAACTGAAATGATATCAATATGACAAACTCATATTTATTTGACTTTGTAAGAAACAAAGCAAGGAAAAGAATGTTATAGTTTGTGTCATTGAATTTCAAGTAGATAGAATGTTTGATTTTAGTTGTTTTTTTTTTAAAAAAATTTTTTATAAAGCTGTGATTTTAATTTTTTCAATGTTATAACTTCTAAATAGATTCATAAACGGAAGTTATATCAATATAACAAACTCAAATTTATTTTTTGTTATAAAGTTGGTTATAAAAGAATCTTTGTTCATTAACCATGCAAGTGGTTACTGAGTGTTGGAAAATATATAAAAGAATTCATAAAAATGTGTTTCCTTTTTTTTAATCATTTCACTTTAAGCAAGGCAATAAAGCTACTAAGATGCAAGTGGTTACTGAGTCTTAGAGAATACGAGAAAATATTCTATTAAAAAGGACAATTAAAAAAAGAAAAGGCAAAATTAAGACAAGATAATTGAGATTTGCATTTAAAGTTTTAAAGATCAAAGTTGACTGGAAAGCAAGAAGACATAAGAGATTTTCACAAATGAGAAGTGTGATAGAAGAAACTGTTATCATATATTTAGCTGCTAATCTAGTCAGTCAGTTAAGTGCCATATGTGATGCACGCTTGGGTGATCATGTCTTGAAAGAGACATGACTAACTGGGCAAAAGATTATCCTGCAGTAGGTTGCCATTGCTTTCTGTGGTAGACTGGTTGCCAGCCAAGGCTATAGGACCCAATCTGTTCTATTATTTAACCCATAACTGGAGGGAAGAGACAGCTTAATACCTTTCCCAAGGTTATTTGTGTGGAAGTGAATGCAAGGTATTCAACTGGAATGCCTTGCATTCACTCGGCTTCTTGATTTCTCATTCTGAGGCGATATTCAATGCACCACAATGCACATCCAAATAAATATATATATATATATATATATATATATATATATATACACACACACACATCTGCAAACAGATCTGTTTTGCTGTATCACAGCTCATCAGTATGTTAGATATACGATTGCTTCTCGACAGGATTGAAACCCGACCGAATTGACATCAATGATTCTAGTACTGTGCTTAAATTCATAAAATCTAGATACCATAGAAGTTAATCTGGACAATTATGGTGAAAGTATTTATAGAAAAGGCACAGGAAAGCTATATTATAGTGATGGGAAAGTGAATAAAAACCAGATGCTTGATCAGTACTAATAACATTGCAAATACTACTTTGGATTTTATCAAGAATCTCTAAATATATAACAGGAGCACCAGACCATATGTGGCAGCAATATTCAAAGCAAACATGAATGGTAGATTTACTTCCTTTTAAGATAAAATTCAGAAATTAGTTGAATGTTCAACATGACATCTGGATTGCTTTTAGTGCCAAAATGCCAGGAATTTCTAAGTTAAATGAGAAACAGTAACAGTAGACAGTACTTCAAATGATTTTACGAGTAAATTTTATTTGTAAAAGAATTAGTAAAAAATGTTGATATGGACTAAATAAAAAATATTGATATAGATTGATAAATCTTATGAATATGCACTTATTGAAAAAAAATTGATATAGAATAAAATATTGGTAAGAGTAAATAGTTTTTTTTTTTCTTTTCACATTAAATTTGATATTTTTTACATTTTTTAGAAATTGAAATTTTTTTTAGCTTGAAATCAAGAGGTTGTAATAAAGACAAAAAAAACCTGCAGGGAATGTGAGTCGTTAAGAAATAAAAAAACAAATGGTTGCTTTCAGCTGGAAACTTTTCAGTTAATATAAACATTTCAAACTTGTGCGAGACTGAACTTGATTTTTTTTTTTAACTCTATAGGAGGGGAATAGTTTTAATTTGCAGTTCTGATTTTATTTATTTATTTTTATTTTTTTTCAACTCCTCATGCTTGATTAATGGAAGGAAGTTCTGCCTGAATGAGAGAGAAGAAATTCATTATTACATGCTGATTCTTTTAAACTGGTATCATCATTTTCATGAAATTTACAGCCAGACTAATATCCCCATTTTTGATGTTATTATCACAGTATTTTGGCTGTTGTACTCTCCAGCCTTCTTCAGGTATTTTCAAACTGAACACTTTATTTAATCTACATGGTAGATTGTTCTTGTTCCACTGTCCATCTGTAAGGATATCTCATCTTATTTAGTCCAACTTGGTTATTGCTTGTTCTGTTTCTATTAAGTCTGTACTACTTGGCCAAGGGATTGAACTCACTATTGCTAAGTCACCAAATTCACAAATCATTTCTTTAATTTACTGGGTTAATGATATTGTAGCTTTTTTTTTTTTTTTTTATAAATCAGTTCACCCCGAAGCAAGGTGGTAATGTCACTCAAAGGGTTTCTTATTCTTTTGTATGCTATATCCCTTCAGGATGTAGGCAATCATGGCTCTCCACATTGCCCCATCCCTTGTAGCTCTTAACACCTTCTTCACCTCTTCTGTTATCCCACTCAACCCCTGCTTTGCCATCTGCTCAAGTCTAAGTATGACATGGGTTGCTTTCCCTTGTCTCTCCTTACCTCTATCTATCCCATGAACATCAGATTCTTGAAGCCCTCATTCCTTACTACATGCCCCAGAAACTTCAGCTGTCTTTTCCTGATATTAAGTATTAGTTTCCTTTTTGTGTACATCCTCTCCAAAACTTCATCATTGCTCACATGTTCTGTCCATGGTATCCTCATCATCCTTCTGTAGAATCACATTTCGGTTGCTTCAAGTCTTTTCTTCAGGTCTGATGAGACTGTTCCAAGCATTTGCTGCCATATTGAAAGACAAACATCACATAAAAAAAATCTAGTACTCTCTTCTTTATTCCTAGCAAATTTTTCCCGTCTCTTAATACTCTATTCAGCTTCCTAAATGCATTCTTCGCCATGCCTATACACCCTTGGATCGCAGTGTCACACTTTCCATCTTCTGTTAGAACACTTTCCAGGTATTTAAATTTCTGTACCTGCTTGATTTTCGTATCCTTGACTTGTAGCTCTGAAGGGACTACTGACAAGAAAGACTTGAAGAACTAGAAACAGTCCTAAACGATAAGGGATGAACCTCTACTCCTGTTCAAAAGATTGGGGAGAAATTTGGCCAGTCTATGTTCTGTCTTTTTTAGGCACATGTTGAACTTGGTAAGCTTTCTGTGAATTTTGAACTGAACCCTTTATTCAACTCACTGAAATGGAGTGTTCTCATTCCACTGTCCATGTTTAAGGGTGTTGTATTAATTTATTCATTTTTGTCATGTTAATTTTGCTTATTCCAGTGAACCAGCTGAACAGGAGGATATATATAAGCAATGTTTCTCACATTAAGCTATTGTCGTATAGGTCGGAACAAGAAATTGGGGAGCTGAGTTCGAATTCCAGCTGGATTCATTGCATTCACTTACGTGCAAATACCCTTGGGAAAGGTATTAATCTGTTTATTCCTTCCAGTTATGGGTTAAATAACAGGACAGATTGGGTTCTATAGCCTTGGTTGATTACCAGTCTACTGCAGAAAGCAATGCAGAGTTTGCATTGAAGCAGCCGTCTTAGGATGACTGCTCTATAACTCTATAACACTGTCAGCTCTCTGCTTCCGAGCAGAGAGCACAAACCCAGTCGTGGTTCCGCCGAAGGGTAGAACCACGGCTCGGTAAAAATAGACAGACATATTTTTGGCCTGGCTATATGGCCGGGAATTCCCACATTAAAATGACCATGTGTCACATCCGGCCTTGCGTGGGAAGGCTAGTAAATACAGCAGAAAGCAATGGCAACCTACTGTGGGATAATCTTCTGCCCAAGTTAGTCATGTCTCTTTCGAGACATGATCGCCCAAGCGTGTATCACATATGGCACTTAACTGACTGTGTAGGTCAGTTGTTGGAATTTGGAAGCTTTAAACATAATGTTTTTTGTTTCTTATCAAAGCTATCTTATCATTCTCTGACTGCCTTCCACAGGTTAATGACTACCACCTCCTTTCTTTTCACACAAGATCAGCTATACCAGATCTCTTCTCTGCATCATGTCTTTTTAGTACTATTTTACTTTTAGAGGATGGCTGGTCCTGCTTCTTATTCTGCATGGGATATAGAAAACAGTTCTCAGTCATATTTGCATCAGCTAGAGGCTTAGTTCTGGTGAGCTATCTTCAAGAATACTATTTTGATGTTGAATTAGGTTTAAGTCATTTGAATACTTCTGATGTAAGTTTGAGAGACAAGATCAGTTTTCCAACTGTTGTCATCTAACCTTATGCTTCTGTTTCTGAAAGCCAATGTTATCTTATAGTCTGATTGGTAACTGATCTTGAATATGACCCTTAATCTGTTAACTGGCGCAAGAGACGGCTTGTTAATTTTAATGCTTCCTAAACAAAACAGCTCTTTTTTAATCATTTCAGAGAATCTTTTAAGCCTTCCATCACTATGGCTAAGAAAGTAACTAATTACGCCTTATTGGTCTGTTTTTATGGACAGGAAGTGGAAAAGATTATATTGAAAATTATATTGAATCAATTGCTAGGCTTACTTTTTGGAAAGTTGGTTCAGTTGCATATTTATAAGTCTAGTATTCCATTTTTGCTTTGAATATTGCTTAATTAATTATTTTTCAATACTTTTTAATCTTTTCTAGTATATTTTAAATTTTGGTTAAAAATCTTTGTCTGCATGAGACCAGATTTTACTTTGGGAATTTTAGCACTTTTGTGTCAGGTGAAAAACACAAATTGGAAATTCTTGCAAAAATCAGATAATAGTCAAATTTTAATGAAATTTTCAGGAATTATTCGCAAATGAATTATTTATGAAACTATTATTTTTATAAAATTTTGGTAAATATATATTTTTTTCACATCTGTCTCTATGCTCTACCCCAATTTTTAGAAATTAAATTCTGTCCTCAAACTTTGTTTTATTAGCTAAATGCAGGACGTCTTGGAGGATGTAAATTCTCTATAATTTTTTTTTTTTTTTTTTTTTTTTCAAACAGTTACCAATTTTCTGAAAATCTGCTTCAAATAATAAAATAAAAACTGCAATAAAACTATATTATTTAATTAGATAAGCATTTAATTGCTTTTATAAATAATGTATATTAAGTACGTTATTGTCTGAAGAAAATTCTTTTGCGATAAATAATGGAATTTTACAAAAGTTGTTTCCAGTTTTTCCTTTTTTAGATTATAATTTAATTTAGTTTCAAAAATCTTTTCAAATTCAAAATTTGTTCTGTATTAAGTGAAAATTGATAAGCTTAATGCAAATGACCATGCTTTAAGATTTTAAAAATAATTATATATTTTTTTTTCATGTGTATAAAACATGCCCATTATGAAAATATGGATGACAATACACAATCTTATCAGAAAATAATATCAATGACTATAGTAAATTTAAAGTCAACATTCCTAAAATTTTTAATTACAGGGAATATTTCTAACATTTGTAAGATTATATTATTTTTAAGTACTCACTAAAAAGTGTTCATCTATCATTTTGTTAAATTGTTTTAATGGATAAAGTCTCTGTAGGACACTAATAAACATGTAAATAACTTATCAGTACTTGACAAGTGCTTGCCAGGTGTTGAGAGAAATTTAAATCACTAGTATTGTTCATTTGAAAACCCATTTTACTGTTTTGTTTTTAAACTTAAAATAAATAATACTTGTTTCACATCAGATTAATTATACTTTAAATATGCTAATATTCTTTAAAGTTTCAGAAAAGTATATTTTATTATTTGAAGATTTTTTTAAAATAAAGACTACATTGCAATGTAAGACAACTGAAAAGGGGTGCTATTCAGCTATTTTAAGAGAAAAAAAAAATTTTAATTAATACAGACTATTTTGCTTAATGGAAATTGTAAATTTAATTCTTTAGCTTTCAATTAAAGCTAAAATGAATGCTTGGACAAATGAAGTGTATTTCACACACACACACACACACATATATATATATATATATATATATATATATATATATATTAGATGGGGTTATTTTAAACTCACTGGTAATATACAATTTAGCCATAGCTTTGACTTTATAAATGCCACCCTAATTAAAAAAAAAAATATGCAGGAAATAAAATATTTTGCCGTCTATAAACACACATTAAATACACTATATTAAATTACCAACATGTCTTCCTATTACTACTACAACAACAACTAGTGTTAAGTTAAAATGTCTCCAAATCAATATGCAGACAAACACACACTTGAATCCTGCATAGAAAACTAGTAGTATGATACACTTGACAAGAAAAATGCATGTGAAGTCTGCTTAATCAATGAAATGCAAACACAAAAATTAAACATACCAGTTGTTTTCTTTTTTCTTTCTTCACATCTTATTCTCTGATGAAGCTTTAATAAAAATGAAACATGTTAAATTTATAAACATTTTCTATTTGGTCCTTTTATCCTATCATATATATGTTAGTATGTGTTTAGGTAATCACTTGTAGACAATAGATTTCTTTTTATATAAATGATGAGAATTTAAGTTAAGATGCTTAATTTGAAGCTGGAGGAATCAACTGCTGGAATGTTAATGACAGTCAAGATGAGGATATTAGTTTACAGTAGTGACCTGAGTGTCATGATGAAAAAAAAAAAGAAAAAATCCTCTCTATTATAATAAACTGTTGTGCATCTATTTGTGTGTATACACACAAACTAGGGTTAAATAGGGACTTAGGTGTTTTGAATCTTTACAAATATTTCAATAGCTATACCTTTTTAGATACAATTAAAAATATTTTTCTCTAAAACAAAATTTATAAGTATTATTATAGATAAGTTTATGTTTACAAGTATTTTTGAAAAAATGCGTCACGTGATGTAAACAAACTCTGTCCACAGACGCTCTCGTGAAATACGTTTCTAATTTAAATTTTAAAATCATTTGTTTCTGATGAAGGACCGAGGAATGTCTGAAATATAAATATAATAATAGAAATAAACAAATACTGTCAAAAAAATACATTTTTAAACTTACAACTTTTTAATAGTTTTTCCTATATATATATATATATATATATATATATATATATATATATAATATTCCTCTTGTCATGCTTGTGCAGAGAAACATTAGTGAGGCAGCATCGGCTCAGTTCATTCTCTTTATTACCAGTCATGAAAGCTCATCATATGTTTGCTCTTTAACAGTGCCTTATTTTATTTTCTTAATTATGTTGTCAAATTGTGAAGTATATTTTCTAAACATATGCAGTTAAATATAAGAGACAATGAATGTCTATTTATTATGTTTAATCATGAGTCGTTCTAAACATCGTATTTTGGCTTTAATTTCAGTTGAAAATAAAGACAAAAATTCTCCAACATTTGGATAATTATTTATTGATTTGCTTCTAAGGTTTCGGCTCAACATGAGCCATCTTCAGAGAGGTGATTTAGACTGAAATATAATAACATCCACCAACACCGATTTTATTTTGTGTTGACATAAAACTCCACTTGATATTGATATAATAATGATATTATAAATACGCCTCTCATAAAAGCAGCCACACATCTCAAAAATAAAAAAATATTGTTATCCAACATGCCGATAAAACCAATACATTTGTTATTTTAAACAGACAGGAATATCACTCCAAATTACAGGCCATTCTGGACGATCACAATAAATTTAAAAAATTCACTAGTAATACCGCCACCCAACGTAAAAAACATATCAATAAACTTATTACTGCAAACAATGCTGAAATAGGATCCTATAAACTTCAAAAGATTATAGGTGACTATCAGCCCAGCTACCTTTATGGAAATGTAAAAATCCATAAAAAAGATCATCCCCTCCGACCTATCATTTCTCAAATATTTACACCAATATATAACCTTTCCAAAACACTTAAAATAATTACTCCCTATCTTCCTGGTAAATATAGTATTAATTCCACGGATGGATTTTTACAGATTCTCCATTCCGTAAAACCTAAGAATCAAATAATTGCATTTTTGGATGTCCAAAACTTATTCACAAATGTTCCCGTCCACGAAACAATTGAGATCATTATCCGTGATGTATACAATCATGCTACTCTCCCATCAATCAATATTAAACCCACTATATTAAAAAAACTATTATTAGCATGCACCACACAAGTACCCTTTCACGATCCCTTAGGCAATATTTATACACAAATAGATGGTATTGTGATGGGATCTCCTTTAGGTCCCCTCTTTTCTGATTATTATATGGCAAATCTAGAAAAACAAAAAATTAATGACAACAATAAACCCTCTATATATGTAAGATACATAGATGACATCTTTGTTTTAGCTAAGAATATCGATCAAATTAAATATCTTAAAAACAAATTTGAAAGTCACTCCGTCCTCAAATTTACATTAGAACTTAATATTAATAACAAAATCCCATTCCTTGATGTATTCATTGATTCTAGCACACATTAATTTACTACTTCTCTATATAGGAAACCAACTAGCATAAATTTGTGTCTTAATTATAATAGTGAATGCCTCCGAACGATATAAGTTAGCTGTTATAAAAAAACTTACTTCAACGCACACAAATGATATCTTCTTCCCAAATCTATATTTTATAAAGAATTACACAACATTAAGCAAACACTAGTCAATAATGGATTTCCTAACCCCGTTATTGATCAACAAATTAAAATGTATCTCAACAAAATTAACAATAGCTCTAACAATAATGATAATATTAATAATAATGGTTTACATCAAAATAAACATAACACTATTAACTTATACTATTTTATTTTATTTTTTTTTAATCGTATCACCCCGAGCAAGGTGGTAACGCCACTGATGTGCAGGGGGCTACATAATAGTGAAAAGATTGGAAAAAAGAAAGCCAGAAACCACATCCTAAACAGGGAACAAGGGATGAGCCTCTTCACCTGTTCAATAAACGTTTGCAACCAAATACATAATAATTATAAACAAGATGAAAAAACTCTCAAAAACATAATACGTAGAAATGTTAAACCAGTGGAAAGTAATAGTCAAATTAAACTCATTATATATTATAAAAAATTCAAAACAATTGACCTCATAGTCTATAATAACCCTACAAGCACTAAACTAAATTCCCTACAAAAAACCAATGTAGTGTACCAATTTACATGCCCATTCAGAGATTGCATCTCTGATACTAATAAAAAACCCAGTACATATATTGGTTTTACTATAACCACGCTCTCCCGTAGACTTACATGTCATCTTTCTGATCGGAGTACTATTAAACAACATTTCTCTGAAAAACGTAAACATGTAGGCAATATCAGGCAGATTTTGGTCAACAATACGGTGATCCTTACTCATACACACTGTAAGAGGAACCTGCAGATATTGGAGGCCATGTACATCAAATCTAAACAACCAACACTTAATAAAATCACCTTTAAATCTGGACCTAGCATATTACATTGCATTTGACTACATGGTTTTGTTGTCATTTCGCGCTATCACCTGGTTTGATGTCATAAAACTGCATTGCAAATTTGAGAACTGCATTTATTATTATTGGTAACTATTGCCATTGCCAGGCGGAGTTTTGTCAACACAATTCGTCAGTGATGGTGGATGTTATTATATTTCAGCCTAAATCACCTCTCTGAAGATGGCTCATGTGAGCCAAAAGCTTAGAAGCAAATCAATAAATAATTATCCAAATGTTGGAGAATTTTTGTCTTTATTTTCAACTGAAATTAAAGCTAAAATATGATGTTTAGAATGGCTCACGATTAAACATAAGACATTCATTGTCTCTTATATTTAACACCATATGATTAGAAAATCACTTGCTGCCTTGATACACTATATATATATATATATATATATATATGTGTGTGTGTCTGTGGAAGAAAAAGTGCGAGAAGCCATGAACATTTTGTTTAAAGGGTAGATTTATTGTTGCTATTATTATGAATATTACTTGCTTTTTGTATGATATATTAAGTGTCCATAATGGTATGCATGATGCAGGAAGAAATATTTATAAAAAATATAAGCTTTGCCTCAACAACTAAGAGACACATGAAATTCAAATGTGATTTAAAAAACACATACACTAAACTCAAACAGTATCCCAAAAGCAATAAAAAGAACTAGCTGATTCATAGAGTAGAACTGAATCAAAATCTCTGAAAACCATATTGAAGTATAAAAACGAAATTAAATTTTGCAAGTCAGTGAAAAATTTTTTATAACCAACAAAGGTGATGGGAGAAACTTAACGTGTGAGTGGGGGAAAAGACCCCAACATGCACACCTGCATATGAGCTTTCTGGTCTGCTCATCACTTGACTTATTTATTTATACACGATACTTTGGCCATCAGAAAAACAAACAGATCTCAATATGTAAAGGCACATGTTTATTCACCTGGAGAGAGTCAGCTTTAGATACAAAACATGTGGAATGACACAAATACCATGATGGACACTTGATCTAAATCTAAACTTATTTATAAATGGAACTTTGTCTGTTATCTATAGACTCCAAAACGGCTGAAAATTTATACAGTTGTACTATAAGCGTCTTCGAGTGCTCTTAGCTAGGTTTTGTGTCAAGGTACCCCTGATAAATATCGATAATCGAAAAAATTGGGTCATAGGAGTGGTCCGATTTTAATCAAATAATGATACACTCATAGACAAAGACATAAGAAACAATATTCAGAAGTTTCAAGGTTTCAGTTCTTACAATAGTGCAGAAAATCAATTTTATATATATATATATATAAGGCAGGATGTTTGTGTGTGTGTGTGTTTATCTGTCTGTATGTCCTTTATACAAATCTACAATTTTTATCTGATTCCCACGAAACTTCACACAAATATTCTTTAGGCTGAGTCAGAGCTCCAGGACCACGGATTAGTTTTAAAGCTTTCATTACACCCGAGCAACACTGGGCTATACTGCTAGTATATCATAAAAGAAGCAAGTAATATTAATGATAATAGCAACAATAAATGTACACTTTAAACAAAACATTCACAGCTTCTCGCACTTTTCTTCTATACCAATTTCTCTTGTTGGAACAACCCCTTTCTGTTTTTATAATATATATATATAATCACAAAATGTTTGTCTGCCAATTTCTGGCCTCAGTTCCTCTTCAAAATCCCCAAATTATCTCCCAAAGTGTATTGATGTGTATAGTTTGGCCGGTTCATATGATGAAATTCCTGACAGGAGAGGTTATACCAGACACACATCTCACAATCAAATCATGCATGCAATATGATGACATATCTATATAGGTACAGAAGATAAGCTGGTTACAATACCAGGGTTTCAACTTTTTCAGTTTTACCAAGCAAAAACATATTGTGCTGTTGAAACCATGGTACCATAAATGGCTGATCTACCTAAATATCTAAATGCTCTACATGTTAAATCTTCATTTTTAATTGTTTACTGATCTAATTTAAATCTGACCTATAATTGTTGTGTGTGTGTATATATATATATATATATATATATATATGTGTGTGTGTGTACATTTTGAGAACTAATTCAGTGCTTCATATCAAATGCCAAATATGCAAGTCACCTTGTGTTGCAAAAAATGTAATGTTTTTTCTATCAAATTTTTGTTTATAAATCGCAGTTAATTATTACTTTTAATTATATATAATTTTTTTTATTTTTCAGGTAAGTCTTGTTTCATGGTTTTCAAAGAAAGCAGCTGTATTTTGGGATTTACCTGTTGGATTCATTTTGCTATGAAAATCAAGTAAAAAGAACAATCATTTTTTTCTGACATTTTCTTTTCTGCTGTTTTCTGGTCTTTTCTCTCTCTCTCTCTCTCTCTCTCTATATATATATATATATATATATATATATATAACCCATAAAAGTCTCCTATATCATAGCCACTAAAATAAAATTGCTCTCTGATTTGGGAATTTGGTGTATCATATAAAGTTTATAGCTTGTCATGGTTGACAGCAGAAGTTAACACTGATTAATTCTACAACTACATCACTCATTGTAGTACTGGCGATAATGTTTTGAGTCAATGTTTCTGGTAATGGCACAGAAGTCATGATTTTCCCTATCAAAGGGAATCTATGTGGACCAAGGTGAATCATAAAAATGAGAGTACAGTGTGTGTAATTTTAAACTTTAATGGTACCTATAAAAAAAAAAAGAATCATAACCTTATTTTTAACATTTATCAAGATTTTATGTGTGTGGATAAATTTTAAGATGTGACATCTATTGGATATTTAATTGCTTACTCTGCCTTACAGAAGGCATTATTTATATATTTTTTAATTATTCAATTCTACGTTTCTCTTCACAACATTTCTATTAATGAGAGAGAAATGGGAAACTGAAGACATATTACATATGATTTGAAAACATAAGGGAGGTAAATCCTTTGACTTTACCACATGAGTTATTTCCCTTTTGCATTTCATTCCATGCGTAACAGATGCAAATTCAAACATTTATTTATTTATTTTCTAAATTCCCAATTACTTTTTTTCGTAATTCAGAGATCTTAGTTCCACAATAGCGTGGATCGGGAAATAAGTTTGGCGAGACTCGAATTAGCATTTATCTTTCGGCAGCCTGTAGTAACTGGAGTAATAAATAAATGACAGAAACATCTGTCCAAATTACTGATAGCTATTGACAATCCAAATACTGTTACTACTAAAAGAGGTTATTAAAAATAGTGCACAAATCTATAAATAAGTGAAGAGTGTCGAATTATTATCAACTGGTTTTATTCCCATGTATTATAAATGATTAAAATTGCATTAATTAATTGCTTAAATGTTAGACAATTTCCCTACAGATGAGAAAACTGAGGGCAGCAGAAATGTGGTTCTACAGAAGGATAATGAGAACTTCATGAATGGAGTAGGTGGGCAATGAGGGGGAAAAAAAATGGCAACAAAAAGAACACATGTTCAGAATCAGGAAGAAACTGCTGAAATTCTTTAGGCACATCATGAGGAAGGTGGGGGTCTTGGAAAATCTTGGTAAACATAATCCTCACAAGGCATATTGAAGGCAAGAGAAGTAGAAGGCAACATGTCACTCAGCTGATGGGCTTGTGTGAATGGATGGCAGAATGGGGGGAGGGGGCTTAGCAAAAATAGGAAAACTGTTAAAAAGTCAGAAGGAATACAAAGTTTTGGAAAGCTATGATTGCTCATGACCTGAAATGACACTGCATATAGAACATGATCTCTTCTTATTAGTTAGGAAATACTCCATTGTTACTAACATGCCTCATGTAACCTCAACACTGGAATCTAAACTTATTTATAAATGGAACTTTGTCTGTCTGTGTGTGTGTGTGTCCCCATTACCTATAGCCTCCAAAATGGCTGAACCGATTTTTTTTGAAAATTTACACAGTTGTACTATAAGCGTCTGCGAGTGTTTTTCGCTAGGTTTTGTGTCGAGGTACTCCTGATAAATATTGATAATAGAAAAAATTGGGTTATAGAAGGAGTGGTCTGATTTTAATCAAATTTGATACACTCATAGACAAAGACATAAGAAACGACATTCAGAAGTTTCAAGATTGCAGTTCTTACAATAGTGCAGAAAATCAATTATATGTATAAAAGGCAAGATGTTTTGTGTGTGTGTGCCTGTTTATCTGCCTGTATGTCTATTTTTTTTTTTTTTTTTTTTTTCAGCCCTTTTATTTTAGTTTTTGCTTTGGGTTTGGCTCTAAGTAGGTATAATTGTAGTTCTTAGTCTCAGCCATGATACCATTTACTCAGAGGACTTATTTAGCCTTCAAAATTCAGTTTATGACGAAAAAAACTTGTTTGATATTGATACCAGGAAATCAAAATTTGACTTACATTCCATTCATTTTTCTTTCAGTCTACGGTTTCGCTTTAACTGGAAACAAGTATTGCATTTTAGTCTTTTGTGTCAACCTCCAAAGAGTTTGAGCTCCAGGACCATGGATTAGTTTTAAAGCTTCCATTATACCCGAGCAACGCCGAGCTTATATTGCTAGTATCTCATATTTTTTTTTTACGGGAGAAATCATGTAAATTTAGTGGGACAGTTACCAAGCTTTAACTGAGCCTATGGTTCTACATGGAATGTGGTCACTAGTTTTTGTGTGTTTGCCATATATCTACTAAGTTTGAGAAATAGACCTTGTTGAGTTGACTTTCAAATATTTTAGGTAGACAGCAAAAATAGAAAAACAAGTTATATTGACATGTCACAAGTAATTTATTTACATATATACATCCATACATTATTTGCTTTTTAGAATTTAAAAGGTGTGATGAAAATAATTTTTTGTGATATTCCTTTTGTGTGTTAGAAAAGAAAATATCACTTTAACTTTTTAAGTCTATGAAATGAAATATTTTCAAAATCTGTTAAGTTTTTTGAGTTGATTTAAAAGTAATAAAGATAAATTATGTATGAATGAAGGTTGAATTGAAATTCATAGTATTGTTAGATATTAATTAAAATTGACTTCCTTTGATGTTAAGTATCAGGGTTCTTATTGAACTTTTGGTTTCTGGTTCATTCACTGTATGGCTATGCCATTAACTATCTTTTTAAAAATACAATAAATACATTTAATTTCTTTTTAAAGCTTTTTGACTGAAAAACAATTTGAACTTTGAGTGTGTTTCTCTGACAGGCCTTTTTTAGTTAATTGTCAGTGTATTACATACAAGTTGTCAAAGTTAAAAAGTGGCCCCAACACTAATACTCTACTGCATTTCTTTTGTGTTAATTTTCTTCAATTTAAAATTTTTTTTAAAATTTTTTTTTATTTTAATCATTTTAAGAAGCAAGATTATAAAAATATCTACCATATATACTCACGGATAGGTTGCACCAGTAGATAGGAAACACGTTAGTTTGGGGCTGTCAAAGTGGTTATTTGTATTTGACTCACAGAAAGATCACACTATAATCTGGGGATTTTTTTTTACATAAATATTACTAATATTTACCTTTTATTTCAAAACTTTGCTTACATATATTAAAACATAAGAAAAGAGTTTATTCATTTCGATATAGTTATTAGACTTCATCAGGACTGAAGCCCAAAAATGACTTATCACTGTCAAACATTCTTTTAATTGCTCATCAGTTACTATATCATATACAGGTAATAACTTCAGTTCTAAAATCAGTTGAAAATTATAGTCTTTAATTGTAAATCAGATAAGTGGTAAATATGAGTAGTGCAGATCAAGTGCTTTTATTTGATGTGTACTGTTGGAAGAGGACGTTGCATAAAATTGATGTCAGGAAAAATTAATCTTTTGTGCTTATATTTGAGTCCAGGGTCATTGCCTGGACTAACTGATACACCAGTCTATTTAAGATTCTGTATGATGTTGAGTGGATAGGTCGTACCCTTGATTTTTTATCAAAACTTTGGAAAAAGTGCAACCTTTCTTTGAGTATATACAGTATGTGTATAAATAAAATAACGCTTAAAATTTTTTTTCAAATTTCCTCAGTTGTTCTTGGATTATTTCACTCTCAGTAATTCCTTGTGCCTTAGTGGCTTTCTCTCCTGGCTTGGAATAAAAAAGAAAAATGTAACTAATTGTAAGGGTAGAAAAATTTTTTTTCCTTTTTTTAATAAAAGCCTTAAAAACATTTTAAAAGTGTGTGTGTGTGTGTGTGTGTGTGTATATATATATATATATATATATATATATACACACACACACACACACACACAATAAAGGGGAGGAGGTGCAAAGATGAGAAGAAAAACTTAGTTACTGTCAACTAGTAAATTGAAAAACAAATGTAACAATAACAAAAGCAGGCTGCCTTGTTATTGCTCCTTGCTTTTCAGAGCAAACTGAGGACAAAATATAAGAGCACAAGGACTAAAAATAAGGATAAAGAAAAAATGCTACCAGGTAATCAGCAGTCTAACTCATAGACTGGTTTTTATTATATATGACTTGCTCTGACTTTTTGAGAAATAGGCTGGGTGAGAGTCGTTAGCTTTGAATAGAAATTTGTCTAAGATTAGGAAATCTCTGTTTTTTTTTTTTTTTTTTTTTATTTCAAACAAAAAGACCCCTCTACACCCTACTCTGTGTAGAATAGGGTAGGCTGAACTCTCTAATGTTGGTAGGTAATCTTCCTAGGGAGGGTGTTGCAATAAAAAACAGAGTTTCCAGTCTCCTAAACTGGTTGGTGTTAGTAAGGGCATACAGCTGTAAAGCTTGCTCCAATTTTTCATGATGGTTCAATTACGGCGCCATCAAGAAAACTCTGTGGAACCCATGGTAGCATGAAGACATATGTTAAACAATGATGAAAATGTTGAGGGGAAGTGGTTTCCTGTGGCTTTATAAGACTTTATTAGACTTGTGGCCATATAATACGAGAGAGACCAGTCTATTCTATTATTTAATTCGTATAAGAGATGGATTAATGGTTTTCATAAAGTCATTTGTGTGAGAGTAAAAGCAATAGACTAGCTTGGAAGTTGAACTGAGCTTGTAGATTCTTCTTGTACTAATAACCATTAAGCTATCTGCACGTCAACTATTGTTAGTTACTATAGCCACACATCTGCTGCTTGCACATAACTTCTTAATGAATTAATAATTACTGTCTTCCTTGTTAAAAATTCTTTTTTTTTCTCTAAATAAGTTTTGAAATTTTAGCCTGCATCTTATGGGCCAAAGTTTACTTGTTTATTTCAATTTTTATGCCTGCCTCTGCCTCAAAAATTTTCTGAGTTAAAATTGGGATGAATCTTTGAGACAGAAGCATCATTTATGCCAGGAAATATGTTAATTAGCAAGCAAGTGAAACTTGGCTATATGGGATTTAGTGTGAAATAGGAAAGGCAAAGTTATGAGAAATTCGGTAGTAAAATAGTAATAAGAATTAAACAAAAAACAAAAAAGTCTACAAAATCTTAGACATCTACCAAGAACCCCAATATGGAAACATTTCAAACCTCATCAAGCGTACAACAAGGAGGAAACAGGAACCCCATTCTATTTAATCTTTTTCCAGACTATGCCCTGCATATTTACAAACACAGATGTTAAGAGATGGGCACTGATCATTTAAGAATTCCATACCACATCTTAAAGGAATCTACTAGTAGAAGACAAACAATCCTGCTTTCTCTCATGAGGCCAAAGTACTGATGAGGAAGAGGTTGGGGGGTGGGGGGTGGGGGGGCACCTATGTCAATAACATATATTAATAGTTGGGATAAGAATGATCTTGAACAGAAAAATCAACATCCACTACCAAATGTCCAAATAAATAGGATGCAAAATAAACCATTTCCAAAACAGAAAATATGACCTTGAATTGGAATTAATGTAATGATGGCACCTACTCTGTATCCATTAAAAATTCAGTATGTGGATCTAGTAAATACTAATATACTAAACACTTTAAGTACCTCAGTGTATGGATCAGTTATAACAAATTTAATATGGTAAAGAAATTAAACAGAATTTCTAGATATGGGCAGTGGAATGACTATTCTCAGGTCTAGAGATTCTGGTTAAACTCAGATATTAAATGATTCAATAGGGTAAATTCTATGGGTAGTTTATAGCCATAAAACATACAAGGATCTTATTCAATTAAGAATTATGATTAATCAGAAAATACAAATAGGAAAACTGAAATTTTCCCATGTATTACTAATATTTGTCTATATTCCTGAGATGAGGTTTGATGTATTTATTTATTTTTTTTTCTTTACATTGTTCAAACTGTTGTTCTCATCTTTATTGCCATATTCACAATGTTTTGGCTGTTGTATGCTATTTGAGCACCTTCTTCCCATGAAACACTGCTCTGTAAAATTGACTCCCAATAGCATGCTTTCCCAGTCACTAAAATCTTAACCATTTCAAGTCTGTAGTTAACTGTTATCTTCTCCACATATTTGTATTACTTTGTAATCCTCTATCTTGAGTGGCTCCCAGGACTTATACAGAACATCATTGTTAAAGAAAAAACAAAACACACACACATACACATCAGCAAAGTGACACTTGGATACAAAATATGAAGCCCAATATCCTCATTCAGATACTCGTCTTGATAAGCCCATGTATCACAGACAAATGTGCTTGGTATGATGATGGGTTTTGATAAGAGCAGTGTAGAAACTTGTAGGTGGAGTCCATTTCAAAATAGCTTCACATTTGGTCCATTCACACAATCTCAGATCGAAATAATATTCATAAGTATTTAAATGTGATTCCCAAGTTGCCTTGACTGCCTTAACTTTCAGGCTTAGAAAAAACAATTTTTTCAGCATCTGGGCATGATACTTCCCTACTACAATCACTTGCAAACTGATATGTACACTGCACCAGCTCTTAGGTACATGGTCAACTAATTAAGGTCAGGCAACTGGCAGGCAAATTTGTGGTACTGAATTAGATATTTGCTTTAGAGTTTAGCCCATCAGCAAGACAAAACATGTACATATTAACATCTCAATTCACTTCCGATCAGAAGCCAAAAGAAGCCTACTTTTAAATATTCTTATTCTACTTATTTTTATTATTATTCTCTTTCTTCTTCTTTGCGTCCTCATTTGTCGTCGTCTTTGCGTCCCCGTGCGTCGTCGTCGTCTTCTTTGCGTCCCCGTCCATCGTCGTCGTCTTCTTTGCGTCCCCGTCCGTCGTCGTCGTCTTCTTTGCGTCCCCGTCCGTCGTCGTCGTCTTCTTTGCGTCCCCGTCCGTCGTCGTCGTCTTCTTTGCGTCCCCGTCCGTCGTCGTCGTCTTCTTTGCGTCCCCGTCCGTCGTCGTCGTCTTCTTTGCGTCCCCGTCCGTCGTCGTCGTCGTCTTTGCGTCCCCGTCCGTCGTCGTCGTCGTCTTTGCGTCCCCGTCCGTCGTCGCCGTCGTCTTTGCGTCCCCGTCCGTCGTCGCCGTCTTCTTTGCGTCCCCGTCCGTCGTCGCCGTCTTCTTTGCGTCCCCGTCCGTCGTCGCCGTCGTCTTTGCGTCCCCGTCCGTCGTCGCCGTCGTCTTTCGTTTGCCGTCCCCGTCCGTCGTCGCCCCGTCCGTCTTTGCCGTCCCCGTCCGTCCCCGTCCGCCGTCCGTCTTTGCGTCCCCGTCCGTCGTCGCCGTCTTCTTTGCGTCCCCGTCCGTCGTCGCCGTCTTCTTTGCGTCCCCGTCCGTCGTCGCCGTCTTCTTTGCGTCCCCGTCCGTCGTCGCCGTCTTCTTTGCGTCCCCGTCCGTCGTCGCCGTCTTCTTTGCGTCCCCGCCCGTCCTCCTAGTTCTTCTTGTTCGTCGTCTTTTTGTTCTTTTAATTTTTTTTTTTTTATTTTTTTTTTTTACTAGTAATAATATAAAAAGAGATTATCTTTAAAATTATCGCCGGATATTCTGAAAGGAATGTCTTCTTTTACCACTCTGTATGTTACTGTATGTTTATCTTGTGCCTGTCTCATAAATATGGGTGGAATGAATTTATGATTACAGAACATATGGAGGAAGGCATCCAAGTGAATGCTGAAGAACCTCATAAGTACACTAACATGTTTTTCCTGCTGACATGCCATCAAATATGGTAGTTTCTATAACATATCTTCTTACCTGTTGTTAATTTTGTTAAACTTTTTTAGGGACTTGATACTGTTATGGAAAATGCTTCCTGTTTTTGATTTTTTTTGTTTGTTTGTAATATATTTACTTTTTGTAAATTTATCTACATTCTTTTTCTGTCAAAATGTCTTGAACATTGAGTTACTTACGTTTAGTTCAACTAATGTTGCCATTTGTTATTATCCTCACAGTGTTTTGGTGCCATCTTCAGGAAATTTTAGACTGAACACTTTATTTAACCTACAGGCATAGATTGTTCTTGTTCCACAGTCTTTAAGAAAATATTTTTTGTTCTGGCCGAGAGAACTGCAGTGATTTTAAAAAAGTTTAATATTACTACATAGTAATTATGAATTCAATCTCAAGGCCTGGTAGTACCAACTCAGAAGAAACAAGGTTCTGCAATAACTAAGCAGTAGTTTAAAAAAAAAAAAAAAAAGTACAGTAAATATTTTTCCTTTCCTTTCTTTTCTTTCTTGAATGTATGTTGTGGTGTAATGGGTATCAGCTTGGAATGAGAAATCGGAGAGCTGAGTTTAAATTCCAGTTAAATTCATTGCATTCACTTATGTTCTAGTACCCTTCAGAAAAGTTTTGATCTCTCTTCTCACTCCAGCTGTGGGTTGAATTGCAGGACATATTTGGTTCTATAGTCTTGGTTGGCAACACGTCTACTGTAGAAAGAAATGGCAACCTACTGCCAAACAATCTTCTACCTAGTCATGAATCGAAAGAGATATGATCGTCCAAGTGTGTCTCATGAGTATTTGCAATCTTGTCTCATGAGTATTTGCAATCTTGTCTCATGAGTATTTGCAATCTTGTCTCATGAGTATTTGCAATCTTGTCTCATGAGTATTTGCAATCTTGTCTCATGAGTATTTGCAATCTTGTCTCATGAGTATTTGCAATCTTGTCTCATGAGTATTTGCAATCTTGTCTCATGAGTATTTGCAATCTTGCTGTCTCAAATAAGATTTTTAAGATGAGTAAAGGTTTCTGAAAACACGTCTTTTTTGCCTTTAATTTACAAAGTTTCTTGTATTATGCACAAGAAAATACAGTTTCTTGTATTATGCACAAGAAAATACAGTTTCTTGTATTATGCACAAGAAAATACAGTTTGTCAGTCAGTGAAGTGTATGACACTTTCCTGTATGAAATACTTAGCAAAAAAAAAGCTTTATTTTTAATTTTAGTTTTTGAAGTATGAAATATTAAATCTGAAAAAAAAAAAGAAAAAAGACTTAAATAATTAAATTAACCATTGGCACTTTTTTTTTTTTATACATGTTTTTGTTTGAAAAGACCTTTTTTTTTTTTTTTTTTTTTTTAATATTTATTGTTTCAAAATTATGGGGAAAAATATTCACATTTCTTTGTTGACCAAATGAATTTTTAAAACGTCGGAATTAAAATTAATTATAAAGGCCCATTTTTTTTTTCTTTTTTAATAAAAAAAAAAAAAGTCGCCTTTGACATGTATGATTTGATTTCTGTGAAGTAATATAGCAACCATCTTAGATGTTTTACAGAGCAAATGTTAACAATTGGCTCCATTGGCCAAAAAGTGCGAAAGGGAAAATTTGCTGAACTTAAACTCAAAAAGTATGTGTCAACCTGGCTTCCCTATAGATATGTGTCCCTAGAAAGTTTGAATGGCATGGCTTAAAAAAATGTAGGCATGCATAGGGAACAGTCACACACAGACTCAAGATTGCCTTTTATATATATATATATATATATATATATCTATATATCTATACACGCACATATATATATATATATATATATATATATATATATATATATATATATTTATTATAAATTATGTTTTAGAACATGTACATAATTTCTTCTATATATATCCTCTTCTTTTTTTCTCTCCTCATTCTATACTCACTTGGATGGATATATATATATATATATATATATATATACTAGCTGAACCCAGTTACTAATGATTACACTGAGAAAAATTATTTTGGGGCTGAGGTTTGAGAGTTTTTACATTTGAATTTGGTGCCACTGGTTTCAAAAAGTATGCCAGTAACTGAAGTTGACTACCAGTTGTCCGTAATAATAAGCTGGAACCATATTCCATAACAATATACAAAGGGAGGTAAATAAAAAAGGAAAATGCATGAGTTATACTTTCTGTATAGAATCATTACAGCAATAGCTCGACACACATAAGTATGTAGGTATTAATATATAGATAAATTCATTAAAGTCATATCAGACAGAAGTATAACAGTTCATACATTAATTGACATCTTAATACCAGGCATGTCTAGTTAGCACCTTTCCTCTGATAATCTAGGAATAAGTTTTGAAATGAAAATTAGAAGAAACCCACATTTAATTTCTATTCTTTAATATCTTGAAAAGTAAATATTTTAGTGAAATATATGTATGATATTGAAATTTTAATGGATAATTATGGTACAGCTTTTCAAAAAAAAAAAAAATTACATTGGTTGGTTGTATTCCAGTTTATATTATACACAAGGATGTAATTTATTCTGTTTTTAGGTTCAGAAACTCTATAAGAAAATATAGTAGATATCCCTAATTTCTCTGAATTTTTGGGATAAAGATTTATCATTATGCGTCCCCGTCCGTCGTCTTTTTTGCGTCCCCGTCCGTCGTCTTTTTTGCGTCCCCGTCCGTCGTCTTTTTTGCGTCCCCGTCCGTCGTCTTTTTTGCGTCCCCGTCCGTCGTCGTCTTCTTCTTTGCGTCCCCGTCCGTCGTCGTCGTTCTTTCGTTCCCCGTCCGTTTCGTCGTCCCCGTTTCGTCCCCGTCCTCGTCGTCGTCTTCTTTGCGTCCCCGTCCGTCGTCGTCTTCTTCTTTGCGTCCCCGTCCGTCGTCGTCTTCTTCTTTGCGTCCCCGTCCGTCGTCGTCTTCTTCTTTGCGTCCCCGTCCGTCGTCGTCTTCTTCTTTGCGTCCCCGTCCGTCGTCGTCTTCTTCTTTGCGTCCCCGTCCGTCGTCGTCTTCTTCTTTGCGTCCCCGTCCGTCGTCGTCTTCTTCTTTGCGTCCCCGTCCGTCGTCGTCTTCTTCTTTGCGTCCCCGTCCGTCGTCGTCTTCTTCTTTGCGTCCCCGTCCGTCGTCGTCTTCTTCTTTGCGTCCCCGTCCGTCAAGTTAAATATTTTAGTGAAATGTATGTATGACATTGAAATTTTAATGGATAATTATGGTACAGCTTTTCAAAAAAAAAAAAAAAAATTACATGGGTTGGTTGTATTCCAGTTTATATTATACACAAGGATGTAATTTATTCTGTTTTTAGGTTCAGAAACTCTATAAGAAAATATAGTAGAAATCCCTAATTTCTATCTGAATTTTTGGGATAAAGATTTATCATCATAGATTACGGTACACAAGTTTTCAAGCCTAAAAAAACGTTTGGGTCACTGGTAGCCTACTGTATATTTGGAGGTCAGTAGTATAGTACAGGCTTTACACAGAATTTTGAGCTAAAGATCTAAAAGTCAACTTGTTTGCTGCAATTTACAGTATTTACATTGTTCTTATTTTGTGTGTAAACAATATATCCTTATAGATTAAAGGGCCCAATTCAAAATTGCCTGAAGGTTGCTTAAATGAATGGCCAGAGAGTACAACAGTTAAAATGCTGTGATAACAACAACAAAGATGAGGACAAAAGTTTGCAATAAAATAATGTAAAAAGACATTGACAGTACAAAGAAAAAAATTTAACCCTGTAGATTCAATAAATGGAAATTCGTGAATGTTTTGTGGATATTCTTCCATTTCTCAAAGGGTGCACCTGAGTGTACTAATGCACCTTGAAAGGTAGTCAGGTGCATTTTCAAGTTAACTGAAGAGTAATTTATAAATTATTTTTATATTTAAAAAAAATCTTTATTTTTAATGAGCTTGAGACATCAAGTACACAGCTTCCATATATAAGTCAAGTCTTTGTCATTTGATATCTTAAATGGGATGCTAAATTCCTTAATCTTTAAGGAGTGGATAATCCTTTTCAATTTGCCCTTCTCAAGGGATCTTGGTCTCTATAAAAGATAAATGAGGATAGGTTCTTCATAAATTTGAAAACTGTACTGCTAATCTTCTTTGGGAATGCTAATGAGAGAATGTTTATCAAATATAAGGCTTAAGATTCAAATCATTGCCAAAATCCATGAGCATAGGTTGAAAAAAAAAACATGCTTACATAGACAATGTAATATCTTAAAAAAATAAATGTTTATTTCAGGAAACGTCTTTATTGTCCTATTTTCAAATTTCATGACTAATTTTTCTTTGACTAAAACTTTTTAAATTCTAATATTTTACAAGTATGCTCTGAAATAATAATAAAAAAAAAAGTTGAGAAACACTGGGATAGATAGTTACTTAAAGAAGGCTGAAGAGCAAAATTGCTGAAATGTTGTTATAATCTTCCTAAAAGTCAGATCTTCTGTTTCATGTTAGACAAATTTCCACCACTGATCAGATATGGGCACTCTGAAATCTAAGACTGAACTAAAAACTTTGTCAACTGCATATTTGCTATGGAGTAGTTTTTGCACTGAAGGTTATAATCGTGCTATGTCGGTTGCTAATTGACTTAACACACCCAAAATGTTAGGAACTTGGTAATCTTCCACTGAAAGCTGACTCCTTAGTATACAGCTAACATCTAATATCAACTGCCTAGTAGTTCTACTGAACTCCAATAGAACTCTAAAGAACTCCTATGAAGTTCCTGCTAACTCTTATTAATATAGGAGGGAGAATAGGTGTGTTTCCTCAGAACAATATTATAGGCTTTGCGCATAGCTTCTTTCACTTACACAGTCAAAGAAAAATACAATCCAGAATTTTCACCAATAACACCCACTCCCACCTAAAGAAACAAAATAAAAAGTGAAGCTGATCTGAGCCTAAGAAAAGTATATAACATTCCATCAGAGGGATTTCTTTGGCAGTCAATCAGCACATCAGCCACAATTCACAATGCTTGTTGGTATGTAAACTCCCATCTCTAAATGACACTCACCAAAGACCATTGCCGCAGTAAGTTACAACTCACTGTCCCTCTCCTACCATATGCTTCTGCATGTTTTTCATTAATAAATTGTTTATTTCTTAAGCCTTTGTTGGTTCTTCCTTGTTCTGCAACTATACACTTAATATAACAATTGTGATAACAAAGATGAGGACATTAATCAAACAATGAATAATGAAAACATTTTTTTTATTCTTCTCTTTTAGAAACGACTATTTTAAGATAAATCACCATTTTCTCACTGATCAATCATGTTTTACTGATAAATCAATGAAAGAATATTGTTTTTTTTTGTTTTTTTTTTTTAATCATATCACCCTGAGCAAGGCGGTAACGCCACTGATGTGCAGATGGCTACGTAAGAGTGAAAAGATTGAGAAAGCCAGAAACCACATCCTAAACAGGGAACAAGGGATGAGCCTCTTCACCTGTTCAATAGACATGGGTGGAGTGTGAACTGGGCAATAGTTTAGTCTATCTACTCTAATTAGTGTGAACCAGGTGATAATTTTGAAAAGAATCATTACAGCTGAAATAATATTTGTTGGTTGGTTCATTTAACCAGCATATCAACCTTCATTAGGTCATTTAAAGCTGAAAACCATTTTGATTTGTTTTATTGTTTTTATTTGTTTAAAGTTTTGTTGGTAAATACTTTCATAGCATTTTTGACACTGATTTGGGGGCCAACTATTTCCCCATAGATGGGACCCTAACAGGTGCTACTATTCCAGATCAGGGTGGACCTGGGAACAACAGCAATTAAGAGGTGGGTCCATGCTCCTCAAAACCTCCCAATTAGAGGCCTTGCTGCCGGATGCAGTTTACTGTCATACCCAGGACCAAATAATATTTGTAATGTTTTTTTTATTATTTACCATAATATTTTAATTGATCAATTCTACAGACTTTTTTAGGTGTACAAGTCATTAAGAAAGCAGCTTTTCTTTTCTCACTAGTAAAACTGTCACTCAGCAAAAGGTGTTTAATATAATGTGTTTGGTTCATTTCCAGGAATGTGAACCACTTTTCTTTTTTTTTTTTTTTTAAATCATATCACCCCGAGCAAGGTGGTAACGCCACTGATGTGCAGGGGGCTACATAAGAGTGAAGAGATTGGAAAAGAGAAAACCGGAAACCACATCTTAAACAGGGAATAAGGGATAAGCCTCTTCACCTGTACAAAAGATGTGTGTGGAGTGTGAACCAAAATTTTTTTTCATAAAAATCTGACTAAGTCAACCTTCTCACTATAACTGCATATTAAAAAAATATCTTAAAGACCCAACATTTTTGGCATTAAATAACCCACAGAGGTGTTGATATGCCATTAAACAAAGCTCAAAACATAATCAGCAAATGCATATTAAAGCCTATGGGTTAGATTTCAAAATATGAAAAATAGCCAAGTAAGTACTCTACATGTACTCAGGGTATAGAATGAAAAATATTAAGAAAACAATTAGCATTTAAAGCTGATCTCAATAAGTGAAAGAAAAATTGCACATTTTAGAATTCCCTCAAGAGGATAGACTATTGAATAAAAAAACAGTCACATTCTATGTGCAGGTATATTTAAAATCAAACCCATCCTAAAGAAACAACTATCAGAACCCAGTAAATCACACAAAGAAGTGATTATATCCTGTATTCGAATAGGACATACACACATAACCCACTCTTATCTCCTAAAAAAATGAAGAACCTCCTGAATGCATTGCATGTCAAGAACCCTATACAGTAAAACCTGTTCTACTCAACTGCAGTGACTTTACATATATCCGGCAGTCCCTCTATAATGTTAACAACCTGAAAGATCTTTTCGAAAAAATAAACTCTAATACTATTTTAACCTTCCTCAAAAAGATCAAACTATACAACAAAATATAATCTAAGTAAAGATCTGAAGATCAAAAATAGATCTGACCCTCACCAGGGGAAAAAATTTAAAAAGTAATACAAATGGAAAAGTTTAAAAAGCAAGACATCTTCCAAAATTCTGTAAAAATAATATAACCTTACCCAAAATCATTTGTTATGATCTTAAATGATCCCATAAGGATTGATAGGTCGTTAAACCTCGAAACAAACAAACCATGTGCAGGTATGTGAAAAGTATCTATGTGCTACATTCTTTCTGATTAAATGCTCGTGGATGTTCATATCTGTATAGATATATACCTTGTTTCCCCACTAAAACAAGATGTGACACATGGTCATTTGAGCCAGTGCCAAAAGTTACCCAGCTGCTGCAACCATTGGTTGTACTGGTGTTGGTAGTGACTACTGATCTACCTGTCTAGTGCAATGAGATATTTTAGCTTCAGGCATCTGTTCTCTGGAACTGGACACAGCTCAGCATTTTTCTCAGAAGTATATATGTCCTTGGGTAGAGACGTACTGGGCTGCACTCTGCCTGAAGACAAAGATGTAACTGATAGATAGGGATCCTTACCCACCACATTTGTATATTTTTAAGTCCCAGTTTTATAAATGCCTGAGGATTACGTAAATGTGGAACTGACAGTTTTCTTTACATTTTTTTCTTCTTTTGCTATTATTGTCAATCAGAAGTATAACTTATTTATAAATATGGAATTTTGTGTGTGTGTGTATCCATTATCTATAGACTCCAAAATGGCTGAACCAATTTTCTTGAAAATTTACACAGTTGTACTATAAGCGTCTATGTGTGTTCTTAGCTAGGTTTTGTGTCTAGGTACCCCCGATAAATATCGATAATCGAAAAAATCTGGTTTTAGAAGGAGTGGTCCGATTTTAATCAAATTTGATACACTCATAGACAAAGACATAAGAAACAATATTCAGAAGTTTCAAGGTTACAGTTCTTACAATAGTGCAGAAAATTTGATTTACATCCATTCATTTTTCTTTCAGTCTATGGTTTCGCTTTAACTGGAAACAACTATTACTTTTTAGTTTTTCGTGCCAACGTCCAAAGAGTCTGAGGTCCTGGACCATGGATTAGTTTTAAAGCTTTCATTACATCCGAGCAACGCCGAGCTATACTGCTAGTATATATATATATATATAAGCTCATGGAGAGAGATACAATATCAAGTTAGCATCATCTCAGTTCATTCTCTTTACTTACTACCACTTGCCACTTGCTTACCCTTTAACAGTGACTTACTTTATTTTTTTTTTTTGCAATCACTATGTTGTTGAATAGTGAAGAAATATGTATGTATTGAGTGCTTTTTTTATAGATTACGCGTCTCTGGTTTTTTTCTTTGAGCTACGTACTTTGACTGATATTCACGTGCTTAGCTCTTTCTTTTTTTTTTTTAAATCCATTTTTTTCCTTCTGCGTATATACTCGGAGGGTTTTTTGAAATGAGTATAATGATAAGTTTTTATATATATATATATAATTATAAGGAAGTGAAACAACAAGTAGATGAAAACCCACTGTTCATTTACTTTATAAAAACTGCTCAATATGAAATAGAGCTTAATATTTTAATTTTGTTTTTACAATGGTTTATGAAAGCATTATATCATTACACAGAAATATTCATGTTTATTTTTCTGAAACATGAAATTTTTTGTGTATAATGCTTTCAGAAACTTACAATATAATTTCCCTCCTGTCATGCTCAAGGGCTTGGATTATTTTGTTTCTGTTTTTTATTTATAGATATATATATATATATCTCTTAATGTAAGTTACTTAATAGATATATCAGTATACATATTACTTTCATTGTAGCCAGCATATCGATATAAATATTTTGCCATTTTTTTTATGGCACGGATCCACTCATTATTAATGAGATATTAGCATCAGCATCCACCGAATATAAAACTCTGTGACAGTGTGGGCCAACTTCTGCACTGGAAAATCTGCAACTTTTATGTGAAGGAAACTACAGCAAATTGGTATTAAGACCATCCAAATCTGATTACAGACATAGGCAGACATAGTACCTGTAACAATTTTATTGGTCTTTACAAAACAGCCACAGAAAATCAAAGCTAATTACGCAGATCAAAGACCTCAAAAACAGAATGTGCTTTCTTCGTGACAGATTGTGATGTAGTTTTAAAGATGATATAAATTAGTCTGAAGAGACACAGCACATAGACGAAGGGTTTTATGGAGTTTCTATGTCTATAATTTGATTTATATTGGATTTTTTCTACTTTTCTCTAGTGAAAAAGATTTTAATAATTTGATAATGTAATTTTATTCATAGCAGTTATGAGGTGGTGCCAAAAATTTCTTGGCTTGACTAAGAATAGATTTAAAAAAAAACAAAAAAACTCCTGGTTGTGTCTCTGTCAGGCCAGAAAAGTTTTTCTTGTCAGGGTTCATCTCACACATTTATATATCCACTATTCCTTTGTGCATTGAATACTGTTGTCATATCTGGTTGGGTGCTCCTGCTGTTCATCTCGCGGTTCTTGGCAGAAATCACTCTTGCACCATTGTAAATCTACCATTTGTCCGTTCATTGAATACTGATGCCATATCTGGTCGGGTACTCCTGCTATTCATCTTAAGGTTCTCGACAAAATCTAATTGTACATTTATAAATCTATCATTCGTTTGTGCACTGAATACTGTTGCCATATCTGGTCTGGTGCTCTTGCTGTTCATTTTGAGGTTCTTGAAAAAATCCCAACAAGGATCTGTAATGTAATTTGTCCTGACTTTGACATCTTGACTTCTGTCTTTTCTATAAATATTTTCATGGTAACTCTTCTAAGGTTTTTTTTTTTTTTTTTTTTGTTTTGTTTTCCTGGTATCTTGTCCACGTGAATTTAAGCATGCTACTAGATTGGTATTTAGGTCCCACCCTTTTACTGTTTAAATAATAGTTAAGTGTAACCGCCACTGCTACTCCAGCAGTTTCTATTCCTACACTTATTTGTTGTTCCCTTCCATTTACTTGTTTCCTACAGTCTCCAAAACTTTATTTGCTACAATCTCCAAAAATTTAAATTTAAAAGCAAAATCAGTTGACATCGGTCTTCTTAAATTCCGTTCATCTTTTTCATCTTTTCAGTACCTCCTGTAGTGTACCCTGTGTTTTCTCTTGTTGTAACCCCTCCGCCTTGCTTGGGATGATATGATTAAAAATAAGATTCTTGGAAGTGGTTTGGGTCGTAAATATTGTCAGCTAATGTTTAAGATAAGTATCGAAAAACATTCCACAAATTTTTGAAAACGGCTGAAGAATGGGACAACTGTTCAGTTGGCTGTGTAATGTGAAAATAATTTGTCAAAACATCTTTTATTGCTTTTTTTTGTTTTTAAATGTAAGGGAAATAACTGAAATAGGCTAACTATTTGAAAGTGGTAAGGGAGTTAACTCTTGGCTAAATTGTCCACCTTTTTGTGTAATTCGAGTGAAACGGATAATGGCTCGGAATGAGAAATCAGTTGGGTTCGTCGCAAATACTTTTTCAAAAAAATATGAATTCATATTTTTTTTTTTTTTTTTTTTTTTTTTTTCAACAATAGTAGGTACCCTCACTCATTTTCGATACCTAAGTTTTAAATTGTGCGTTGTGGTGCAGTGGATATTGGCTCGGGACGAGAAATCTGAGAGCCGAGTTCGAATTCCAGTCAAATTCCTTGCATTCACTTACGCTCAAATACTCTTGGGTAAAGTATTAATCCGTCTCTTTCCAGCAGCTATGGGTCAAATAACAGGACAGATTGGGTTCTATAGCCTTGGTTGGCAACCAGTTTACCACAGAAAGTAATGGCAACTTCCTGTGGGAGAATTTCCTGCCCAGTCAGTTAAGTCTCTTTCGAGACATGATCGCCCAAGCGTGTATCACTTATGGCACTTAACCGATCTGAAGTTTTAAATTGGATTTTTTAAAATAGTTTTCTTGAAGCTTTAATTGAAAGCTAAACGATTAAAAATTGACTATTTCCAGTGAGTAAAATACTCTGATGCATTTCAAATAGAAATTATATTGATTGGGATCCCAACTTTTGTAGAGTTTTCAAAATTCATCATTTTCTTTCGTTCATTTTGACAGCTTGACAAGTTTGTAAACAAAAGTAAAATTCTCGGTTTTAAAAATCTTGCAAAAATTAAATATACATCTGTGGCATGTTATTTTTGGAAAATTAGCAAATTTAAAGCTAAATTAATCTGATGGACACAAGTATTACTTGTTTATAGGATGACATTTAGAATAAAAGCATTGCTTAATCACGAAGGTCATAGCTTTTTTTTTTTTTTAACCTGTTAAGTGATTGATGACAACCAGATGTGATAAACTAAGTATGGTTGACCAGAATTGAGACTTGTCCAAATTTTTTTCCTGTAATGGGGGGGGGGGCAGTGAAACATGTAACGTTTTAATGTAACACATGAAATATCATACTTTAAAAAAAAAAAAAAATCTTCCTATACACAAAAAAATTAAAAATTATTTTAAAAACCTTTTGGCCTGAAGCTTTGTATTAAGCTTTTCAATTTTTGACTAGTAATATAATCTTCACTTAATCAACTAACCTTGTTTAGACTGGAGGCTGTTCATGGTTAAGAGGTCTAAGATGTTACCAGATCAAATGGTAACTTCCCCTATATAAATAGGGGTCGCAGGTTCGAATCCTGCCGACTGGCATACATTTTTGTAATAACAGTTTACTGTAAATAATCAGGCCGGTAGATATAAATATATAATACTGTTTAATTAAAAAACAGAATATCTACTTAAATAAGAGTATCGATAAAAAATAATGTTCAAACAATTCATTTCAAATTGTCGGTTGTTTATAACCAAGTTTCGTTAAAATTCATAAATTTCCGTAACATGTTATATATAACAATTAAAAGCTTATCTAATTAATTTCATAGATTTGTATTTTTTTTATTTTTACTTTTAGAGTTGGTAAAAAAATTAGAATACATTCTTAAACAATCATTTAAAAATAAATGTCACCTGGAATGAGCTGAGAATATACCCCAGTGATCGAAATAAAAGGCTTGTTTGTTTTGTTATATGGCTCGTCAACATTCAAGTTTATTTGATACCAATTTTGTTGTTTTAATTAACAACAAAATAGACATAGGTCTCTTTTGTATGAAGACAAAAAAGGTAAAGCATAGGTATGGCAAATCTTACTTCTTAACCTAATGTTTGAATAATCTCGTGGCAAGTAACAACAAAATATCCATGGAAATTCCATTACCAGATTAAATATTTGAGCTTAACAACTTTAAGAAAATACTACTACAACAATCACAAATATGAATGCTATTGTTATAAGAAGTAAGAGGGTACAAATGAAAGGATTGGGAATTGACAATTTTTATCATTTCACTGAAACAGACAGAAAACACTTCCATATTTCCCCTCTTTCTTTCATTTTCTCACTGAAACCAAGTAGTGTATCTGATATGGCTCTTCCATCTTTCGATATGATCACAACAAAATAGTCCATTATTTTTGAGATATTGGCAGAGCATAACAGTCATGCTAACTTTTTGGCTCCTTTTGTGGATATGCAATTGCACTATTCTTGACTCCCAAGCAACATAGTAAAATAGTTAAAAAGAAAAAAAAAAGATGCCAAATATCTACTTATAATTCTCCTTGTCCTTCCTTCTGCTTCTTAGTTTTTAATGTCTGTTTCAGTGAAACGAAAGAAGTTGTCAATTTCAAATCCTTTCACTTGTATCCCTTTACTACTGAAAATAACAACCAGCATTCTACTCATGATTGTTAGTTGCTATATTTTCTTAAAGTTGTTAAGCACTAATATTTAACAATGTGATAGTGGAATTTCTATGAATATTTTATTGTTGCTTTGGGTCATGAGCTTATTCAATCATTAGGTTAAAAATTAAGATTCACCAGAAAATTCAAATACAAAGATTGTGAAATTTTCATGGATATCTCTAGTATAAATTAATGTACTGGAATTTTGAAAATGAAATAAGGTTATCACAAAACTTAGTTGATTGTTGTAACTAACCATACAGCAGTGATTTCCAAATGGTGTCATGAGCCTTATAGGTGCAGCAGAAGAGAATATCAGGTGAGGTGGAATGATTGAAAGACAAAGATTTAAAAATAGTTTTAAAAAATTTACATGCCAAAAATAAATATGATTTCAAAATTTAAAATATTATCATGGATTAATTGTAACTATGCATAAGTCCCATTATAAATAGCTATAAAAAAATTGGCTGATTTAATCTAGATATTTTTGCATTATGTCAGTTATTAAGAATCTAGTAACTAGTGTCTGCAAATTGGAGGAGAAAGTTATCAATGATAATGATCTGACTTTGAATCCGCGGTTATCTCCCTTTAATAATCTTTTTATTTTTTAATGTACTTTTTATTACATAAAGTTTGCTGAGGTGTGGGCAAATTTTCATTGTGAAAATGCAGCCTAGAGAAAAAATAATTGGGAAACCACTGCCATGCATGGTCCTTGATAATTTTTTTTTATGATGGTGGGTATTAGAGAAACCTCTTTTTACCATCTAACATAAGACAGGTTATTGTTTTTTTTGTTTTTTTTTTACAGATATTATTTAAATAAGTTCATTAAAATCAACAGTTAAGGCAATTTAAGAATTTTAATTGATCAATTTCATATTATGGTTCAGGAACTGTTTCCAAAGGGAAATGTTATCTCTCAGGATGATAATACTCCAATTCATGCTGCTAAAGTTGTAGCTGAATAGCACGAGGAACATTCTAGTGAAGCAGAACATCTTATCTGGCCACCATAATTCCCAGATCTCAATATCAGTGAACATTTATGGTTCATTTTAAAAAAACAAGTGAGAAGTTGCTATCCTCCACCATAATCATTGAAAGAATTGGAGACTGTTTTAGCTAAAGAATGGATAAAAATACCTCTGGAAACAATGCAAGTTTTGTACAAGTCAATCCCACACAGAATTTAAGCTGTAATTACTGCCAAAGGTGGTCCTACCCTATAATGAAATAAATTTGCTTGAAATGTCAAGATGTTTCTATTATTTTGTTCTCTTCCTGTACTTAATCTTTTCCAAACTTGAGACCCATTCTTTGCTTTGTAATGAGTCAATAAGTTTTAATCATGTTTTTGTAAATTTAATTACAGATTTAATTACTTGGTGTTTTCAACATAGTAATATGAATGAAATTAGAAAAATAAGTAAAAAGAATTTTTGCCTCTCATTTTCAATTATTTCGATATAAAATGAATGATTGGAATATTCTTGAAGTAAAATAGAAATGATCAGAGATTGTAATTTAAAAAAAAAAATAAACAACTATGTTCACCTTGTACAAGACCCAAGAACCACTTGAGGTAGAGTTACAGAGTAAGAGACATCAAACCAAGCAATGACATAATGCCATCAAGATGCAAGGGGGCCACTGGAAGTGAAAGAAGGAAAAAAAGATCTTTTAGAGGGAACCGGAAACTCAATCCTAAACAGGAAATTAGATAAACCTCTATTCTTGTTTAAAAGTTCAAGGAGGAGTGTGAATTGGATGATAGACAAATCTATCAACTCCTATCGAGGAGGTGTATAGAGTTGAAGTAAACTTTAGAAGGAACCAGAAACTCTACCCTAAACAGGAAACCAGGGATAAACCTCTACTCTTGTTCAAAACTGTGGAGGAGTGTTAACTGGATGATGTTTGACCCGATCTGCTCCTATTTTATCTTAATTTAGATCTACAAAAAATTCTTTCAACTAAAAGGCAAAAATAATTATTTTTCTTTTAGGAAATTTTCTTTGCAAAAAAAAAAAAACTTGGCATACGTCTGTTCATCACTTTTTTATGAGAAAAGTGAGAACAACATAAAATGCAAGAGTTTACTTATGGCATAGGAGAATGAGAAAAATTAAAGAAGGAACCAGAAACCAATTCTAAACAGGAAAACTTGTTTTCAAGACTGGTGTCCTGGGTATGGTGGTAAACTGCATTCGGCAGCAAGGCCTCTGATTGGGAGGTTGTGAAAAGCGTGGTAGTACCTGTTAGGGTCTCAGCTATGGGCAAATAATTAACCCCCAAACTGGGGTCAAAACACTATGAAAGTATAAAAATAGACTGATAGAAAAAACATGCATTTTTGAAGAAAAAAATATTACCAACAATACATTTTGAAGGGAAAAAAAATTATTGCTAGAAGACATCTTCAGTTTTCAAAAATAAAAAATTTTTCATCAAAATTTGACTAAATGAACTTTTTTACTAGAACCGAACATTAAAAAAAAAAAAAACCTTAAAACTCTACCTTTTTGGCATTAAATAACCTACAGAGGTTGATATGCCGTTAAACAAAACTCAAACTCAAAAGACTGGAAAGAAATGTGAACTGGTGGAGAGGCAAACCTATCAACTCCTATTGAAAAGAAAAAACAATAGTCAATAAAATTTGAGTGCAGGCAGTGACATTAGAAGCATAGTTAAATTAAGAAATACATAGTTGTAGTATGGCTGACATCCCTGCAGCACTTTCAATGATGTTTTTTTTTTTTTTTTTTTTTTTTTTTAATAATTGTGTCGCCTCAAGCAAGGCATATTACTGCCACTGTTGTGCAGGGGGTTACATAGGAGGAATGTCATGAGGAGTGATAGTTTGCAGGAGGTGTCAGGAAGAGAGTAGGAGAGGGAAGAGATTACTGATGAGAGTGGGGTGGATGTAGAAAAGCATGAAATAGAGGATGTAAGTTAGTGAGACAGATGACTATTGACTTTACATTTACATTCTTGGAGATAGTAACTGTCAGGAAAGCAAGTATGCGGAAGAGAATTCCACAGGCGGGAAGTGCGAGAAAAGAAGCTGATGGAGTAGAATTTGCGTTGGCAATTATAGAATGGGCCATGGTTTGAAATGATCTATTCAAATAAAGAATAGTAGTATTCGAGGTGTATCATATGAGTAATATTCAGACAGATTACTTTGGTGACTATTGTGATCTAAACCCTTCTTCTCTGTGTCGTAAGTTTCGTCTTGTCTTATTATAACTATTGTACTGTTCCGTTTATAACTTTAGCACAGGATATTGTGCACACTTTCTCTGTATATCATATCCAACTTGGTGATACAACACACATGTAATTCAAGTGCATGTATTCAGTTAGGGACAGTTCATTATGTAGCAACCTTCCTTAATGAATTTGAACTTGGTTTCCAGTTATTTTTTCATTGCAAATTTCTGGGATATTTGTTTTATAAACTTGAAATGGTAAAACCTTTTTTTCATCAACCTTAATCATTCAGACAATTTCCTCTGAATAGTCATTACTTTGTGGAACAGACTTCCTAGAGGATGCTCTCCCAATCATTACATTCTAACCTTCAAGTCTTGGGCTAAACATATCTTTCTTGCATATCACTAAACATATCTGTACTTAGCAACTCTCCCCCTTGCATTTATAAAACTTCCTCACACAGTAACCCTCTAGCTTGTTTGGCTTGCGCGTTGTGGCGCAGTGGATATCGGCTTGGAATGAGAAATCGGAGAGCCGAGTTCGAATTCCAGTTGAATTCCTTGCATTCACTTACACGCAAATACCCTTGGGAAAGGTATTAATCCGTCTATTCCTTCCAGTTATGGGTTAAATAACAGGACAGATTGGGTTCTATAGCCTTGGTCGGCAACCAGTCTACCGCAGAAAGCAATGGCAACCTACTGCGGGATAATCTTCTGCCCAGTCAGTCATGTCTCTTTCGAGACATGATCGCCCAAGCGTGTATCACGTATGGCACTTAACTCACTGATTGGGTGAATGTTCCTTAAAAGAATCATCATGTCTCAGCTCATTATTATCCATTATTAGATCTACTTTTTTTTTGAGTGGGGTAGTGGACTGAACCTTTAAGTGGACTGAGAAGTAGGGAGGTATTAAATTTAAGTAAGTATCACCAGATTTTGTAAGAAGAAAAGAAAGTGAAACTGATATAGTACTTGGATGAGGCAGTTATTAATGACTTCACAGATGAAGAGGAGACTTTAGGCAGAAGAAAGCTGAGAATTCCATGGATAGAACATATGAACAGCAAGGAAGTTTTAAGGATAATAGAAACAAAAAGGATACTTATACAGTTGGAATTTTTTTTTAAGTGGAAGTGACAATAACAGGCTGCTCTTGATGGCAGCTCAAAAAAGGCTATGTGTAAGTTATTTTCAATGTTTTAAGCAAAAAGTAAGCATTATTATTATTATGTCATTTTTCATATTTCGATTTCTGCTATGGTCGCACTACCAACTAAGTCTGCTGGAAGACCTAAGTCAGGTCGTGGCGTGTTGTTATGGCTCCATTTCATGTTTTTTTCTCTCTCTCCTGTCTCCTATCATCCCTAGCATTAGACAAAGTTTTCCTTAGTGTGGGCTGTACTTAACAAGACAATTTTTTGTATATCTCTTAAGCTGGGGTTTCTAGGGATTCTTTCAATCTTTTTGTTCCATTTTTTATCATTCCAAGTGCGCCTACTATCACTGGCACGACTCTTGTTTTCAATTTACGCATTTTTCTATTTCAATTTCCAGATATTTAGTCTTTATCTATCATATTTTGAGTTTTTCGAATTCCTTGGTTACTATGTTACAATCCGCTGGACAAGCCATTATTCCAGTTTGAGTTAATCCTTAAATTTAGTTACTTTGAAAACAAATAAAAACGAATATCTTTAGTTTAAAGATTTGTAAATTTGCTGTTTTCCTTTTTCGTTAAGAGTGGACTCAGGTTCAACAAAATGATAAGTAAAAAAAAAAAAATTTTTTTAAAAACTTACGTGGTAAAAATTATTCTTTTTAATTTCAAAGATAGGTAAATTTAAATTATTTAAATTAAAATGCGTGTTTTGTTTTCGTTTTATTTATTTTCACAATTCATGGTGATACCAATGTACGTGTGAGAGACGTAACAAATGATTACTAACAGATAGGCACCAGTACCACTCCAACTGTTATTTTTTTTGGATACGATGCTAGAATTTATTTCTGCTGTTTCTGAATGTCAAATTAAAAAAAATTCATGTGAACGAATTTCGGACAAAAAATTCTATTCACAGATCGTTTGCATCTCGACCCCTATTTCTTTTCTTCAAATAATTAATTTCCTTTGAATTTGTTGAGAATGAATTGTAACAAAATAACTTTAACTAATTTGGCAATATACGGAAAAGAAAAGCTTAGAGAGGTTTCCTTTCAGCAATGGGAATTTAAAAAGAAAAGAAAAAAAAAAACTTGTTTGTATCTGATCTTCTTAATGGTTCCGCACTCTGCCGTCGAGATATGTAAATTAGTAATAATTCTACTACTACTACTCAAAACCGGCCACTTGAGACTGAACAAGTTTACAGGTCGCGTTTAGACAGCCAGGAGCAATAGAACCCCACTTTATAAGTTGTCAGTTAAGTTTTTATGAGAAAATAGGTAGAAAACTGCTACCATAACCCGTGAGGCAAAACAGCGCGTATAGTTCTTCGTGCGCGTGAAATGGCTGCAGGTGTGTCATGACTCATTAGGTAAAATTGAAAACATGTTCGTTACGTTCGTCCTTTGAATCAGTTTTTTATTTTATTTATTTATTTATTTATTTATTAACTCTAAGGATGGGTATCTGGGTTTTGGAGGTATCTTTCTTCAGCAAAGCACACTTTCATTGGTAAATCTCTTTTTGTCCTTGTAAATAATAATAAAAAAAAATATGCTATCATCAAGGACTTAAAAAAAAATGGTTGTTTTTTAGCAAAAGAAAAACAAAAAAAAAAAACACGTGCAAAATTTAAAAAGCAAAAGTTCAAGTGTCAAATCGTCATTTAGACAACGTTCTTGAATAGTCTTTACTTTTTCTTCTCTCTCTCTCCTAATGATCCCACCGTGAAAATGTATCTATATAAGAATAAAATACTTGTTGATTTGACTTGTTATGATAAAGTTGGGAAATTTGAGAGATAAATTGTCGATTGTTAAAAAATGATTGAAATTCTTGAGTTGTTGAACAAACACTGATCACACACACACGCGCACACACAAAACGAAACAAAAAAACAAAACGAATCCAGACAGTCGCCTTTTCCCATTTTTTATCAATCAAAAAAATAACAAAAATCATGAATAGCTTAAGATTGGGAATTACTGAAGGTGTTTGTAACAACCAATTTTTTTTTTTTTTTTTTTTTTTCGTAAAAAACTTAAAATATGAATATATAACAAACCAAGAAAGTTTGTTTACATTTTAATTTCAAATAACCCAACGTAATTTTTTAAGTCTCTCTTTTACTCTTTGAGTCTTATGGGAAGCAAAACTTATCTGGAGTGTCTGTAGTGTAGTTTAATGTTGGGTAAGTTGTTTAAACTTTGTTTTAGTGTTTAAATTTTCGTTGTAATGATGGTTGGTATTCTCTTCAATATTCATGCTCAAAGAAATTTTAACAATGACATTTCATTTTTTTTTTTTTTTTTTTTTAGCACCATGGAAGTTAAAACTTTCTCTTTATGAATAATTAATTAAAAACCAATGTTTCTTTTAAACATCGGTGAACTTGAACATTCCTAAAAAGCCAAGAGCCTTTTTTACGGTTAGTAGTACTAGTAAAATCCTGATAGTTTTTTTTCTTTCTCGTGTTTATCTCTCATCTTGGCAGTAAAAGCTGAAGGAGGAAGAGGTGCAGGCATTCCTCTCCTTTTGAAACGACAAAGCGGGGGGTTGAGAGAACTTTTAGAAAGAATTAGAGAGAGTGATGGTCTCTACGTCAAGAAGTAAATTTAAAGGAAGGTAGTCCTTCAGAAAATTTTCATAAACTTTTCTAACAAGCAAAGAGAAAGAAAGGACACAGTTACACATATCTTTGAAAAAAGGAAAACATATTTCGATATTTAAGATATTATTTTCGACCTGATATAGACCTGTGACTAACATTTAAAAAAAAAAAAAAATTGGTAAGTATTTTAAAATTTCTGACGATCTTTTTTTAAGTTAAAAAAGAAAACTAATTAAAAATAAGTTTTTGTTTTTTTTCTGTATTTTTACAAAATAACCTTTGAACATTTAGAGCTCTATTACGCTGTTGCAAAATAGTCATATTCAGAAGAAAATAAAATTAAAAAAGATTTTAAGGAAGGTATCTCATATTGCAATACTTTCCAAAATTTTTGTGTTAACGAGCATTATCAACCCGGTATTTTAGACAGAACGTCAGGCTTCTTCTCTTTCAGTTCTTTTGGCTCACCAAATTAATTTTATTCACTTTCAGATTTTTTTAGGAATATAATCAGTTATTATTAGCTTTAAAATTAGTAACTTTTACAAGCTTAAATTTTAAAATGTCTTTTTCTTTAATAAAAACAACTAAAAAAAAAAGTCGTGTATTTTTCTGACTTCCTGCTTTTTTATTTTCGTTTTATTTGCAAGCAAATTTCGATTTTTAATACTTGGATTTTACACAGGAAAATAAACTCGGAATAAATTTTTAGTTTTTAAACTTAAGTTAAAAATAAATAGACTATTAAACTTTTGGTACTTTTCTGCCAAAAGATCTAAAAAGCTGGTCAATACTTGGATTGTACAAGACATGGAAACTTTTAATGTTTGAATCCATAACTCTCAACAGTTACACACTATTTTTCTAATAAATGATATTTAACAAAGTTTTAAAATAGTAGTAATAATCAAACTCGATAAATTTCGGGTAAAGGGACATTATCATTTATAATAAATGATTTTTATATGCCATTTTTTGCTTCGACCAAATTTAAAATTCAAAGTGATTTCGGTAGGAATTTGTTTTTTTTTTTTTTTCCATGTTTGAAAAATAAAAAAAAATCTTTGCAATATCGTAATTTTATGCTTTTGGTTAGTCATAAATAAATCATTAGGTCTTGTAAGAGTTCATTTTATTTTTTGTTAAATCTGAATTTCTAAATCTTTTTTTAAAAGGGCGTTTTACGCGGTATGTTGTTCATAAAAAAAGTAAAGTTTAAAAGCACTGACCGAATATTTTTTTTTTTTCCGAAAATAATTACAAAAAAAATCTCACTCAAGATACATATATTTTACTTTAACGATGCCTGTTGCTAATAAGAAATGCGCAAAGGAAGATGCCAAGAAACCGTAATAAGGCGAAGAACCCGTAGTGAACAAGGCTATTATTTACATTATACCATTTCGTGGTACATCTGCCTTTTTAACCCGGTATTGATTTTTTTTTCTTATTCTTTTTTTTTAAATACTTTAGTTTTTTAGGGTTCTACAGTTTGTCACAGCTTTGAAGAGAAATAGTTTTTCATGATTTAGCCAGGTACCTCCACTTTTTCGCTAAAAAGCAGCATAGCATGATGGAAAAAAATTTCAAACTTAGTAACTTAATGAATGTTAAGTTAAGTTAACAATATTAATAAAAAATTAGTTTTATCTTCAGAAAATGTTTATTACGAGGGAAGAAGTATTTTTTTTTAATCCTTTCTAACACATTAGAAATTTTGATTAAAACTCTTTTTTTTTTTCTTTTTTTTTTTTGCGTCAGCGTAGTACAAGAGTTTTACTATGGGTGTTTTAGCGCCTTTGTTTCCGGTGAAAAACATTAATTTGGAAATTCTTGCAAAAATCAAATAATTGTTTGATTTTATTGAAACTTTTTAGGAATTGTTCACAAATGAATCAATTTATTTATGAAATTATTATCTAAAAAAAATATTGGTAAAGAAAGATATATATTTTACATCTGTTACCTTCCCCCAACTTAATTTCATGATTTCTAGAAATTCTGTCTGCAGACTTTGTTTTAAAATGCAGGACTCCTTGGAGAATGTATTGTATTTGTAAATCATTATTTATTTTAAACAGTTGGTACTTTCTCAAAAATCTGCTCGGAATATTAAAATTAAAAAAAATGCAATAAATCTATAAGATTATATAATTAAATAAGTTTTTAATTGCATTTATAAATAGGGCATTGTTGTCTAAAGAAAAACATTTTTTGTGATTAATAATGAATTTTTGCAAGAATTTTTTCTTTTCTAAATTATAATAGTCTATAGTTTAAAAAATCTTTTAAAAATTTTATCTGTTTTTTTTTGTTTTTTTTTAATCATATCACCCTAAGCAAGGCGAAAACGCCACTGATGCGCAGGGGGCTACGTAAGAGTGAAAAGATTGGAAAAGAGAGAAACCGGAAACCACAACCTAAACAGGAAACAAGGGATGAGCCTCTTCACCTGTTCAATAGACGTGGGTGGAGTGTTGGGTTAAATTATTAAATGAAGACTATATTTACTAAGTGAAAATTGACAAGCTTAAATGATTATGCTCTAAGGCTTTTTAAAATAATTTTTTGCATGTGTATAAATAACACATGCCCATTTTGAAAGTATGGATTACCATACATAATCTTAACAGAAAATAACATAGATGACTATCGTAAATCTAAAGTCAACATTGCTAAAATTTTATTCTGGAGAATATTTCCAGCATTTGTAAGATTACTGGGTACTTAAGTCACATAAAGTGTTCAACCATTATTGTCTCAAATTATGTTTCAACAGATAGTCTCCTTAGGACAGCAATAAACATGTCAATAACTTATCAGTGCTTGACAAGTGCTTGCCGGGTGTTGAAAGAAAGATAAATTACTATTATTGTCTATTTTAAAATCCGATTTACTGGGTTTTTTTTGGTTTTTTTTTTTGGTTTTTTTTTAAACTTAAAAGTAAATACTGGTTCCAAATCAGATTAACTATACTTTTAAAGTGCATGAAGCTGGTTAAGGTTTCTTGGTTCGGACTTGTCAGACTTAACTGAACTCCCCTACAGCTTACAGGATTTATACAGATTTATCATCAGAAGGTTGGTTGTTGGCAGGTTGTAATGTGTAGAATTGTAGAAATTAACTTTCACTGAGAAAGTTAAGGTATCAAGAGTTCATCCAGAATGTTCTAGTAGTAATTGTTGAAATAGATAAGGAGAAAGGGAAAGAACAAAGTGCAACCTGACCTTGCCTCCCCTGACTGACTGGAGTGACCTGTTAGAGACCATCCTTAAATATTGAATCCAGTCATGTGGGGTGGCTCCCAGAATGATTTTCTTCAGCTGTGGAAAAACCTGTGTCTTTGACGTGTTTTGAATTTTGCGATTTGATGACCAATCAGGATCAAGAGTTCCGCTACACTTTACATCAGCTAATATTCTGCAAATGAAGTCTCAGAAAAGTATATTTTATATTTGGAAGATTTCTTAATAAAGAAAATTACATTGTGATGAAAGATGGCTAAAAAGTATGCTAATCAGCTTTTTAGAAAAAAATCAATATCATTTCTGTATGAAAAATACATTATAGAATGTTCTGCTTACTGGAAATAGTAAATTTAATCCTTTAATCAATTAAAGCTAAAATAAAAGTTTCAAAGTTGTTTCATTTATGAAAATTCATTTTAAAACTTAGGTATCACATTTCATTACAGGTACTTATTTCAAATTAAAAAACAAAACAAAGCTCTAAAATAGAAAGTAACTTGACATTTGTTTGGCCTTCCTTAATAAATGCTGAATATTTTTTTGTTTTTGTTTTTGTTTTGTTACAGTATGTTTTTTCCCTCTATTAGGCCTGAGGACCACTCATGGTAGAGGGTTATATTAAGGGGTAATTTATATGGATAGGAGAGGAAGATGATGGTTGACTCTAGACTCGAGCAGGTCAAGATTGTAGTGATTGAGGGAACACACTTAGGAGTCTATTCCATAGCACAGTGGTTTGGGGGAAACAGCTGTTTGGCTGGAACTTCTTACTGATAAAATATGGAGGGAGTGTGGGTGGTTTGCTACTATGTAAGTGGCATGGTGGGTCCTGGCTGTGAAGGTCAGACCTAGTGGAATCAGGATATGCAGTTCGTTCAAGCACTTTCCATGGTAGTAGTCATAGAGCAGTCAGAGACTCACCACATCCTGCCTGTGAGGGGAAAGATTGGAATGTGGGAAATAATTCTTTTCCAACAAAAACTCAGAAATGCTTTTGAACTCTATCAAGTCTGGAAAGTGTGGTCTGGGTGGTTCCTGCTCAGATGTGGCAACGGTACTCCATTTTCAGCCTGATCTGGTTATTATAAAGGTGGAGGATAACATGAGGAGTCAGGTACTTACTGAAGTGGTATCATTTTACCAGCACCCCAGCACCTTTAGTGATGGATCGTATATAAGAATTCCACTTGAGGTTGGATATGAGTCTGGGGCCTCCTTGAGGGTGACATCCATTCGTTGTGACTGGTGATAGTTCAGGGTCTTATATTTGCATTGCTAGAATATATTTAGTTTGGTTTAAGAGGAGTTTTATATGTAATCAGCCTTTTTTTTTTTTTTTTTTTTTACTGGGAAGTTAGTGTTAGATCAGTAGTGAGATCAACTGAGAGCCATTGTGTGTTAAGGTGACTTTTATTTTTATTCATTTATTATCTTAAAATTGTTTGTTCTTTCTTGAACTGAATTCACAAGTGAAGAATTTTGTCTTTGCTCATTTTAAAAAATTATCACTTCATTATAATTCAAAGAAGACTTGGTCAGACTATTGAATCATTTTAGTTCTTGTTAACCACAATGTTTTTGGCTAATTTACTCTCCAGCCATTTCCCAGTTTTACAAAGAAAGCTACCTTCAGGAATTCTGGTAAGTTATCATTCAAAGTGTTGTTTGGAGAGTTGAGTTTAAAAAAAATAAAATTATGCTTGTTAACACATAGTCAAGGACCATATGTGATATACGCTTGGACAATCATGTCTTGAAAGAGACATGACTGACTGGGCAGAAGGTTATCCCGCAGTAGGTTGCCATTAGTTCCTGCAATAGACTAGTTGCCAACCAAGGCTATAGAACCTAATCCATCCTGTTATTTAACCCATAACTGGAAGGAAGAGATGGATTAATACATTTCTCAAGGGTATTTGTGCAGAAGGAAATGCAATGAATTCAACTAGAATTCAATTTCGGCTCCCTGATTTATCATTCTGAGCTGATAACCACTGCACCACAAGGTTCATATTTATTTTTAAAGTTAACATTTGAAAAAAAAATTTTTTTTTTTTTTTACTACTAAAAATACTGTAAATATTTCAAATATGATGGTTGACTTTACCCTTCATGTTTTATATGCTGTATCTCCTGTGAACATAGGGAATCTTAGGTCTCCACAACTTCCTATTCTTTGTAGCTCTAAGTAATGTTTGTTTTACTATCTGATCATGCTCCTATCCTCCCATATACTTATGAAATCTCATTAAATTGGTTACTTAATGTTTTACCTCAGCCTCTTCAAAATGTCCTGTGAGTGTTAAATACACAAGCCTTTTTTTCCTTATATGGCTTAGAATCACAAAGAGTGTTGAAATTTCTAAGTTCCTTAAAACCTCCTTATTGCTCACATATTCTATCTAAATCTAAACTTATTTATAAATGGAACTTTGTCTCTGTGTGTGTGTCCTTTACCTATAGACTTGAAAAGGGCTGAACCGATGTTCTTGAAAATTTACACAGTTGTACTATAAGCGTCTGTGAATGTTCTTAGCTAGGTTTTGTGTCGAGGTACCACTGATAAATATCGAATTTTGGATTATAGGAGTGGTCCAATTTTAATTAAATTTGATACACTCATAGACAAAGACAAAAGAAATGATGTTCAAAAGTTTCAAAGTTGCAGTTCTTACAATAGTGCAGAAAATTGATTTTATATATATATATATATATATATATATATATATATATAAGGCAAGATGTTTGTGTGTCTGTTTATCTGCTTGAATGTCTGTATTTTTTCAGCCCTTTTATTTTAGTTGTTGCTTCGGGTTTGGCTCTAAGTAGGTATAATTGTAGTTCTTAGTCTCAGCCATGATACCATTTACTCAGAGGACTTATTTAGTCTTCAAAATTCAGTTTACAACAAAAAAAAACTTATTTGAAATCGATACCAGGAAATCAAAATTTGACTTACATCCATTCATTTTTCTTTCAGTCTATGGTTTTGCTTTAACTGGAAACAACTATTGCTTTTTAGTCTTTCGTGCCAATGTCCAAAGTGTCTGAGCTCCAGGACCATGGATTAGTTTTAAAGCTTTCATTACACCCGAGCAACGCTGGTTTATACTGCTAGTCCATGATATTTTCAGTATCCTTCTGTCAACAGAAAATTAAAATAGGAATCCAGCTAAGCATTGTACAGGAAAACACAAAGCAACTAAAAGGGGTAAAGAGAGGACTGTGCTAACTCGTTTTCTTATTGGGTATACAAGACTAACTTGTGTATACCTGTTAAGAGCTGAAGATGCATCCATTGCAATTATAGATTGATGGTTAAGCAAATTTTGCTTGAATGTGGAAGCTATCAGCTTAAACCTATAAATACTACAATGTCACAATATAAAAGAACATTGTTTAAAGATGGTGTCCTGGCCAGATACTTAAATGCCATACATCATACATGTTTGAGCGATCATGTCTTGAAAGAGACATGACTGACTGGGCAGAAGATTATCCTGCAGTAGGTTGCCATTACTTTCTGCAGTAGACTGGTTGCCAGCCAAGGATATAGAATTCAATCTGTGTTGATATTTAACCCATAGCTGAAGGCAAGACATGGATTAATACCTTTCCCAAGGGTATTTGTGTGTAAGTGTATGCAAGGTATTCAACTGAAATTTGAACTCCACTCCCCCATTTGATGTTCTGACCTGATATCCACTGTACCACAAGTGGGGTTTCTGAAAAAAGTAGGAATTTTAAAATTTCATTAAAATTTGTTTATATATGGGTATATTAGAAGTTATGGAATGAATCATGGAGCTGAGTTCAAATTCCAATTGAATTTATTACATTCACTTAGGGAAGGGAAGGTATGAATCCATCTCTTCTCCCTCCAGCTATGGGTTAAATAACAGGACAGATTGGGTTCTATAGCCTACTGCAGGAAAATCTTCTGCTTAGTCAGTCATAGATCGACAGAGACAGGATCACCCAAAGTGTCATGTATGACATTTAACTGACTGGGTTAAATAGTTCAAATTGACAGATTAAACAATCTGTTTAAAATTAATTGCAGCTGACAAACCCTGCTTCTCCAATTATTGGAAAAAAAAAAGTTTATAAGTGCATATGTAATGTTTATATTCAACTAGTTTATGTAAAATGACTGGAAAAATTCCCCTATTACATTGTTAAATATTTGAACTGAACAACTTTAGCAAAACATTGTAATAACAACCATAAATATGAATGCTGGTGATTTATTTATTTATTTTAATAATCATTTCACCACAAGCAAGGTGGTACTGCCACTGATGCACAGGGGGCTACATAAGAGTAAAAGTTTAGGCAGGAGGAGAATGAAGAGAAAGGCTAACCAGTTACGACAGGGTGGGGGGGTCAGAAAAAAGGCAAGAGAAGAATGGGAATACAGGTGTGATGACAGTTGCGAAGATAGTGAGAAAGGACAAGTAAAATGACTGGAGTTAAGTGGATAAGAGATGGGAAATGACGATACATTTAAATTCCTGGAGGTTGTAGCTGTCAGGAAAGCAAGTATACTGAAGGGGGTTCTACAGGTGGGAAGTGCGAGAAAAGAAGCTGCTTTGAAGAACTGGATACAAATGAAAAGATTTTAAATTGACAACTTTTTCCATTTCACTTAAACAATCAGTTTATCTTTCCTTTCTTTCTTCCTTTTTGTCATTGAAATCAATGTTTTTTTTCCTCTCTTTTTAACGTGATCAAAATGGAATAGTCCATTATTTATAAGGTATTGGCAGAGTGTAATGGTCACATGAACTCCCTAAGCGAGAGACAAGCGCAATTATAATAGTACAGGACTTGGCAAACTGCAATTTGCATCCAGCCTGTTTGATGATTTTACAAAATTTAGTTAATTTTTCAGGTGTTTATTTCTGTGTTGAGTGCTTTGACAGCTCAATTGATATCGTTTTTGTAACAAGAGATTTAACTAAATTTTCTTACAAGGAGATATTTGTAAAAATTTATTTGTAAAAATTTATTTGTAAAAATTTATTTGTAAAAATTTCTTGAATATGTCAGTGCCCCCTTTATTTTTTATGTAATTATCTACCCAGTAATCATAATAGTTTAAGAAAATATTCCAAGTAATCAAGTTTTATTTAATTTTAGGTATTTAGGATTTAAATTTACTGAAGTTACTGGTTTTATTTTCTGATTGTCTTGTATGAATGTCTGTATTTATACACACACACACACACAAATAAAGTCAGAATTTATTTTGTAATACTTAGGGTTGCTGAATTCTTCTGTTTATGGTAAGTAAATATAGTTTTACTCAATTTGAACAGGTTAGGTTATATTGTTATTAATACAGAATTTGAAAAGATTTAAAACTATAAAAAATCTTTATAAAAAAAATCCATTTTAAAAAAAAATTATTTTTGGTTAGATGTTGCACAATGGTAATCTGTTCCAAACAGACGGAAATCAACAGAAGTTGAAGAGGTGACTTGATATTTTTTCTTAAGGGTTTTTTTGCTTGTAAGGGCAAAGGGGAGTATAGTCTGAGGATATATAAAGAAGAGGTTAACAATGTAGCTTTTTCTAGCTTTCCTTTACTATATCTTGGTATTATTTTGAACTATTTTTCTCATCTTGGTTGATGTTATTATAAAAACAATGTTTCAACCTCTGGTCATCATCAGTTTTTCATTGATTATTGGGTTATATCCTGTGAAATCAATTATTGTTCTTTTTTGTTAAATTTGGATTGAACTCATGACCACTTAGATGATACTAAGACATGTATAACCAACTACTATATCCACTATGCCACTAATGTCCAGAAGGACATTAGTGGTATATTTTTGGAGCCTTTTATATTCATTGTCAGATGGTTTTGACAATTGGTTATGTTAGTGGGTTCATGCCACTTGTCATAATTTCTATTTTTGAGATATGGTATTATTCTGAACTATTGTTCTCATCTTGGTTGATATAGATGTTGTTATAGACACAACCTTTGCTACCTTTCCTTTACTAGCTTATCTTGGATATTCTACAGTTTTTATTATCTGTGTCTATTATCAACACAGTGCTATATGTGTAGCAATTCCATAAGTGTAGCTTTTTATATACATACCTATAAACATTAATGGGTATGTCCAACTCCTCATAAATACAGTAGACACTATTGTGAGGTTGGTTATATTGCTGTCTAGTAGTTCACTACTAGCAGTGGTTATCTACTTCATACAGCTGGCAAGTATTGTATTTTGTTGAGGTCATAAAGATTACTATTTCATTTTCCAACTTTTGTTTTTATTTCTCATTCAGTAACCTTTTTAGGTGACAACATAATTAATAAAACAATTATCAACAAAGATGGATAGAGATTACCTAACTTCGTTTCAAAGACAAAATTAATGAAAAATTTATAAAGTGACCCAAGTATAATTTTGGTTATTTTTCATTCAGTAAACTTTTTAGTTACAAGTTAGCTTACATATAATACAAGGCTAAAAGTATAGAGCATCCAGTGAGGATCTAACTCACTAGTCAGTTGTAATTTGTTTAACAAGACAAGCTTGCTAACCATGACACCACATTGAAGTGTCCAATTGATTTTCTTAGATGTAGCAGAAGGCCAAAAGTGTGGAGCACCCAGTGAGAATCTAACTCACTAATCAGTCATAATTGATCTTGTGAGAAAAGCTTGCTCACCATTAGACTGTGTTGAAGTGCCCACAGTGTCATCTGCGTATCTGCTTAAGATTGTACTCTACCAATAATAAATTGGTACACCCACATCTATTGCCTCAATTTTCTTTTGATCTTTGAGGTGATTGGTGGATTAATATTATATAGTACTGAACTGGGGAAAATGCAGATTGCATGCAGCCTGTTTCATGATTTTATACCAAGTGTTAAAATAGATTTTGGCATTTTTGGTTACATATTGCACAAAACCTTGATTCAGAAAATTTTTTTTAGCTGCACAAACTTATTAACAATAATGTATTATATATGAAACTAATTTCTCATGTTTTCAAGCTGTCTGTTTACAAAACGTCTTTTAAGCAAAAAGATATGCATGTATGATTGCTATTTACACTGTCATGAAACTCTTGTTATTGGGATGTATAGGTGGTGTAATAAGATATCCAAAAGCTAAGTCAAGTTTATAACATTCACATACACACAAATACAATGCCCTTGGGATATGCATAGACCCATCTCTTCTAAGGGTTAAATAGAAATTTTATCTGCATAAATTATATCTAAATAAAGATTTTTAATGCAATATTTGTTTACTAAAAAAAAAAATAGCTAACAATCAAACTTTTTGAATTTAAATAACCCACAAAAGGTTGATAAACAAAAAAAAAAAATAAATTGTGATGTGACCACAAGGCTGACAATAATTTAGCCCTCCATCGAAAATAGTTTTCTCACTTATGATATAGCAGTTCAGTACTCTTTCGTTTATAATGAAATTTTTATTTTGATACTTTTAATTTTGGAAGATATATTTTACTATCCCAACATACTTTTGGATTTAGAATTTGTGGCAAATTACTTTGTAAATCCAAGAGGGCCAGAGTAGCGTAGCCTATAGATGTGAGCAATTTGCTCATGATGTAGACTCTCCGAGCAATGGTGTTGGAATGACGAGGCGTATGCATCAGTAAGTCAGGTCAAGGTTGGCAGCGCACCCAGCATGCAAATTTTCTGGCTCGGTGAGAATGCATAAAAAGATATTAGAATTTGTTAATCTCTTCAAACCTTGTATGAATTTGGCATCCTTTCTTGAATTTGGAACGCAACAGATGATACTAACGTTTTTTATGGAGAATGATTGATTTTTGTGTATGTGAAGCACAATTCTCGGCATGGTGTACCAAATCAGAATTTGTTACGAGGGTGTTTCCTGTGTTTGCTACTGACTTGCATCTTTTCTGCTATAGAATTAAAATCAAAAGTTCAGTGGATATTTTCATTTTTGATCTCACCTTGTTGAGAAAACTGATATTGGACTTTCTACTAAATTGTGTCAGTCATAAAATCCTGATAATTTCAAAGACAGGACTTGTGAATGCTGGCTTTTCAAGTCAGTGAATGCATGGTCATCAGCAAAAAAAAGGAGCCCAAAATGGCAATTACAATTTACTAAAATCAAGCAGGCACAGAAATTTAAATACCTGGGAAGTGTTCTAGTAGAGCTCAGAAAGTGTGACACTGAGATCTGAAGGTTTTATTGGCATGGCAAAGGATGCGTTCCAAAAGCCGAGTAGAGTACTGAGAAACAGGAAAATTTGAAATTAAAAATAGAGTACTGGACTGTTACATATCTGTACTTTCATATAGCAGCAAATATTGAACATTTTTTTTTTTTTTTGTAATCGTATCACCCTGAGCAAGGCAGTAACACCTCTGATGTGCAGGGGGCTACATGAAAAGATTGGAAAAGAGAAAGCCGGAAACCACATCCTAAACAGGGAACAAGGGATGAGCCTCTTCACCTGTTCAATAGACGTGGGTGGAGTGTGAACTGGGCAATAGATAGATCTATCTACTCCAATTGAAAAAAAAGACAAAGTGAGAAGATTGGAAAAGAGAAAGCCAGAAAAACTCATACTAACAAATGTGGTTCCATAGAAGAATGCTGAGGATACGAAAAAGAAACTTATGCTTAACATCATTAAAAGACAGCTAAAGTTTCTGGGACAGGTGATGAAGGCGGCGGCCTTGGAGAGTAATACAACTTGAAAGCAATGGAAAAAGTTTAAAAAGCAAGACATCTTCCAAAATTCTGTAAAAATATAATCTTACCCAAAATCATTTGTTATGACCTTAAAATGATCCCATAAGGATTGATAGGTTGTTAAACCTCGAAACAAACAAAAAAACTACTTGCCTATTCTTCTTTTCCATAAGATGGTACCTTAGTGAAGATATTGTTGATTCTATACCATTTTGACATTTTGATGGTGGATATAAGGTCATCTAATGAGCCTGCTTTTTGTCTGATGGTGTTTCATACTGTTTTTTGTGATGTATCGAAATAGATGCCTGGGATGGTTCTGAAGCATCTCATTTCTAATACTTGGATTCTTTGTTGTAGTTCTGCTGTTAATATCCAAGATTTTCAGTCATATTGAAAGATTGAGAAAAAAATTGCCTTTTCAAAAAAAAAAATGCTCACCCACCTTCAAAAAGGCTTGAAGATCAACTTATATTAAATATTAAGAATAATGAGCTTTATTTATTTACTAGTTTACTCATGCTTTCAAAAAATAGCTGAAGTTAATTTTTTAAATGCATCACAAAAATATAAAAAAAAATCTTAGCCATTTTGCATTTTCCTTGTCATGTCAAATTCTGATATTTTATGAAACCAATAACATTACCAATGGATAATTATTTCTTCATCATCGAAAGAGCTTATTCAATAGAAATGGGCAATTGATTTTTATCTTTTTGGATTCTTCTGTTGATATCTGAAAGTTTTACAAGTAGGCAGCAAAAATGAATTCAAACAAGTTTTAATGAAATCAACACACAAGGTCACTTATTTTATTTATTTTTCAATATATTTTCCAGTTTGGCAACTTATACCAAAGCTGGAAAAAATAAAAAAGAAGAATCAGGCCTTCTCAGCTTATTTCAATAAAACATATCTCTCTCTCATGCACACACCGTACCTCCTAAAATGATATGATACCTGAGGCTAAAAAATTAATTTCAAAAAAATCTTTCTTGAAGTAGTTTTTACCAAGATTTTCTAAAAATAAAATATTTCTAAAAATAACTCATTTGTAAATAAGTTCTAATAGTTTAACTTTGACTTTTGCAAGAATTTTCAAAACAATGTGTGCCCCCCCCCCCCCTGAAAAAAAAATAGTTTCTTAAACTAATTTCAAGAAAAACCAATTTTTAACTAAAATTCAAAATGTTCTAAAAAAAAAAAGATCAAAATAATCTAATAATCGAAACATTTTTTGTTTGTTTCTCTTGATAATAACAAAGATTTTGATGATAAAACTCTAAGTTTCGTGTATTTTTTCATGTGTGCTCATTTTTTAATGAATCTTTAGCCATACATACCTACCCACACATGCACACTCACACACACACACATATATATCTCCAAATGTTAAAGAATAAAATTGTAACATTCAAAACATTGATTTAAAACAGCTTAATATAAAAATAAAGCAATAAATATTTATTAACATTTACATTAGAACATGTAAATAACTATTACAAAATTGTACATTTTGTTTTGACATTGAAAAAAGTCTCATCAGGTCATCATTATTAACTACCTGTAAAATTTTGTAGTAGTTAGTAATTTACATGTCCTAATGTAAATACTATATATATATATATATATATATATATATTTTAATACAGGTTTCATTGAATAATATAGACAAGTTCTGTCTATTTTGTGTAAGATCCGTTCGTATGATCTGATTAGCTTGATAGTGTTGTCATGGAAAGACGACAAGAAATCGCAATAATTGTTGGTTTTTTTTTATCAGGTCTGAGCTTTCGGCTTACATAAGCCATTATCAAAGGATGAACATTTAATGTTCAGGGAACATAGAACATTTAAATTATTATTAACAGAGTGGAGTTATACAGAGAAAATTAGGCAGGTCCATTTTTTGTGTCGCACATGGCTGTAGGCTGAGAAGGAATGGTGGTAGTGGGTTTTTGGTCAATTGAGTGTATAGTGGCATGAGGGATTGGTCTAGGAACTGCTGCTACTATGGTGTAGGGGGTAAGTATAATAACTATGACCTCTCCCTTTGATTATAGGCATTGAAGTATGTTAGAAGAGGTGTCAAAATTTATTTTATTTAGGCTAGGTTTAAACTGTTTGATGTAGATAGCTTCTAGAATTTTAAGTTTTCGTTTATTATTTTCTTGTCTAAGTATATGCGTATTTTCAACAAGTGTTTTCCTAAGAAGTGTGTGTTGATAGCCGTGGTGTTTTAAATGTCAGAATATGTTAGAATTTTCATTTAAGTGCAATGTAAGTCTCTGTGAAAGCGACTTAGTAGTATGTCCAATGTAGGTATTATTTAGTTTGTTAGAGATACGTTCTCGAAAGGGGCATTTAAATTTATACACTACATTGTTTTTTTTTGCAAATCGCTAATGGTGGGGGAGCAGTTATTGTGGACGATTGAGTTGGATGTTGTGGATTTAGCGTAATATATGATCAATTTAATTCTTTTGTTGGGGTCTGTCGGAGAGATATTGGTGTTTATGAGTTTTTTTTAGGATATTTTCATCTAGTTGGTAGTTGGTGTGCATTTGGCTACGATATAAGAGTGATATGTTTGGGGTTGGTTGGGCTATTACCATGTGTTGTTTTTTTCGTGTTCAGGTTTGTAAGGAATTGTCGTATTTGTTCATCAACTATGTAGTTAGGAAAATTATTGTTGATGAGTGTCTGTTTTATGTTTTTTAGTTCACTGTGGAAGATATGTTTTGTAGACGAGTTGGTTTTTGCACGATGTAGTAGATTTTTTATGATTGCTAATTTATAATAGTGGGGGCATTCACTAATATAATTAAGTGTGAATGCCCCCACTTTACAGACTTGATTAAATTTGACAATATTTTATGTATATGCACAATTCAAAATGGTGTCCCTTGCTGGTAAACTCTATTTACTTTCATTCCTTCAATGAGCACCAAGGGCAATTTAGAACCATCAGAAGTAACAGCAACCCAAAACATGACACCATTTTGTTTTTGTCACTTGAAATTTGTTCTGACACCTTCAGGAATGTTTCCTGTTGAAGTAAGCCAAACCCTATCTTTTTGGTAGTTGACCATACCCTCCATAGTGAAAAACTTCTTCTCCAGCCAAATGAAGACTTTGTCTGTTGTATGCTGCATCTTGTCCAACATTTTCTTACTCCTGCTAAGCTGTTTTTGCTTGAGGGCATGTGAGAACAGTTGAATCTTGTATGGTTTTAGCCCTAAATTCTCTTTGATAATCTGCCTTAGTGATCTATCAAGACATCTAGCTCTTTTGTCATCTTCCTCATGTTTCTTCATGGATTTTTCTTGATGATTTCAGCCCTGGGTACAATTATAAATTATATCTGACAGCAAGGTCACTGATTGTGATATTGGAGATCTTAATTACTGTTGCTCTCATTTGAGCTATTTAACACTTTAACACCCAGGTTCACACTGACTTGGGGTGGTAGCACCTGTTAGGGTCCCAGCTATGGTGTGGAACTCGTTCCCATACTCTTGCTTTCCTGACGGCTACAACCTCCAGGAATTTAAATGCAATGTCAATACTCATCTATTAACCACTTGACTCTAGTTCTTTCCCCACTCCGTACATCCTTTCTTTTCTCTCCACCTTTGAAACTGTCATCACACCTGCATTCTCATCCTTCTATTGCTCCTTTCTAACTGGTTCGTCTTCCTCTTCACTCTCTTCTAATTAATCTTTTTACACTTATGTGGCCTCCTGCACATCAGTGGCATTACCGCCTTGCTCGGGTGATATGATTAAAGAAAAATAGTGAACCCCAAAACAAAGACAAAACAATATGAAACTATAAAAATACAAGCAAGACATTATTACAAAAAATAACAATGCTTAATTATCATAAAATGACCAACAATACATTTTATCTATAGTTCAAGGCATACAATTGTGTTCAAAATATTTACATTTTGGCATTAAATAACTTGTAGAGGTTTATCTGCTGCAAAACAAAATCAACCAAACATATAACAGTGACAAATTTTATTTACGTTAATATATACATACATAATTATGTATGTGTGTGTTAAATTGTAATGATGCTTTGAGCCAAAATTGTTGTTTTTACAGTATTTTACTGGTAAAAAGGCATTTTAGGCAAGCAGATTTTTTGTTATAAAGTGCTTGATATCTAGAAGATAAGGATAGAGGGTGTTTATAGAATTGTGGAGAAGTTTGTCACTTAGCTGAGCGGTGTTATTTCAGTCAAGCTGACTTTGAAATTTCATGAAGGCATTGTTGTGATGTCATGATACTTCAGGATTATTTAATTTTTCTGCAGTAAAAATGAATAACCCTGGAGACAAGATATAATAATGCTTTCATGAAACTCTGAAGTGACAAACTTCTGTGTGTGTATCTCTCTCATATATAAACTCTCTCTTAAACATTATTTTTCATAGATGCTCATATTTGAGTATTTTCTCCATTTATTTATTAAATGGTATAATTATTTATTTTCCTCCACTAAAATATTCAGGATGGCAGATGAAAAATGAATAAATGGAGTGTCTACTAAAATATGAGTCGCCACAGAAAATAATGTATAATTGATAAAATCTGTCAAATTACAAAAAAGAAAAATAGATATCCACTACTGATATACATATATATATATATATATATATATATATATATATATATTAGTCATCCACAGACAGATCTGTTTCGCTATATCACAGCTCATCAGTATGGTTAGACTCCGATTGCTTTTAACCCAGGATTGAAACCCAACCGAATTGGTGTCAGTCGGCAATTCTACCTCTGGGCTATGGGCGTTCAGTAGATGTGCATGTGTGTTTCTGTATAACTAGCCACAGGATATAACAGAAACTGCACAGTAGTCTAGATTCACCAAAACTGTTTTCCGCAGGTTTAAATTCAGTTTTCCTTCTAGAGTTGCTGCAGTTCAAGGCAAAAGGACCCAATCTTCCTTGCTGGAGTAAGTTGGATACATTCTTCTTGCTTTTTTTTTTTCATTTTTCTCCAAACTAGGGTTTTAACATGGAGTCACCAAAGTAAAATCAGCTGAAAATTGTGAAATAGCCAAGCTAGGCTCATTCTGTGTTAATAACTATAACACTATTCACACATTATTTAGTATAGATTTTTGCTCTTGCATGAAACTCTATAGCAGGTTTTATATATATAATATAATATAATAATAATATAATATATAAATTTGATAGGCTGGCTAATGAAAATTGAGGAATAAAAAGACAATAAATAACAATATGACTGATATTATATATTATTATTATATATTATTATATATATTATTATATATTATTACTGATATTATATATTAGTCTTTTGATATTATATATTATTATATATTATTATATATATTATATATTATTACTGATATTATATATTAGTCTTTTGACTAAATTGAAGTGCAAAGAGAAAAACTTTCAAGTCAGAATTTTTGGACAAGTCTGTGTCATTTTTCAATGAGATGCAGAAAAAAGAAGTGGGGCTTACCATTCTGAGGAATGTTATTGTTGGATACAGGGCTTTCTGGGAAAACTATATTCTCAGAAAACAAAAACAAATCCCTGTTTAATATATATATATATATATATAATTAGTCTTTGGTCATAATTAAATTAGACCAGTACACAGTTGTATTGAAAAGTGTCCAATACTGTTATATTGTATAACTCTTGAATATTTTTGTTTGTAAATGAGTAATTATGTGAAACCTGGGTTGTGTAATAGCTCGCTTACAAATGAAATATATATATATATATATATATATATATATATATATAACTGTAAATTTATCTTTAAACATGTCTTGAAAAACCCACCGAGTATAAACGTGGAGGGAAAAAAAAATGGAAACAAAAAAGAAACGAACTAAGCATTTGAACATGAGTCAAAGTACTAGTTGAAAGAAAAAAAACCCTGAGATGAGTAACCCAACATGTAAAACACTCAATACAATAGCAGAGCAAATAAATAGCTACTTACTTATATATGAGAAAGAGAGCTTAAATTGAAAGGGTGATCAGCAACTAGCTATATAGGAAAATAATTTCTGTGCATTCCCATACCTTAAAAATTTACTTTGTATGAAATATTCATTATGCCTGATAGTGTTGCAATTCCTGCAGAAAACTATGACTTTAATCTTGCAAAGGTATGTAGGTTTAGTGCAGGTTTGTAGGCTATTTTAAGCATCTACAAAGAACTGTGTAAAAGAAAAATAGGTGAGGTTGAAAAGTCAACCATACTTCAAGTCTTCCACATCAGCCACCACAGATGACAAACCTCGACCTTTGATATTGAGGCAGGCAGACATGAGGCGAGAGTGGGGGGGATGCTGAAAACATTTTCCCCAAATAACTTAATGATAATTGCTTCTTTGCTTCGTGCCATTTTGGATAGCAGAAGTTTGTACTAATATAGGTCTTTAACAGTTTCACTGCTTCGTTTGTTATAACATTGTTGTCTGACTATGTTGGCCCATTTAGAAAAAAATAGGAAATTTCCATTTAGTGGAAAGAAATAACTATGAAGACAGGAAAGGTAATTTCTCATTGATGCTGACGTTTTTGGTTTCTATTGGATATTCTGCGGTATAGACTAACGCTCACATCTACATGCCGTCTCTTCAGCATACTGGTGATCAATTTTCTATCCCTTGGAGCTCTTAATAAATTTTGACTTTTTGTTATCTCTACTAAATGATGTTTTACCACCCATTGACACAAGCTCCTCGTCCTCCCTCCTCCCCCTCGTGCCCTCCTCCCCCTCCTCGTGCCCTCCTCCCCCTCCTCGTGCCCTTCTCCCCCTCCTCGTGCCCTCCTCCCCCTCCTCGTGCCCTCCTCCCCCTCCTCGTGCCCTTCTCCCACTTGTTCCCCTCCTTTTTTTTTTTTCGTTCTTGTTCTTCTCCTCTTCCTTCTTTGTTCCATGTCTTTTCAGCATGATGGTGATCATGGCTCTTTACAATTTCCTGTTCTTTGTAGCTCTTAATAAATTTTCTAATTAAGTGTCCTTTTTGTTTCCATTTTCTCTAAAACTTTGCCATTGCTCACATGTTCAGTCACTAGTATTCTCATCTCAGCATTGAATGTGTCTACATTGACAAAGTTAAAAAAAAATATGCCACACAATGGGTTGTATTCTATGCTACTGTATGTTTGTGCAGGCTTGAAAAGTGCTAGTTAGCTTATAACACCAATATTAGGGTCAAACATTTAACATTGTCTTAATGCACTAACTGCATTATGGGCAGGGCCAGATTATCCTATAGGCTGCAGTCTAGGACATCTGTTTTGTACTGTAGTGAATATGGAATTAAAAGTAACTCTCTTCTCTTCATTTTTACAAAATTTCGCAATTCAGTGTGAAATCTAATTTTACCCAATAGAAAAAAGGATTGACTCCATAGAAGGAAAATTGATGAAGTTAAATATCGCAATTTGATGCTAAATTAATTTTCTAACCAATGAAAGCAAATTACAAAACTGAGAAATTCACAAGCCAGTGCGAAAAAAGTCTTTTGCTATAAGATAAAGAAAGTTGTCTCAGTCAGATGGGAGCGAGATCAGACACCACCAAAGTGTGACAAAAAGAAATTTCAAGCCACTGACCCAGACATAAAGTCCCAACACACATTCCTTCTCCCTTTACTTCTTTCCTTTATTTCTTCTTCATCCTCACCATTCTCGCTATCAACAAAAAAGACGACAACAATAAGGCACTTCAACTGACTCCTAAAAATTAACGTAGATAAGTATAATTTCCTACAAATTGATATTCTGTTCTGTTAATAAAATTCTACTTTAACATACAAACAAAATACTTTTATTCTTCCAACCTTCTGATGATTCAGATAACCTTAAGTTGTAGGGAAGTTCGGTTATGTTTGACACAAGGCCATTTTAATAAACTTACAATCTTCTTCCTCCTTCAGTACAAAGATGACCGACCTTTGCTGCACTAAAGTGTTGAACATGGACTCTTCTATTAACTATGAAACTAGTTGCAAGTGTGACATGAAGTCACACAGTAGTCGCAAAGTGTGTCACACTATTGTAATATTAATGTGAGTTGATGCAAGCATTATAACAGCACCCCCAGCTTTAGCCCCCCCCCCCCCAGGTCTTTGCTATATCATATTTTCAGATATAATTTTTTTAAATGAATGTAATATTTGATTATTTTGCATTACTGAATAATTCATTTAACTTAAAATATCAACTTTAAAAAAGAAAACCTGGGAGTTTGAATATCCAAATTTAAAAATAAGTGGCCCCTGTTTGTGGTCCTGTTTGAAGCATTTATTTTAGAGGACCCCATAATTTCATTAGCCTAGACCCAAAAAAGGTTTTCATCCAATCATAATTTATGGCCTGTGCTAATATAGTAACCAATAAGTACTTTTTGATAATAGAGTACATCTATCTAAACTTATTTATAAATGGAACTTTGTCTGTCTGTGTGTGTGTCTGTCTGTTACCTATAGACTCCAAAACGGCTGAACCGATTTTCTTAAAAATTTACACAGTTGTACTATAAGCGTCTGTGAGTGTTCTTAGCTAGGTTTTGTGTTGAGGTACTCTTGATGAAAATCGATAATCAAAAAAATCGGGTTATAGAAGGAGTGGTCCGATTTTAATCAAATTTCATACACTCATAGACAAAGACATAAGAAACGATATTCAAAAGTTTCAAGGTTGCAGTTTATACATTAGTGCAGAAAATCGATAATATATATATAAGGCAAGATGTTTGTGTGTCTGTTTATCTGCCTGTATGTCTGTATTTTTTCAGCCCTTTTATTTTAGTTTTTCCTTCGGGTTTGGCTCTAAGTAGGTATAATTGTAGTTCTTAGTCTCAGCCATGATACCATTTACTCAGAGGACTAACCTTCAAAATTCAGTTTACAATGAAAAAAAACTTATTTGATATCAATACCAGGAAATCAAAATTTGACTTAGATTCATTCATTTTTCTTTCAGTCTACGGTTTCGCTTTAACTGGAAACAACTATTACTTTTTAGTCTTTCATGCCAACGTGCAAAGAGTCTGAGCTCCAGGACCATGGATTAGTTTTAAAGCTTTCATTACACCCGAGCAACGCCGGGCTATACTGCTAGTAAAAAATAAAGAACAAAAACATTAGCAATTATCTCTATTTCTGAGATGCGGTACTGCAATTATTTACATTGTTCGAACTGTTGTCCTTGTCCTTGCCTTATTCACAATATTTCAACTGTGTTATGCTCTGGCTTTCTGCAGGTGATTAGAATTTCAAACTGAACCCTCAAGAATACATAGCCTAGTGGATAAAGCATTAGTTGAATCTAAGGACATGACCCAAAGCGTGTTGAGTTCAATACCTGGCTACAGAAGAGGTAAATATAAAAAAAAACAACTTTGAATTTAGTTAAAGAGAGATAACTGATACTTTGATATCTGGAAGTGGCATGGCTCATGGAACTAGAAAAATCTAATGCTCTGAACAAAATAAAGGGTACAGTGCAAAATTCCAATCACCTGAAGAAGTCTGAAGCGAGATATTGTGAATATAGCAAGATAGGGCCTGGAAGTTTTTTCCGTCTGAATCTATCCTGCACATACATAAATCTACCATCTGCCCGTGTATTGAATACTGCTGCCACATCTGGTTGGGTGCCCCTGCTATTCTCCTCGGGGTTCTTGACAAAATACAATGGAGAGTCTGTAATGTGATCGATACCGACTTGGCAGACCAGCTGCAGTCACTCTCTCACTAGCGTGACGTGGCCTCCCTGTGCCTCTTCTATAAATACTTTTCATGACTTCTGCGATGAACATAGATCACTGGTGTCCCCTAGGTACAAATTTGAGATACTAGATTAGCAACTAGGTCCCACCCTTTTACAGTGAAACCGATAAAATGTAACCGTGATTTCTACTCCAACAGCTTCTTTTCTAGCACTTCCCGCCTGTGGAATTCCCTTCCTCATGATTACTTCCTCGACAGCTGCAATCTCCAGGAGTTTAAATGTAAAGTCAATAGACACCTCCTAACACACTAACTCGCATCCATTCTCTCAAACACTCTTCCAATCTGCCCAACCCTCAGCCTCGGTATCCTTACCTGTCTATCACCCTCTTTCTGACATTTCCTACATCTAACCTCTCTTTCTCTTCACCTTCCCCTATATAACCCCTTGTGCAATAGTGGCAGTGGAATGCCTTGCTTGGGGTGAAATGATTAAAAAAAAAAAAATGAGGGTAATGTAAATAGTGTAAATAAAAATATTAGCTCATTATTTTTCAATGTCAGGACTGCATGACATTTTCTGCTAAATAATTGTCACAAAAGCAGTTGACATGCTTTGCTTTTAGTGGGTCAAAAACACAATTAGCTGAAGAGAGATATCAAAATTAAAACCATATTTTACTATTTATTTTGAGAGCATTACAGATTGATCATCATTCAAGGAATTAAATGATTTAATGGAAAACACATGTAAAGACAGAATGTATCAAGGATTTCTGCCAGTGAGCAATTTTTAATTCTTGTTGGCTTTTAGCCATATTAGAATTTTGTTAGAAACAAAGAAGAGTACTGAACTGTTACATAATATCAGTCCTCTTATAAGGCAGTGAATGCTAGACAATCTCCTCACAGAATAAGATGACTTGAAACAACGGAAATGCTGATAATACCATAGGCCAAAGATATGAACAACAACAAAGTTTTAGAGAAAATGGAAACAAAAAAAAATACATAACATCAAAATAAAGAAATAAACATCAATTGCAAGAAGACAATGCATGACTGTTAGCAAAAGGAACATAGCAACATGAAAATTACAAATTGGAGATACCAAAATCAAATAAGTACAACAATATAAATATCAGAGTTAAGTGTTTTAAAAGATGATGAAAAATGCAACACTGAAATCAAAAGGCACATTATTGGGATAGCGAAAGATGCTTTTCAAAAGCTAAGCAAAATATTAAGAAACAGGAACAATTCATCTGAAACAAATTGGAGATACCAAAATCAAGCAAGTACAACAATCTAAATATCAGGCAAGTGTTTTAAAAGAGGATGGAAAATGTGACACTGAAGTCAAAAGGCACATTATTGGGATAGCGAAAGATGCTTTCCAAAAGCTAAGCAAAGTATGAAGAAACTGGAAAAATTCATCAGAAATAAATTGGAGATACCGAAATTAAACAAGTGCAACAATCTAAATATCAGGGAAGTATTTTAAAAGAGGATGGAAAATGCAACGCTGAAAGCAAAGTATTAAGAAACAGGAAATTTTCATTAGAAACAAAGAAAAGAGTACTGAACTGTTACACAGTAACAGTCCAATATGACGGTGAATGCTAGACAATCATTTCACACATAAAGAGACTTGAAGCAACAGAAATTTGGTTCTACTGAAGGATGCTGAAAATACCATGGCCTGAACATGTGCACATGGACAAAGTTTTAGAGAAAATGGAAACAAAAAAGAAACTTGTACTTAGAATCAAGAGTTAAAATTTCTAGGGTACATAATGAAGAAAGAGGGCTTGGAAAATTTGATACTCATAGAACAGATTGAAGGCAAAACCTACCTAGCAATCTTGAGTAAATGGGTAATGGAATAAGGTTTAAGAAAGATATAAAAAAGAAAATTTATTAAGAGCTACAAAATGAAAGAAAATTGTCGAGAGCCATGATTGCCAATGTCCTTAAGGGACAAGGTATACTAAAGAAAGATTAAAATTTTATGAAGTTTCTACTGTAATCAGTTAAGTGCCATTTGTGATGCATGCTTAGGCGATCATATCTCAAGAGACTGAGCAGAAGAGTTTCCTGCAGTAAGTTGCTATTAGTTTCTGCAGTAGACTGATTGCTAACCAATGCTATAGAACCTAATTTGTCCTGTTATTTGACCCATAGCTGGATGGAAGAGACAGATTAATGCCTTTCCTATGTGCGTTGTGGCGCAGTGGATATCGACTCGGAACGAGAAATCGGAGAGCCGAGTTCGAATTCCAGTTGAATTCCTTGCATTCACTTACGCGCAAATACCTTTGGGAAAGGTATTAATCCGTGTATTCCTTCCAGTTATGAGTTAAATAGCAGGACAGATTGGGTTCTATAGCCTTGGTCGGCAACCAGTCTACTGCAGAAAGCAATGGCAACCTACTGCGGGATAATCTTCTGCCCAGTCAGTCATGTCTCTTTCGAGACATGATCGCCCAAGCGTGTATCACATATGGCAATTAACTGACTGAAGGGTATTTGTGCATAAGTGAATGCAACGAATTCAACTAGGATTTGAACTCGGCTCTCTGATTTCTCATTTCAGGCCGATATCCACTGCACCACAATGCTCAGATGTAGATCTACTGTACTATTCATTTAAAAAAAAAAAATGCCTTCATTTGAAGTTAAAGTAAATTTTGAGATGATCCTGTTTAGACTTGTGGAGAGTTGTATATACTTTTGGTAACTTTCTTTTTCAATCGGTTTTTCACTTTCTTTCTATATGTCACTTCAGGATGTCTACATTCATGGGTTTTCACAGCTCCCTGTATATTAATAGCTAGCTAATTGCCCCGTAGCATGTAAAACCTTTTAATCCGGTTTCCATAATTGAATTAAGGGTCTATTGGCTCTCTACTCAACCTCTGTATTCTGAGGAAGGGTTAGTTTTCTGTCAGGATTTTTCTTTCTTTAGATAACCAGTTTTGGGAATTAAGTTTTCCTTCCTCCTGCATTGGTTATCAGCCAAAGCTGTGTAGCCCAGTCTGGCCTGCTATTTAGCCTAGAGATGGATGAATACCTTTTACCATGGGTATTTGTACGTAAATGAATTTAAGGACAACTCTGAATTCAGATCCTAAGAAGAGTCACTTGGAAACCTTGTGATGCGCTGATTGAAAGTATAATTAAAATTATTTTTGTTTTAAATAAAATTAAAGTTAAATAAAGTAGAAAAATGGATTTTGAAAAAAGACCCAGTGAATTATGTATCTTTCAACACTTGACAAGCACTGAAGATATTTACATGTCTATTGCTGTCCTATGGTGACTTTATAAATTCAAACATAATTTAAGAAAATGACAGGTGAATGGTTTTTTTTATATAATTTGTAATTACTTAGTAATTTTTAAAATGTTAGAAGTATTCTCTGTAATCTAATTTTAGGAATGCTGACTTTAAATTTACTGTCGTCATTGATCCCATTTTCTGATAATGTAGTCATTCATACTTTCAAAATAGGCATGTTTTATGCGCGCACACACACACACACACAAAAAATATAAAATTACTTGAAATATCTTGCTGCATGATAATTTGTATTTAGATTTTCAATTCACTTAACACAGACAAAGTTTTGAAGAATTTTTAAAAGATTTTTGAAATTTTATAATTAAAAAAATGAAATAATTCTTGAAAAAATTTTTTTCTTCTGACAATATATATTATTTATAAAAACAGTTAAAAACTTATGTAATTAAATAATGTGAGTTTTATTGCATTTTCTATTTTACTATTCAGAGCAGATTTTTGGACAGGGAGCAACTGTTTAAAAAAAGAAAAAATAATTTAAATTCTCCAATGAGTTCTGTGTTTAACTAATAAAACAAAGTTTACGGATAGAATTTAATCTCTGGAAATTTCATGAAGTAAGAGGTGTAAAAGACGTAAAAAGAATTATTGAGATTCTATGGAAGTAGCAATTTCATAAATTCATTCATTTGGGAATAAGTTCTAAAAGTTTAATTAAAATCCTACAGTTAACCAAAATTTTGCATGTGTTAGAATTAAGACATAAAGACAATTGAAAAATACTTTGATCTTTCATTTAATAATAACATAAACGTTTTAACGATATAAAATTTTTATTGAGCTTAAGGCTTTTTTCATCATGCTATTCTGTTTTCAAGCAAAAATAGTGGAGGTATTATATATTCGCTTGAAGAAAGTCAACTTTGGACTCTAAACGCGTATAGTGACACATATGATGGACACTTAATAACAAACTTTAAACAAAACATTCACAACTTCTCACACTATTTTCACCTATATGAATTTTTCTCATTGGAACAACACACATATATATTTAGTAGTTTATATATATATATATATATATATATATATATATATACACACATGCACATGACACTTTTTGTGTGCATTTATGCATGTGATTTCATAGACATTTTAAAGTCCTTTCGATGACTCCCCTCCATTCAGTCAACCCTTTATCTGCCACTTAGACTTGTCAATTTTGTTCATTGATAATGAAAGTGAATTTGTATGTGTTTAACCAATATTTATTAGCACAAATAAAATTCATTTGTTAATAGAAATTGCTGAAATGATACTTGCTGAATAGACCACATGCTCTAATAAAGATTTTTTTTTTTTTAATGTTAAAGAACTGTATTTTTCAATTTAAAAAAGTGTTTTAATGATGATTTTTAAAGGCATTCAAAAATCATCAAAGCATTTTGATATTGGGAGCCACTTTAAAATTTATTTTTAATCATTTCACTCAAAGTAGGGTGATAATGCATATAAGACAGTGGGATACAGGGTGTTAAAGAGAATGAGGGTGCAATAAAGATACAAGGTTCAGGGTGACAGAAAATGGCAATTGATATTGCTTTTAAATTTTTGAAAATTATGTGTAGCAGGGAAGCAAGAAATTGGGAGTTTCACAGGTGAGAAGTGCAAGAAAATGAACTATTAGAACAGAATATTTGGTTACATCTCGCTAGTTCAATAGTAAAGTGGTGAGACCTTGTTGCTAAATGTTGCTAAATGCAGCACAGCTAAATTTGTGTAGTCATAGTTTTAATAATTAGGTGATGATTAGTAAAACCCTGGTGGAACTATTTTTCTGTAACTAGTTGGCTTATTTATATAATAACAATTATGAGCTGCTATCTCTGAAGTTAACCTTGATTTAGAGGATGCACATGTTCTTTCTTTTAATTTTTTGGAAATAATGTAAATCCAGTCTGTGCATTTAAATTTTAACTTTTGTTTTTAGAAAATGTGCCATCTGGTAGTGTTTGCTTTTACACACACACACACACACTAGGTGCATTAAAAAAATTACATAATTTTATTTTTTCAACAAAGCTAATGGACAAAATCCTTTGGCTGTGAGGTGAAGCCACTCTTTCTGTATAGTTGTAAAAAGTTTTGCACTGGTAGACCATGTAATTTCCCAGCTGTTAAATTTAGAGTATATTTGTCGGATTCTCATTCTCATGCAAGTTGACCAAACATCTTGAGTAGAGATATTACCAAAAACTTGGTCAAGCCATCCAGAAGATTCAGCAGGACTTTCACATTGATGCCACAAGCAAAACTCAAATCAAGGTGCAATACAAACATGTCTTCTCATCAGTAGAATGTTTCTTTGACTCTTATAGTATTGTGCATCATGAATATATACCTTAAGACCAAACAATAAGGACTACTATCAGGAGCCTATATGTCCCACATAATTCAAACTTTCCCGATGAAGAATAATGCATCACTTGTTTGATAGTGCCAATTTGGGAGAGTATTGAGCCTATGTGACTTCAAATTTCAAAAACTAAATTTTTGTTTTACTCTTTGATTGAATGTTCTCTGCCTCCACCCTACATGCTACTGGGACACAGTGCTTTCCTGTCTTTGAGTGTCTGTTATGATTAGTAACTTTCTTGGAATTTTGAACTGAGCACTTTATTTAATCTTTGGGAATATATTGTTCTCATTCCATTTTAAATGCTTAAGGGATATCTTGTATTACTTGATACTCTCATTTTGGTTAACACACTCTAATCTCATTTCAGTTGGTGCATTCTAGTTTTCTATTAACTAAGATGCTCCAGGGCACTAAAAAGTTTTTCTAAAATCTATATTCCTTAAATTCTGGGAAAATTCCAGCAGTTTGTCTTAAACTATTTATGTCTTTCTATTTGGATTGATTTGTTCATTTTTGTTGTTAGACTCGTGTTTCACCTGTTATACCCACTAGTCACCTTCACTTATGACCTTTAGAATTTGGAATGAAGCTGTTTATTTGATCCATACATGCTTGGGTGATCATGTCTCGAAAGAAACATAAGACTGGGCAGAACATAATCCTACAGTAGGTTGTGATTACTTTCTGTGGTAGACTGGTTGCCAGCCAAGGCTATAGAACCCAATCTGTCCTGTTATTTAACCCATAACTGGCAGGAAGAGATGGATTAATACCTTTCCCAAGGGTATTTGTGTGTAAGTGAATGCAAGGAATTCAACTGGAATTTGAACTTGGCTCCCCGATTTCATGTTCCAAGCCGATATCCACTGCACCACGACACACATTCTCCTCCATTGAACCAAAATAGATAACTTTTCTCTACTCATCCTAGCAAAATGACATCAGCACAATTATAAAAAAAAGTACATTTTGTTATAAAAAAACAATTATGGACAATACATGTTTGAAGTGAAATTACTAGCAATACTTAAAATCCCCAAAAATGAACAATACATTTTATGATCTATAGACTATATCTAAAAAAACAAAAAAAACAAACAAAATAAACATACATTTACTCAGAAAGTATAAAAATATGTACAAAATATACGTAGTTGAAAGCATGAAATTATGCACAAAATATTTAGATTATGGCATTAAATAACCTGTAGAGATTGATATGCTGCTAAACAAAATTAGCAGTCTATTACTTGATTCAGAAATCTCAACTGCCAAAGAACCAGACCTCTTTTTAACCAATGCTTTCACCTACTCAGCCATGTATCCATGGACAATTTAGTGATGTAATTTTGGAACTTTAAACCTAATATCATATACAGTGGTTCGGTGGAAGAAACACAGAAAGAAGGAATGAGAAAGATCTACATCAGTGTATTGAATAAAATTATATATATAATAATAATTCTTTATCATCAAACTTCTGGCATAAGTGTTACTATTTAAAAGGTTTTCTAAATTCAAATGCAATGTCAATTGTCATCTACTGTCCTTGATTAGTCTTCTCTTGTTCTCACGCCTTAATGTTATTGTTTTTTCTTATTCTTTGGCTCTCAGTAACCCCTTGTATCTTAGTGGCTTTACTGCCTTGCAGTGGGTGAAATGAAAATAAATATGTGAGGGTATTTTTTGGTTAGAGAAGAATCATAACACTGAGTAGACAAGATAAGCAAGAGAAAACAAGTGATTTAATGAGATAGTGTGACAAAGTGATAGCAAACAGTCAAAAGTTACTTAGAGCAAGAAAAAAAATTTGTAGAGAGCCACGTTTCCAGGCCATGACACACAAAAGAGTTCTTTGAGAATCAGGGGAGACGAGTAGTAATGTACTTAACAAGTTTATATGAATGGATGGTGGAACAAGAACAGAAAGGGATATTAAAGAGCCAAAAGTTACTTACAGCAACAAAGAAATAGGAAGATTTGGAGAGCCATGTTCGCCTATATTCTAAAAGGACCTGACACAATTATTATTCATCTCTTATGTTTTATATATCTTCCTTTTCCTCTGATTAATGATGGTTGTTGGACGGAAACTCCAAATGGTCAGTGGTATCAACTGCTCATGTTAGACTCTGACAGAACAAAATGCCATTCTGGTAATTTCTGTATTCATTTGTTACCATGTATTCTATATCTGCTTCACTAGAATGAAAACATTTGTTAGTTTTTGTCTATACTTCTGTAAATGAGGTAGTATTTACACTATTTACATTATTCAGACTATTGTCCTCATCATTGTCATTTTTACAATGTTTCAGTCATTGTATGCTTCGACCTTCTTCAGGTGCAAGGAATTTTGAACCGAATCCATTATTACGATCACTGGAGTATATTATTCTCATTCCTTGTGTGAAGCCACTTCTAGTAGTCATGAGCTATCTCCCTTTAACCTAGCACTTATTTGTTCACCACTGCTGCAGTCTGATATTGAACTCTCAACTCTTCAAGTCAAGTCACTGAAACTAACCTATGTCTATATCCACTGGGCCATATGTCCTTTATTTGTACCCTCTTACTACTTTAAATAATGACCTCAGTTGTTGTTTCTATATTTGGTTGAAGTTTTAAGCTCAAATATTTAACAATGCAATAGAATTTCCATTGATATTTTGTAGTTGTAGAATTTGCAATGAGCTTATTTATTAATTAAATATTATGATAGATTAGAATATTCAAATAGTAAAACCATGAAATATCTAGGAGTATTGCTAGTATAGTACAGTATTCTTAAATTGGTTGTCTCATTTCAATAAGGTTTGTTCATTGACTTTTGGAATACAACCACTCAGTTTTTCTTTTAGATTTTCTGATTTTTCTCATCTCAATTATGAAAATACAGATTTTGCTTTAACACTTTCCATTTGTTGTGCCATATCTAAGCTATGCTTAAAAAAATAACTATATTAGGCACTTTGGTGTGGTGTAATGGTTAACAAGCTTGTTCCACTGGGTCAATTATGACTGAATTGTGAGTTTGATCCTAACATGCCCTATTTTTTCAGCCTTGTGTCACATCTAAGCTATGCTTAGAAAATAACCATATATAGTTTTTATTAAGAGATTTTTAGACTATCTTGTCTTTGGTTTTGTTTATTTTTTTTTTTTTATCACCAAACTGCTCCAGATGTATTCTATCTTTCTGGTTTCTGCTTCAGTTTTACTACCAGGTGTTTTCAAGCCAGGTTTATTTTCATCTTCTTTGGGAGTTCTCGGTTAGAGCTTTTCCTTTGGTGTTTGCTACTGGCTTCAATCTGGTCGCATCTTCTGATTCCTAATGTTGGGCTTGGTTGATTAAAATAATGAGCTTCTTGGCTTCCAGAAACTTCCTACTTTTATTATATCCTGTAATGATACCCATCTTCTGCTTGGGTGGAATCATTGATATTCTATCAGTGTGTTTATTGAGTGGATTTTTATTTTTAGGGATGAAAAAAATATAACCTTTTGCTTTCCTCTCCTCCTTCCACATTTTTGCTTGGAATCCGTATTTTTCAAGTTTGGCTTAACTTTGTTCATTGAGAAATATTTGGTGGCAAAATCTTGAAAAGATGGTGTTGTGACACGATTCTTCTCATTTTTTAAATTTTTTTTTCCAATGTATTTTTAAAATTTCATGCATTCTCCAATAATGATTTTTACAAATGTTAGAAAAGCATTAAAAAATTAACCTTAACATAATGTTAAGGATATGAACTTTTAGTTATTTTAGTTGCCAAATGTTACTCTATGGAAAAGGTTATTCTAGACTATTATCATGGACTGGGCACCAGTGGTGCATCATGCTCCAAAGTATTTTTATCCGAATCGATACTGTTATAAATATGATTACTTGAACGGTAATTCTTTCCTTCCATTATGCTATGGGCTGAATAGAAATGACAGGAGGTGACATCATTGTTGTATTCACTTTTCAAACCTGCCTACCCACATATTTGTTTATCATTCTACTTGCCTCTCAATCTACCTACCTTTACCTCTTGTACCTGTTTGCTTTCATGTGCCAATGTACGTGCTGGTCGGTCTGTCTCTTGTGCCTATGTACCTGATATTACAAAAAATTTAAAACAGCTCACCTTATCAAAAATAACACACCTACAAAATCAAAACTACAAAAAACCAATATTATTAACGAGTTCAGATGCTTCTTAAGGAATTGTATTTCTGATTAAACCAAACTCATAAATATATTGGTCATACAACTACATGTCTATCTAAATGACTTACATTACACCTATACTATCGGCCATAATTATTAGGCCACCCCAGCTTAAAAAAACCAAAAAAAAAAAACCGATGTATTCATACTATTTTTAGTATTTATTGCCAAGTGGATAATTCTAAATGAAAATAGAATGGTTCTTTTGTTAATATTACTTTGAAAAATTTTGGCCAGCCAATAAGAAACTAGCATGAGGAAGAGAGCACAAAAACTGGACACCAGAATAGTTTTTTTTTATGCACATGTTACTGTGCAGTATTAACAAAAGAACCATTCTATTTTCATTTAGAATTATCCACTTGGCAATAAATACTAAAAATAGTATGAAATACATTTTTTTTTTTTTTTTTTTTTTTTTTTTAGGGGGTTACCTAATAATTATGGCTGGTAGTGTACCTAACCATGACTCAATTAGAACTTATTTAAGCACACACAAAACCTAACCAAATTCCATCTGAAACATACTAGTAGAAAATACAAGTATAATAACCTCATCAACATGTATAAAAAAAGTTGATAATGGAATAAAAAAAAAAGGAAAATCCAACATTAATTTACATTAATTACAAACACAGCTGCATTGTGCTGACTGTGTTTGGAAAATAAAATCTTTCTATAATCTCAGACACATGCATGAAAAATCCACTCAGTTAAAATAAAATATCCCTTGATATATAAAAGAATAGCCGAAAGTGCTCAGATATGCAGACCTTTTGAACAGTTTTTACACACTTGGTGTCCAGAAAAGAAAATACATGTATGAACACAAAGAAAAATTAAATAAAAATCTTAATCACAGTACTTTGTCAGTTGTCTTTAATAAAACATGTATAAAAGAGGAATTGTATATATACATACATAAATACACAAATATCATATGGGGATTTTTAACAGAGGTATATAACTTGGAACTGAGGCTAGTCAGACTTAAATATCCTGTCTCTTTTTGTTTTCTTTTTTCCTCGTCCACTTCTCTTTTCCCTTATCTCTTTTTGTTTAGTGATTATACTAATATGAGCAATAAAATCCTAGCTGGGGCTGAAAAATATTAGTGCTACTATTAACTGACATTTGTAGGGGAAGGTAAGTTATGGTAGAACTTAGGTAAAGTGTGTAAATCTTTACTAAGTCACTTTGAAGTATAAATTATAAAAAAAATGCTTTTATAGACCTAGATTCTGTAATTTTCCTAAAAACTTGGTACAACTTAATAGTTTATAATTTAAAATTGGATCTTATCAGCTTTGGTTTTGGGTCCAATCAACAAAAATTCTGTTCAAAATTATAGAATACTAGCAGTATAGCCTGGCGTTGCTCGGGTGTAATGAAAGCTTTAAAACTAATCCATGGTCCTGGAGCTCAGACTCTTTGGATGTTGGCACGAAAGACTAAAAAGCAATAGTTGTTTCCAGTTAAAGCGAAATCGTAGACTGAAAGAAAAATGAAGGGATGTAAGTCAAATTTTGATTTCCTGGTATTGATATCAAATAAGCTTTTGTCGTAAACTGAATTTTGAAGGATAAATAAGTCTTCTGAGTAAATGGTATCATGGCTGAGACTAAGAACTATAATTATACCTACTTAGAGCCAAACCCGAAGCAAAAACTAAAATAAAAGGGCTGAAAAAAAATACAGGCATACAGGCAGATAAACACACACACATAAACATCTTGCCTTTTATACATACATACATACATACATACATACATACACACACACACACACACACACACAGATATATTATTGATTTTCTGCACTGTTGTAAGAACTGCAACCTTGAAACTTCTGAATATCGTTTCTTATGTCTATGAGTATATCAAATTTGATTAAAATTGGACCACTCCTTCTATAACCCGATTTTTTTTTTTTTTTTTTTTTTTTTTTTTCAATTATCGATTTTCGATATTTATCATGGATACCTCGACACAAAACCTAACTAAGAATACTTGCAGATGCTTATAGTACAACTGTGTAAATTTTCAAGAAAATCGGTTCAGCCGTTTCGGAGTCTATAGGTAACGGGCACACACAGACACACAAAGTTCCATTTATAAATAAGTTTAGATTTACATAGTTGTGGTAATGAAATCAGTTTTTAAGGTTTATTTAGTTTCTTAAATGTTTTCATATAAATGTTTTATTTGGTTTGATATTATTCTTGATAGTCTTCATATAAATGAAATGCTTTATCTGGTTTGATATCATTCATGCTAGTCTTCATATCAATGTTTTATCTGGTTTGATATCATTCATGCTAGTCTTCATATCAATGTTTTATCTGGTTTGATATCATTCATGATAGTCTTCATATCAATGTTTTATCTGGTTTGATATCATTCATGATAGTCTTCATATCAATGTTTTATCTGGTTTGATATCATTCTTGATAGTCTTCATATCAATGTTTTATCCGGTTTGATATCATTCATGCTAGTCTTCATATCAATGTTTTGTCCGGTTTGATATCATTCTTGATAGTCTTCATATCAATGTTTTATCCGGTTTGATATCATTCTTGATAGTCTTCATATCAATGTTTTATCCGGTTTGATATCATTCTTTATAGTCTTCATATCAATGTTTTATCCGGTTTGATATCATTCTTGATAGTCTTCATATCAATGTTTTATCCGGTTTGATATCATTCATGCTAGTCTTCATATCAATGTTTTATCCGGTTTGATATCATTCATGCTAGTCTTCATATCAATGTTTTATCCGGTTTGATATCATTCTTGATAGTCTTCATATCAATGTTTTATCCGGTTTGATATCATTCTTGATAGTCTTCATATCAATGTTTTATCCGGTTTGATATCATTCTTGATAGTCTTCATATCAATGTTTTATCCGGTTTGATATCATTCTTGATAGTCTTCATATCAATGTTTTATCTGGTTTGATATCATTCTTGATAGTCTCTGGCAGTAATGGAATTTTGATTGGTTTTCTATTGTTTATCAACTTTTTATGGATTATTTAGATCTGAAACCTATTTATGGATTGTAAGAGGAGTAGTTCTTTTTTTTTATGTGAGTGAATATTGCATTAATAATTTGGGATGGGGAGAACAACAGCGATCTTTCCAGAAACACTTCCTACTATTTAATCCATAGCTAGTGGGTGGATTCCCAAAGGTATTTGCTTGATATAACAAACCTGAGTTCTCATTTCGAGCCACTATCCATGACACCACTAGCACATCCATGAGAGAATTAGGAGTACTTGCATAAACATGGTTGGTTTAAGTTTGATCATTTTCTGTGTGTGTGTATGCATGCAAGTGTCAAATTTCACAAACTTTGAGAAGCCCTTCAGATAAGAGTTGTCAAATTTTAGGATTATTGTCATGGAATTACAGAGAATCAGTAATGGTTGTTTGTGTAATAAGGTAACCAGTAAGTTAATATTTTGAGGGAGTGTTAAAATGTTGAAACTGTTAGGTACACCTTAGGTATGATTAAGTGGATTAAAGTGTAGAGTGGTCATTGTAACTTTATTCAAATTTGTGATTTGTAAAAGAAAAATTTTCCTTTCTTTTGCTTCTTTTTTTTGTTTTTTATTCATTTTTTCCCCAATTTTTTCTTTTCCTATTTTTTCCCTTTTTCCCCCCTTTTCTCACTTTTATCCTTTTATCCTTTTCCTTCTCTTTTTCTTTTCCTCTTTTTCCTTTACCTTTTTCTTTTTTTCCTTTTTTCTTTTTCCTTTTCCTTTTTTCCTTTTCCTTTTTTTCCTTTTCCTTTTTTTCCTTTTCCTTTTTTCCTTTTCCTTTTTTCCTTTTCCTTTTTTCCTTTTCCTTTTTTCCTTTTCCTTTTTTCTTTTTCCTTTTTTCTTTTTCCTTTTTTCTTTTTCCTTTTTTCTTTTTCCTTTTTTCTTTTTCCTTTTTTTCTTTTTTCCTTTTTTCCTTTTTTCTTTTTCCTTTTTTCTTTTTTTCTTTTTCCTTTTTTCCTTTTTTCTTTTTTCCTTTTTTCTCTTTTTTCCTTTTTTCTCTTTTTTTCTCTTTTTTCCTTTTTTTCTCTTTTTTCCTTTTTTTCTCTTTTTTTCCTTTTTTTCCTTTTTTCTCTTTTTTCTCTTTTTTCCTTTTTTCTCTTTTTCTCTTTTTTCTCTTTTTTCTCTTTTTTCTCTTTTTTCCTCTTTTTTCTCTTTTTTCCTCTTTTCTTTTCCACTCCATTGCTCTTATAGAAAACAAATTGCCAACAAATCTTCAACACATTGTAAACAAAAAAAAGCTAGCCTGTTTTGCTATAATCATCATTCTTCCTATTTTTAATTTTCTATTTATTTTCCATCTCCCAAGCTAAGCCCAGAAACAGCTTTATAAACAGGACAAATTTTTAGTTTATATCATTTTAAGTGGTTGTTGTGCTGAAGCACCAGTCTGTTATTCTTTTCTCCTAACTTAGAAAGTTTGTCATTCCTTAAGCTGCCTACACACCTATGAGGATGTAGAAAAGAATTTGTCCTAGAGCCAAAAAATATCAGTGCTGATTTATTGCAATGATCAAAAAAATAGACTTGAAGCACTTTATAAGGTAAAAATTGTTTAACTGATAATATGGATTGTATTTATTAAACAATCAAAACATTGATATAATGGTTACCTGCTGATAAAGCAAATATGAAGAGTGCATAATGAAATTTATTGAAAGAATAACTTTTACTATAGGGGAATGGACTATCAGCCGCTGTATACCATAGAGGGTTGCATTGGAAATGGCTTGCTTTGTCAGCAGCTGTTTACAATTGGGGGATGCACATTGAGTGATATTTACCATATGTGTGTGGGGAGGGTGTACTGGAAACACCTGTTTACCATGTGTGTGTGGGTGGTGCATTGGAAACACCTGTTTACCGTGTGTGTGTGTGTGTGGTGCATTGGAAACACCTGTTTACCGTGTGTGTGTGTGTGTGTGTGTGTGGTGCATTGGAAACGTCTGTTAACCATGTGTGGGGGGTGCACTGGAAACGTCTGTTAACCATGTGTGGGGGGTGCACTGGAAACGTCTGTTAACCGTGTTTCTATGATGGCGCATATATGAATAAAAACAAAAAAAATAATTGCAACGTTCAAAGCATTAATTCAAAACAGTGCTCCATATAAAAATAGATTAATGAATATTATTGATCATTTTGTTAGAACATGAAAGCTACAAACTACTACAAAATTGTACATTTTGTTTTGACATTGAAAGAACAATGTCTCATCAGGTAGTTAGCTATGATGGTAATAGACGTTTTTATTTTTAAAAAATTCTTTTAAGGAGACTTTCCATTTTTTTTTTTTTTTTTCCTGTACAATGAAAAAGATATTAAAAAAAATAATAAGGGGTGAAAGAAAGGGAAGAAATGATAAAAAAAATGAGACAAGAAATCAAAAGATGAAATGACATTGTTCTTTCAATGTACAATTTAGTTTGTAGTTTTCACATGTTCTAACATATATATATATATACATACATACATACACGTAAATACATGTAAGAGGGAAAATAGCTGTCGTTGGTTATCACACATCTCTAATTGGTCTTGCTTATGAAGTTGCAAGAGGCAATGAGAATAAAGTTTTATATATGTAGCTGAGGAGGTTGGTTGTCTTGAGCTGCAAAACGGGTTTTCTGTCTGAGATTTTCCAGTCTTTATGGATATTATTATTCTATTTCATCTTGAAGACACTTCCATATCAAATCATTTCCATAATTATTGGTGTCTTAATCTGATATTAATATTGTTTTATTTTGATTTCTTGGAGACAATATATATCCATGCTATAACTATCAATGGCCTGAGCTAATAATTCTTGCTTTTTTTTTCATAAATGTCCCAATAGTAAAATGTTTGTAAATGCCTTGAATTGCTTACAAGTATTTAAATAAGTTACCATGTTTTAACAGTTGACAACCAGAGCAGTCATTACCTTCTCTGTGAATGTGAAAGGTTAAAACAAGCAGCAAAAAAACTAATTAAAAATCAATGCTAATATATTAAACTGATTCTTTAATTTTTATTACTTTCATAATCATCACATTTTTATACATGAAATGATTAAAAAGAAGTTTTATAAATATACCGTCCATTTTGCATTTCTGAGCATTACTCGTAGAGGACTTACGGCTGTATTGTGTTGAAATACTGGTTCTTGTACAATCACTGAAGTTAAGCAACATTGTCTGGTGGATGGCCACTTAGAAATCTCAAGCCTGTAAGCTTTGTACATGTGTTGTAATAGATAATGGTTTGAAATTGTTAAACAGAGAGCAGTGTTCTGTTTCCAGCTGTGTCTGTTACATTCATTTATGCACAAATACCATTGAGAAAAGTATGAATCTACCTCTCATCTTTCGATCTATGGGTTAAATAGTAGGACTTGTATCACTAAATCATTATCTAAAAAAAAAAAAAGTCTTACAGTCTAAAAATATTTTATTGGCTTTAAATAACCAGTAAAGGGTTGATAGCACCATAGAAAAAAAAACAAACAGTCACTTGATCAATAGTAGAGCAGAGGTCTGTTGACAGTTGGACCAAAGGTTTTGTCATGAAGATTTTGCACAGGTGCAGCAGTAGTATCATTTCAGGTTTGAACCAGTTTGACACCTGTTGTCTGAATTAAAGTATTACTATTATTATGATGATGAATCACTTTTTTGTTTCACTCAGCTGGTGGGCCTATATCTTGGTGTAAGTTTCATCAGCAATTTGTTTGAAATTTACTGATTAACCTTATTTATTGTCATTGAATGGCATAGTGTTTTTAATTTTAGCAAAATTCTTAGCAGATCTGTAGGTGTAGAATTATTGGCCATGGTTAAATGTAACTGAGAAAAATGCCCAACAAACAGAATTGGCAAATTTACAATAAACAATAAGAGAAAAAATAAGGCAAAAATATTAAGCAAGCAAACAATTTAACAATATATGCAAGGCAAAGTAATAGGTATGTATATATATATATATATATATATATATATATATTATGGACTCTCCCATCGATTTCGATGTATGAGGCTCTAACCTTAGTAAGACATCCACACAAAGATTTGTTTATAGTGGTGAAGGCATTGTGTAGTACCATCCACACTTTTTGGAACTACTGATAACAAACAATTGGTGCAGAAATCTGCCACAGATCGCATGAACAGCAGACCTCAATTATTTAACCCATAATTGGAGGGAACGGACGGATTAATACCTTTCCCAAGGGTACTAGTGCGCAAGTGAATGCCGTGTGCTCGACTGGAATTGGAACTCAGCTCACCGATTTCCCCCTCCAAGCTGGCATCCACCGCACGTGAACACTAACAGCACCTGGTATTCCCAAGTGGTCACCCACCTAAGTACTGACCAGGCTCAACGTTGCTTAATACATATATATATATATAAGGAAAGCTCAACACATAAGTTATAAATCCAAATTTATTTCAACAATGTAAGAATGCTTTTACATTGTCTCCTTCAGACTGTTGATTTATTTTTCAATGGTTTGAACAAGACAATGTAAGTAAACTTGCACTGTCAAAATAAATCTTAATTTATAAGCGTTTAATGATGTGTTGAGTTTTCCTCTCAATATTTTATATTGCTCTGGATAATATCCATTGAGCTCTCTGTTTATCTAATTAATGTTTTATATTAATTGGATAAAATCTTTTGCATTATCCTCTCCATCTTGAAAAAATAAATATATATATATATATATATATATATATATATATATATATATATATATAATTATTTATTTGTTTATTTTTTGTTATTGTTTCACCCCAAGCAAGTTAACAGTGCCACTAGAATACAGGGAGCTTACAAGGAGTGAAAGTGGATAAGAAGATTAAAGATAGGGAGGATTGAGGAAAGTGGGGGAGAAAAATGAACAAACTTCAAAAAGACAAAAGATGGTGATTGACATTGCATTTAAATTTTTAAAGATTCTAGTTATCAAAGGAAGCAAGAAATCAGAAGTGAGTTCCACAGGTGAGAAGTTTGAGGTGGGGAGGGAGTAAAAATGATGGTTGCCTCTAGTTCAACAGAAAAGCAGTGTGACCTAGTTGCCAAAGAAGTTCCCAAACTAAGAATGGTGTTAACGTACAAAATGGGACATAGACAAGCAATCAATCACAGTGTTCTGGCTTCAAGACCTGAACCGAGCCAAATGAGACAGAAGTGGCCTGTATTGAATAGGAAGAAATCCCAGCATGCATCTGTGTTTTTGTGTATAAATTTGGAAAGTGGGGAATGGTTTTGCTATCATTCTTAGCAAAGATGGTTGCCTACTACCAAAGTAGTAGGCACTAAACTTGATATTCTAAGAGTATTACGTAAAAGATACATTAAGTATACAATATATACATATGTATGAGAATGTGGCTCTGTGGCTATATTGTCCTTAGTGTTCCAACCATGAAACCAGGGTTTGAATCCTTTCAAACAAATGAAACACTACTTACCTCTTACAGTATTTACATTATTCAGACTATTGTCCTTATCTTTGTTGTCATTTGTACTCCTAATTCCTAACACCTGAAGGTGTTAGGAATTTAGAACCGAACCCTTTATTACAATCACTTGGGTATATGAACTCCATTCCTTGCCAAGTGCCTCTTCTGGAAGTCATGAGTTATCTCCCTCTAACTCTGTAAGTTACTTGTTCACCACTGCTGTACCATGGTATTGAACTCACAACTCTTTGGGTTAAGTTACAGGAACTAACCAACGTCTATATTGCTATGTTTGGTTCGGTTCGAAATTCTTAGCAATTGAAGAAGGTATGTACAGTGTGTACAATGGCCAAAATGTTGTACAAATGACAACAAAAATCAGGACAATAATCCAAATAATGTAAATACTACCTCATCTCAGAAATATAGACAAATGCTTGCCTCTTGTTACTCTATTACTATTTTTGTACACATGTTCAGATAAGCTACATTTCTTACTTCCTCCGGTTCAGACCTTTACAGCTAGGACAGATTGTCTTCATTCCTTTCCTATTCCATTAATGAAGAGTAAGTTCAGTTTAGACAGCATGTTTCCCACAACTGTTACTTTGTGGAACAGAATTTGGAAGTGTTTCTTCTCTGATCATTTAACTTCAAGCCTAGGAACAGCTGTTATCTATCCTCATAGTATGCCTTTTTTCTTTCTTTCTTTCTTTCTTTCTTTTATGTCCTTACAACATCCTCATTCAGTAACCACTCTTTTTGGCTCTTGGGCCTTGTATCAAGTGAACAATAGTATTAAAACAGTCAAGGAAGTGACTTCATAATATCAACCTGGAGAAACAATGCCAGCATGTGGTACTATTGGGTATCTGAAAACAAGGCCACATTTATTTAAAATTTTAAACATCCGATTGCTTTTAACAGTCCATTTTCCAGATTTTGTTTTATATATATATATATATATATATATATGGGGAGAAAAACTTAATCTAATGAAGTTTTAAAAATGCATCATACAAAAACTTTTTCAACTTCTCAAAAATTGTTCCTGATATATATATAAATAAAACATCATTTTCCCCTTATCTAAATTATGCAAAAATGAAAACACAGACATCTCATTTCAAAAGATATATTTACCAGAATTACACAAAAAAAAATCTTGAAGTACTAAAGAGAAAATTTATTCAATAAATTTGCCATTGGCTTCAACCACAGCCTCAAGATGACTTCAGATTCTATTGCAACTCTTCTGGACAGTCTTCTTGATTTAGTTGGTCAATGCTGCCATAATTTTTGCCTTGAGTTCATCTTTGGTATTACAAGGAATTTTGTTTGTCTCTCGCTCAACTGTACCCTGCATATAATAAGCATGGGGTTGCAGTCTGAGAAGTTAAATGGTCAGATGTCAGGGGTGATATGGTTGCAGAAATTGTCTGTCAGCCATGACTGGGTCTTTTTGCTTGTGTGGTATGATGCAGATTCCTGTTGTCAGACATAGGTTCTTCCAGCAGCCACCCTTTTGACCAAGGATAGCACTACCTCCTAAAGGCACTTAATGTAGGCCTCTGTGTTGAGTCTCTGGCATAACATTGTGATCACTAATGATCACTCCAAATTCCATGATGTTGTTGACTGGATATTTGCTTTTCATCACTCACAGTATATCTTTGCGGGGAGGCAGCAAGCCCTTCCCCTCCAAAATTTTAAAAAGAATTAAAAATTTCTTTTATGAATACACATGCCAACTTTTATAAATACAAATACCCATATATAACATTATCAGAGAATAAGAGTGATAACTATAGTAGTTTGAAAACCAAAGTACCTAAAATTTAATAAAGGATTAGGTTACTTAGAATATTTTACTAAATTTTTTAAATAACTGGGTAAATGGTCGATTTGGTAATGGTTCAAAATTGATTAAATTGCTGATGCATATCTTCCAGACTGGAAAATGTTTTCAGAATCTGAGAATGTAAAGCTTGCTGAGTACACCCCCTCGCTCAATGAGCTGTTTTGGTAAGCCATGTCAAGTGGCGGAGTTGGACAATGTTAAAGAAACTTCCAAAGAGGAGAAATGCTCAGATGATTTTTAGATAATTCTCAGACTTTGATAATTCTATTTCCAGTTCTGTAATAATTACTGCCAGACTTACCATGATGTGATACCTATAAAATATTAGTGATGAGGAATCTCACCTGCTCAAGAGGGTTAAGTCTTTATATTTCCAATAAAACAGTGGTATACAACCATTTCATTTTGGTCAGTAGTAAGAATTGTTAGATAAATACAAAATTGGAACTCTTTTCTTAATAGTACAATGAACCTATATCCCTTGTTTTTTTTGGGGTTTTTTGTTGTTTTTTTTTTTATCAAGTAGATAATATTTTGAAAATAATTCTGGAAATTTGAGATTTAGTAACATAAATAAATAAAATTATAAAGTAAAGTCTTCTTTCTTTAGTTGACAAAAGTGATATCTTGATTTATCTCAGATCAAATAAAATTAAATGAACTTTTTTTTTTGTAATATGAGATTAAATAAGCTACAATTAAAAAAGGACAAAACATTTTTAGTGCAAGACTATTGACCTCTTGACTTGTAGCCTTTTGTTCTGTCAACAAGATTTTTCCAGTTTTTTGCTGTTTGACCCCTTAGCCTCTTCTGGTCTTTTATTCAAGGACCACCCAGGAGGTAGACATGTTTTTCTCTTGTGTTTTTTAATCTCTGAAAGTACCAAAGTTGAAAATATGTGGGGTGGTCTCATTTGAATATAGTATTCTTTGAACATGTACTTTTATTGTATATTGGCTGTGTGGAAGCCAGGTCAGTCAGTTAAGTGCCATACGTGATACACGCTTTGGCGATCATGTCTCGAAAAAGACATGACTGACTGGGCAGAAGATGTATCCTGCAGTAGGTTGCCATTGCTTTCTGTGGTAGACTGGTTGCCAGCCAAGGCTATAGAACCCAATCTGTCCTATTATTTAACCCATAACTGGAAGGAAGAGATGGATTAATACCCTTGTACATAAATGAATGCAAGAAATCCAACTGAAATTCGAAGGTACTCTCTAGAATTAGGTGTTCTCAAGTATAAGACTGAAAATTTTCAGGACTTCACAAATGAATGAAATTTATTTTTAAAATGTTTCTTTTGCTTTTAGAAAATCATGGTAAAAAAAAAAATATATATATATATTTAAAAAAAAAATCTGTTACCCCTATTTACTTATGAAATGGAGAAATTAAACTTTGTAGGACTTAATATTGTAAGCAGAATTCCTAAGATGATTTAAATAATTATTTTTGTCAAACAGGGCTTCCCACTTAAAGAAAATTTGCTCTGAATTGTAAAATAAAAATACAATAAAACTGACACTATTTAATTAGAAAAGTTTTTAATTGCTTTTATGAATAAGATATGTGATGGACATTATTGTTTTAAGAAAAACAATTTTTTTTGCCAATAAATTTTTACAAGAATTGTTATATTTTAAAAAAAAATTCAATTAGAATAATTTATAAATTTTAAATCTGAAATACTGTATTAATTTGTAGTGGTTACATGATATTATTAAATAAAAAGCTTTCCTTTATTTACTAATCATAAACAAATAAGCTTAGTACAATTCAGGCCCTTCTTCATATTTTTATAAGAATTTTGTTTTTGTATAAACATGCCAATTTTTGTAAATACAAACATCCATGCATAGCATTGTCAGCGAATAAGAGCAGTAACTATATTAAATTTAAAACCAAAGTATCTAAAATTAAATAAAACATTAGATTACTTAGAATATTTGACTAAATTTTTATATTCAAGTAATTTTTGCAGATATGTCCTTCTTAAAAACAAAAAAAAATTCCAAACTCAAATCTGTCAAGATAGTTGTCATAAAAACAGCCAGCTCTGTATAAAGTAAAAAACAAAATGCTTTTCTCAAATATTCTAAACTAAAAGTAATTAATATTTGTTTCAAATCAGAAAAATTAAGCTCAAAATTTAGCAAATCTTCCTCAGTTTCAGTAAAGTATATTTTATTTTTTAAATATGTTTTTTTAATAAAGTGAATTATGCTGTGTTGACTGATTTGCTAATAATGCTGAATTTTATCAATTTTAGCATTTTCTTATTTTTAAAAAATCATTCCAATCAATTTAGTTTTGAATTAGAGAAAAGTATTTTGCTTGTTGGAAATATCGAATTTAACCTATTGAAATAAAAGCTTCAAAAAAGTTTTTTTTTTTTTTTTAATGTTAGGTATTACTTTTCTTTGGAGCTCTGTGTGTATGATATATATATATATATATATAACATATATATACACACACAAACACACGCACAGTGTGATGGATAAGTTGTCTGAATTCTGCAAAAATGTAAATAATGCAGCCATCTCATATATTTACCAAAATTACACAAAAATATGAAATATTAAAAAGTAAATGTATTCAATAAAATCATCATTGGCTTCAACCATGGTCTCCAGACAACTTTGGAATTTCCTGCATACACTTCTGCATGGTCTTCTTGTTTAAGTTGAAAAAATGCTGACATAATCCTTGCCTTCATTTCAATTTTGGTGTTGTTAGAAGTGTTATTTGCCTCTCATTCAACTGCACTCTGTGTGTAATAATCAAAAGGGTTGCAGTCTGGGGAGTTAAGTGGCCAGATGAATGGTGTTGATGTGGTCAAAGAAATTGATAAGTTCTCCCACTTGTGTGGCATGGTGCAGAGTATTGTTGCCACACATGCAGTCTTCCAGTAGCCATCTTCTTTACCCAAGGCAGCACTTCCTCCTGTAGGCCTGTGTGTTGAGTCTGAGGCCCTCTGGTAAGATGAATGGTGGCATAATATTGCTATCACTAGTGATCACTCCAGACACTATAATGTTGACTGAATATATCATCAAACTCATTCCAAACCCTCTGCACCATCCTCAGATTGACACCCAAACACTCTGGAATGTTCATATTGGAGCTTCTTACACAAAAGCCGAACAGCATGGCATTTCTGAATTTCTGGCAGAATGAATTGTCATGATGATTTTTTTTTTCTCACAGACAGACTGATCTTACTGTATTGTGCAGTCAAGAATATAAAAAAAAAAAGTAAAAACATGCATATGTAAAATTAAGAATATAAAATAGCAACAATTTATGCATAGCAACCGCTTTGTGTGTACATACACACACACCCACATATATATATATATATATATATATATATATTTTTATTTATTTATTTTTTTAATCATATCACCCCGAGCAAGGCGGTAATGCTGCTGATGTGCAGGGGGCTACGTAAGAGTGAAAAGATTGGAAATGAGAAAGCTGGAAACCACATCCTAAACAGGGAGCAAGGGATGAGCCTCTACACCTGTTCAATAGACATGGGTGGAGTGTCAAACCGAGCGATAGTTTAGTCTATCTATATATAAAAACATGATATGTATTTTTATACTTGTCTCGAAAACCTTCTTTGAAAACTTTCGAATGAAGAAAAAAAATGGTTTTTAAAAAAAGAGCTTAAGACATGAAAGTCTATCAAAAGTGTTTGTATAGAAATCAGCACAAAACCCAAAGAAAAAAAAAACCTGACACAAGTAATCATCTAACAGAAAGCCAGCTTTCCCTGATGATTCATTTAGGAGAAACCTAGGTAGGTTCGTCTGGCTCATTAGGTTCTATATATATATATA